>JACEFZ010006976.1:0-21125 GCA_014155875.1 Cepaea nemoralis | reverse complement strand
AAATTGACTGCTATAATTATAACTAGATCGAAAATCAATGTTTAAAATGGAAAAACATACCTTAGTGCTGTTATTAACTCTGACCACAATCATGTAGTCTAACAATTACAAATAAAACTTAAAAACACTAGGAATAAAGACATCGAAGACACCTCAAATGGAAATCATCAGTATGAAACAACCAGATCTAACTATACTGGTTGAAGTAAAAACATAAATATAATAGGCTAATCGTTTGAAAGTATGGAACAAAATAGACGTTAAAATCCCGAACGAAGAAGTAAAGCAACATAACAGGACACGGTTTTTTCAGAGGAAACAATGGAGAAATTTTAATTAATAACACTGACAAAATAAAAAGATTGAAAGTAGGAACTTGGAATGTTTAGTTTAGTTTAGTTTAGTCGATGGATCAACATCATGGCACACGGGAGTAACCCATAAGTGATCCGTTCTCCTCCTAACTCAAACCTGAGTCTGAAGAAACTCAGCTCAGTGCACGAACTCCGTAGCACCAGCGAGGATCCTGAAATACTTTGGGTAGAATTTTACATCGAAATTTTGCCCAGGCAGGGCAGTTAGGCTACTCTTTTTCGATTTCCAACTGCCAAGGGATTTTTTACGTGCGCAACAATACACACGGGCGTCAGATCTCACTACCCAGAGACCAGGGGAAATTTTATTACTAGAAGTCCACGTGAAAATAATCCCGATCCTCACCGGGGCATGAACCCGGAACCTCCAGCACTCGAGGCGGACACCATATCTCGAGACCACGCAGCTCCCCCAATGTAAGAACTATGAGTGGGGATGGAAAATTTGATAACATTAAGAATGAAATGAGAAGACTAACCATTAACGTGTTAGGTATAAGTGAGACCAGATGGACAGGAATGGGCATTATAACATCTGAAGAATATAGAATAATCTATTCTGGTGGAGAGAAACAACAGCGATGAGCAGCAATTATAATAGTTACAATTAGTTAGTTAGTTAGTTAGTTAGTTAGTTAGTTAGTTGGTTGGTTGGTTGGTTGGTGTGTTGGTTGGTTGGTGGGTGGTTGGTTGGTTGGTTGGGTGGTTGGTTGGTTGGTTGGTTGGTTAGTTAGATAGTTAGTTAGTTAGTTAGTTAGTTAGTTAGTTAGTTAGTTAGTTAGTTAGTTAGTTAGTTAGTTAGTTAGTTAGTTAGTTAGTTAGTTAGTTAGTCGCGGTTCCAACTTCAGGGCAACGGGTCGTCCCCATTGTGCCCCATTCCTGTGCTAGTGAATATCACACATAATGCTCATCACTTTTCAATGTGAAAAGTGGAACTGACAGGAGTCTCGGCAATCCAACAGCGCGCACCGGTACACTGTGCATAATGCCGCCGCCAGAATGCCAACACAAAAGTCATTCTCGCAAATTACAGTGCAGGAGTGAAGTAGAAATCAAAACGAGAATAGGAATGGCCAGAAACGTTTTCAACAGCATGAAATCAGTATTGACATCTAGAAAGATTAACAACGCATTAAAAATGAGAATTGTCAAATGCTTCATATATTTAACTCTATAGTATAGTGCGGAAGCGTAGACTTTGAACAAGCAACTAGAAAGTCGAATAGAGGCCCTGGAGACGTGGCTATACAGACGAATATGTCGTATTTCATGGAAACGAAACCAATCAAATACAGAAGTTCAAGAAAAACTGTGAATGAAGAGAGAGTTGATGAATGAAATAAAGAGGGGGCACGCGGAATATATCGGCCACGTTAAAAGACATAACACTCTTATAAAACCATCCTAGAGGGCAAGTTTGAGGTTAAACGAGCAAGAGGTAGACAACGATAAAAGTGGGAAGATAACATCAACAGATGGACGAATATCAGTCGGACATAATTTACAGTCAGGCCAAGAGACAGGCAGTGATGGAGATCCATTGCAGCCAACCTTCATTGTGGAGACGGCACCTGATTGATTGGTTGATACACACTAGGAAATCCAATACAAGATCTCTTTATCGACAAGTCGCTTCGACACTATTTTGACAAGTATTACAAAGTTATAGTGCAGGAGGATGGCTCGCGCTACACATACTCACGTACGAAACACAGCTTGCGGCGAGATTCGGTAGCGGATCGCGTCGCTTTGGCTTCTTGCGGAGGGTATGTTAGCCAGTCGTTCAGAGAGCAATGGCAAACTTCTAAACGTAAAACTTGCCAAGACATTAACAGCAGCATAAAAATGCTGATGTTGACTGCAAAGACATGTAACTAGGATATGAAAAAACAAAATAGAGACATCCTTAATTTTTGTGTTAATAATAATGTTTATAGTGAAGATTGTGATGATACAAAAGAATGTATTACGCCAATAAAGATACTGAAATTAGGTAATGATTTTGATTGTGACTAATTATCATCTGGTTTCTGATACTACTGTGAATATTTCTTGGTATCCAGTTTAGGCTAATTAAAACAAAAAATACTATGCCAATGTACACAACGAAATGTTGAGTGACATGACTGGTGACTGTGGCCTTGGCAATAAGAATGTGAGAGATGACAGCTTAATTTCATGGGTGGAATATCGTCAAATGATAATAGGTACCACCTGTTTCAATCATAACTCTCAACGACTAAATACGTGGACATGCTGATTTCAAAGAGATTCAGAAGCAATATAGTAAGAGCAAACACTAGTCCAGTGGCAGTCGGACATATAGACCAAGTGCAGTTATAGGACAGATGAGGTTAAGAATAATAACATGTAAGGGAAAATCTTAAGAACATCAAATTAGATTTAACATTACTTAAAACAGACAAAGAAAATTTAGAAAAGTACACAATTACCCTATTATACTATTACTCTAAAGAACAAATACAACGCCATGGAAATAACACAGGCTATCGATCAACAGCGACCACCTTCAGGCGGTTATTTACGAAATGGTATGGGTGCCGGACGTTCAGAAAGCAATTGCAAACAACTGAAAATAAACTTGCCAAGAAAACACAAGCAGTATACAAATGCTATAAAATAGGAGATTACTTTTTTTATGCCATTCCCAGAAGAACTACATACTGGGACAACATCGAGGCAAGCCCTGTCATGTCACCTGATTCCAAAATTTAGTTTAAAATCGTAGCGTCTAAATCGGCCACGTATTATAGTTAAACATTCTGAAAGCAAAAATGTTATGTTTAAAATAATCAGCTACTTTACTTCTCTTTGCTAATTGTTCATCTCCATCTATTAATACCAAGTGTCATAACAATTATATGCAATGTTATTTGGCAGCAGACCAAGTTGCGTTGGTTTCCCCTTGGTATTTTTGCCGGTCGTTCTGAAAGCAATGGCAAACTACGGATGGTAAACTTGCCAAGAGATCAATACGGCAGAAATGCTAGTGTTGATTGCGATGTCTTATAAAGGATATGAAATAAAATATGCAATGTTATTCCCCTTGATATTCAAGTTCGATAATAATGTAGTAATTTAATGTTGTCATGTTTTTTTTTCAATAGCAGTGAACGTTTTAGTAACTGACACAAAAGACATTGGAAAATATATTTTACTAGCTGACCTGGCCCGGCTTCGCCCAGTCCTTGGTGGGGAGCATCTCATTTAATTCATATAAGTAGTCATATAAGTTCCCGTTCCCGTTACCGACTGTCTGTCTGTCTGTCTGTCTGTCTGTCTGTCTGTCTGTCTGTCTGTCTGTCTGTCTGTCTGTCTGTCTGACCCGGCCCGGCATTGCCCAGCTCCTGGTGTGGAGCATCTCATTTAATTCATATAAGTAGTCATATAAGTTCCCGTTCCCGACTGTCTCTCTGTCTGTCTATCTGTTTGTCAATCTGTCTGCCTGACCCTGCCCGGTTTCGCCCAGTCCCTGGTGGGGAGCATCTCATTTAATTCATATAAGTAGTCATATAAGTTCCCGTTTCCGTTACCGACTGTCTGTCTGTCTGTCTGTCTGTCTGACCCGGCCCGGCATCGCCCAGCTCCTGGTGTGGAGCATCTCATTTAATTCATATAAGTAGTCATATAAGCTCACGTTCCCGTTCCCGACTATCTATCTGTCTGTCTGTCTGTCTATCTGTCTGTCTATCTGTCTGATCCGGCCCGGCTTCGCCCAGAACCTGACAAGCAATGCCAAGTTGAAAACATGAAATGGAAAACTGAATTATTGAATTCAAGAAATATTCACTATAGTTATATTGTCTGCTGTAGAGTCGAGAATCTTGCAGGATCGTTCACATAATGAGCATGATTTCGTGAAGTATGTACGGTCAGCCTAAAGTAATACAATAATGTAGTCCTCACTTGCCTGTGGCTGATTTCGTTTTAAATAAGAGAATTTTAGAGGCAGTAATAGTGATTTATTTCTTCATTAGGTTAACATCAACAATGAGACTCTTGAGTCATTTGCACTCGTAATGACGTGCAGATTTTATGTAACACTTGCTGAGGCTACTTTAAATAATTTGCAAATAGATAAACTAACTTTGTATTTGAGAAACTTGACATGAAGAATATCATACAAATGTGTTATTTTAAAGTAATAAACTCCTGGAACAGAAAGAGTTATTATTAAAGCAGTTTGAAATACAGAAAGTGAAAGCAACAAATAAACTTGCAACTGATACCGGGCATTTGCTGTGAATATACGATGTTATGCACCTATTTTCTAAACACAACTGCACTTGATGTTGTTATTATTGTGCTGGCATGCTGGAAGTACCACATGGACCCCGGCACTTAAATCAACATCTTCTGACAATCATGTTTAGAGGATAATCAATGTTGGATCCAAGTGGTTCAGAGGCAGGAGTCTAAAGCAATAATCAAGGCAGAATGGGTTAAAGTTACACGAGGGCAGCTTTGTCAAATATACCCCAAAACTAAAGGTGTTAGATTACGACTATGACATAAAGCCAAAAATTTCCCCCAGGATCAAATGTGTTAAAGAAACACCAGAACATAATGCATTTAAAAAGCATGAAGACATTTGTACTTTTCTACTATTTCTCATTCTATTCTCCTCATCCTCCTTTTTTTTTTTTTATCTTTCTCATCCTTTTCGCCTTCTTCTTCTCAACCTCTTTTTCTTCTTCCCCTCTTTTTCATCCCCAAATTCTACTTCTTCTCATATTCCCATCCTTCTTCTCTTCTTTGCCTCCTCTCCTGCTTGCCTGCCTGCCTGCCTGCCTGCATGCCTGCCTGTCTGTCTGTCTATCTAGAGGAGAAAAGTTTGCTTAATGCTAGGATTATTTTTTTTAAAATCTTGTATAAATTTCAAGTTATGGCCGAACACCAAATATGATGTCTAACGTAGTGCTTTTTGATAAACAATATTGTTTGTTTTTCTGTCTGGTGCGTAGACGAATAAATCCGAAGATTTTCCAACGCGTGAACAGGCCACATATAGCTGTCCGTGTGTGAAGCACGGATTTTCCAAATTTAGTCCACACACTTGTAGCGATTGTCCCTGTGCTTTGTTGATCGTCATGGCAAATGCAACTCGCACCGGAAACTGCAGGCGTTTGAATTCGAATGGCATGTCTGTTGGAATCATTGGGATGCGAGGCAACAGTACATTTTCTCCTTTAAATTTCCCATTCAAAATTGTAGCTTCGATGATATTGTTCATCATCTTTTTGACTGCAAGCCTGGTACCGTTGCAAAGTCGAGGTGGATTGATGTTTCGGAGAAGAATGATAGGCACGCCAATTTTCAATGTTAAAACGTGCGGCGGTATGCCTTTCAAATCAAGGGAATTCAAGAATTCAGTTGGATAATTGACAACTTCGTCTTGATTCATCATAGAATCGATGGACTTATACGTTGTCGCTTCGCCTGGTATTTCGTTTTGAATGGCGCAATTGATGGCATTGACATCGTTGTTTTTAGCTGCTAATATAGCACTTGCACTGAGCCATTGATGATTTTTGTGATTCCGTGCCATATTTGGGAAAACTTTGTCAATTAATTCGTCTATAGTTGCTGTGATGTTACAGAAGTTTGTTGGCAACGTGATACTATGTGTGGATTCATCGATTGGAGTACTTTACCCATTCCAGAATTTTTTCGGATATTGCATGTTGGTGTCTCAGTGATGTGAATATTCAAGGGCAATTTTAGTGCTGAATGTGCTGTTCGGCCACCATCCAAAAGAGTTGCCGCAATTCCAGATGATGCGATAGCCAGCGCAATATTTTGTCGTGATCGTATGGTTGCCAATATAAGTGAAATGAGAAAAGTTTTCCCTGTGCCCCCGGGCGCATCTAGGAAATACAATCCGCCGGTTTGGCTTTTAATTGCATGCATAATTATGTCATACACTATACGTTGTTCTGGAACCAATTTCAGAAGATTCGTTTGAACAAATGCACACAATTCGTCGACATCAAAGAGTGATTCTCGTTGCAAATCACGATCGAAAAGATCGTTTGCAGATCGATCTGGCGCAGTCATTCCCAATTGTACCAGTGGTTTGTTAGCGATTGCCAAACATATGTCCTCCGTCGAAACCAATGCTTCATTATACACATTTTGTGTGAATTGAATGTCCGGATTTTGATTCATTGCACGCAAACGATGTAGGATGTCTTCACTCATACAGTCTTTGTATTTTTCCCAAAGATCTTTTGGATTGGATGGGAAGCAAGTTGTCAATATGATGGCAAATAATGTGCGTATTTGCTGTGGTTGAGCAGTATTTGATGCATCAGCGAGTGAAGTGTCCCAGTGTGCATCGTTTTCAAGAAGATGTAATTCTTGGCAAGTTTCACGATAAGTGGCACATACTTGACCGTTTACTGTTCTTAATTCTTGAAAGGATGTCGGTCCACGTACGTTGATTAACAGTAATCGCAAGTAAAAGCATTCTGCATTGTTTGGGTGAACAGTGTACAGACGGCCTAACGCGTCGGTCGAATATAAATTGGTATGTCCTTCAACTGCTTTACCTTGTTTGCGACGTTGAAACATTTTCGCTGATGCATTCCATGTGTAGTATGTTGGCACTTAAGAGTAAAGTAGTGTCTTTGCAAACATATCATTCCCACACAATGAAAAAAATGCAGTTAACGTTGTTGGTGGTGGTGACAATGCTCGTTCACTTGCATTTTCTGTTGTGAAGTACACGCGCTGTCCATTTTCAAGGTGCACTGCCAAATGAACAACTGTTGGATGACGTTCATGGATTGGAAATGATAAAATACGCCATACTGCTTCATTACTATTAATGTAGCGTCCCACTTGATATTGGTCTATTTCATCGATAGACGCAGTTGCATTTCCCACTCCAAAAACTGCCATATCGCTTCCTTTGTTGACATATTTGCAAATGTACTTGATCGATTTAACCGAATTGCAATACTCGACATTGATGTGTGCTTTGTACGTTTTCGAGAGTAACGGTGAATACGGTACAACCCAACGATTATCGACTTGAAGATCATTGTTTCGTACTTTTAAAGTGATAGATTTGCCGCCATCTTCAGTTGAGCGTCGACGATATAGTGGATATCCGTCATTGCCAGTGATTGTCTCTGCATGTAAATGTCTTGGGTACCGTTTTGTGCATTTTCCATCAGACATGCAAGGTGAATTGTTATTGAGGAAGCCACATGGACCATGAATCATGTTTTTGGTGACGACTTCAAGTAACTCTGGATCAATGTCGACATCTGGTATTTCTGCTGAGATGACTTGATCAATTTGATCTGGTGTGATTTTTTCCATCAACCAAATCAAAATGTGTGCATGTGGCAATCCTCTTTTTTGCCATTCGATGGAATACATCCAACAGCGTGTCTCTCCAAAAACGTGATGCTTGACAATTAAATCCATTAAAGATTTCAATTTTTGTTTGAACACACGTGAGGAAATATCAGGGCGATCTGATGATGATTGTCCAGTTAACAACAGTTCTGTTATTTCATCCCATGTAGGATTGCATGTGAAGGTAATAAACAAATCTGGGCGGCCATATGCGCGAACATATGTCATTGCATCTTGTGCGTATTCATGCATGTGCCGCTTGACCACCCATCTGACTGTGTTTGAATCAGTGTTTCTGATTCTGGTGTCTTGGTCCTCCTTCCTCTCACAAGTTTTTGTGTTCGTCTGTGGGTAGTCGTCGCTCTTCTTATTGGTAGTTTCATTGACTGTAGGTTCAGATACTTTATTACAGCTTGCATGCAGACTCTCCAAAGGCAGGTTCGTCTTCTTGATAGTCTGGTCGGTTTTCTCACTATGCATCTTGGAAGCTGCTTGTTTCTTTGTGCTATTACGACGTGCCATTTTTCCCCCGTATCAGACTGCTTGAAATGTGTAAGGCGTCTTGGCTTGATAGCGCTGAGAAGTGCTGTCAAGCGAATCGTGACGATATGATGGCGGAAAACACTAAAGATGCGATGATATTGTTCAACATCTTTTAGATAACTTCTTAAGTATAGAAAGATGAGTTACAATGTTATGCATTATGCATTATTTTTATGTAAACTTTGAAAATGTCTAAAAGATTGTATCATTATTTATTATAACTCATATGCCGGTACATAACTATAGACAAAGAGTTTATAAATCATTGAAAACGATACAACAATATGACTATAAGTTATACAACAATGTTATTAAAAGTTATGCCCCTTGAAATAACTTTTTCTAGAGTTAAGTCCCTTAGCTAATGTGTAGTCACGTCATTTTCTTCCCTTTCCCAAGCGTTTTGGTTCGGGGATTCTTTCATCATCATCATCATATATTTACGTACGTATTTTGGGAATGGGAGGAGGGAGGAGGAGGAAGAAGAAAAAAAAATACGACAGTTGACAGCTCTGGAATGAAACGAAGGCGTGTAGAAAATTTCATCTCAATCGGATGGGCCGTTAGCGAAAAAATAAAGGACATACATATTTACATATTTACATATTTACATACATACACTTTGTTTTATAGATATAGATATAAGATGTTGCTAATAATAAGTATGTTTTGAATAAGACAGTGGTAACAAAATATATTTTATTCAGAAACGATAATTTCCAATATTCAATAACACAAAACCCAGCTGTTGTTACATAGTGAAGTCATGTCGGTATATAAACAAATGGCAGGTATTTGTAATCGTTCAGCCTTCTGGGGAAACCCGGTTGGTTACTGGGCAGGATACCCATGGTATGTGGAGACCACGTGACCTCGCCGGTCACATTGTCCTTTTGTGTGGTCAAGGTCCTCGCAGACTCAGACAATGGCCTGTCTGAGTTAGAAAGCTTAGGGTCGCGCGAGGGTCCTCCCTTAACACATACATGGTTCGAGGGTACTTGTCTGGGGAGGAGGGGCAGGGATGGACGCCTGAGCACTATAAGGAAATAAACCGTCCATCTAGAGCTGGGGTGGCCTCTAGTGTTTACACTAGCCCTGGTTCACTGCTGTGGTAGCTGTCGCACGCCAACCTGATAAGCATGGCTTACTTAGTAAGCTTTGAGCTCAGAGCGTGGGCGACACTATCCCTTTTGTTAATTTCTTCAACTTAAACTGTAATAATTAGCTTACTTTTTCCTTTTATTCCAGCAATATATATTGTTGTTACTTCGCTTTCCTTTCCTTTTACTATTACGTAGTTAACCATTGCATGGTCTGTAATACTGCGCAAGAGTAAACAAACATTGTAAACATTAATAAATAGTACACATTGCATGGTTGTCCTGCTTCGTTGGTGAAAAAGTAACCACACATTTTTTCGATCCTCAAAGATGTACGCCGGCGATTGGGGTGAAGGTTTAATTAACGCGACTTGCATTACTGCATATTGGAAGCAGATTTATTGTTGATTTTTAACTATGACAGTGGCGTTGTCATTCAGAGATCAATGGCAATCTACTAAACATAAACGTACCCTGCAAATAGCTGACACAAATATAGGGTTGATTGCGACGTCGTGTAATAGACGTGTTGCAACTTTTAACTCATAGTCACACCAGGTTCTTTATAACATTAAAACTACCTTAGCGATTGTAAATACTAATTAATTTACGCCTTTCCTGTCGGGGCAGTGGTCCGGTTTCAATCCCCAGGAATAACTTTTTCGACAATACAGCTATTGGGACGACATAGGCTCATAAAAATGGGCAACAGATATGACAAAGAATTGAAATTTAATTATTTGGAAAAGATATAAGCCGAGGAAGGGAACTTTCACTTCATCATTATATTGTAGTCTAAAATATGTGGGCCTGAAACGGAAACGAAACACTCCAGTAAATGATATTTACGTATATGAATGTATATAACAAAAGAAGAGCAGTTGTAATATAGTGAATAGGTGAGTGCCTGCTTTCCCGAAGATTATGGGTTCTTCTTCTTCTGCTGCGTTCATCCGAGGTTTGTTTCAGACGTAATTGCGCTGTGTCAAGTGTTGCTTCCTTAGGCCGACACATCCGACTTTTGCGGATGTTTGTTCGAAATAGCATAAGGGCATAATTCCAAAACTGACGTTGTTTCAAACATTGACGCGCCTAAATTCTTTAATCTGAAAGGTCATGTGATGCGAAGTCTGCCACCTTGATATCAGTCATGTAACACCTAAAGTGCCGAGTTGTGTATATGTATTTCTAGCACCATGTGTCCATTTATTTATGTTGCATTTCCCTTACTGGACATTGCAGTCAACACAAGCATTTTTCAGCTGCTGTTGATGTACTAGGCAAGTTTTACTTTCAGCAGTTTGCCATTGCTTTCTGAACGACCGGCTCAACATCACCTAAAGTTACTAGCGCGGCGCGAACCGCTGCCGATTCTCGCAAATGCTGTTTTAACCACTTTAATATACGGGATTACGAACAACATCGTTAACCCTTAGTCCAGGGAGACCGGTATGTGTACAATAGTTATGAGATAAGTAAATGTGTTCTGTATTCAATCAATCATGTGCCATGCCGGAAAACGTGGGCGGTCATGACTCGCCATTTCACTCTATCACCAGAGTCATGGATCAACTCAGTGTTCCTGTCTCGTCCATGCCATGTGGCCAAGCCATCCAGATAGTTTCCTCTCGGTCTTCCTCTTGGTCATGTTCCCTTCGATCTTGCCAGTTGTCACTAAGTTCTCCAGTCCATTTCTTCTCATAACATGTCCAAAAAATTTTGACTGTCTACGTCTAATTTCTCTAATCAATCTACGATTTTCATGTGTCTCCTGTATTACACTTATTAATATGTCAGATTGACAATTGTCTGGCAGGAAATATTTCTGATAATTAAAATGATTACCATGTACATACACATACAGTCACACACACACACACACACACACACACACACACACACACACACACACACACACACACACACGCACGCACACGCACGCACACCTGCATATCAATCCACTTGCACGTGAAAAATATTGTCGAGAATCACATAAAGAAACCAGCGACTAAGCAATTTGCATCGTGGTGATCTCTTTATAAAAGTGATGTATCCTGAAGGCGTGACACTGCCTGCCCGATAAGTGCCGGGTAAAAGAGCAGGTCCACTGACAGATATACTTCTCCTTACACTTCGTGAAGACTGATAAGTAGCCTGATTCTTGATAACTTGATTATTAAACTGCTCTGTACACTTCTTGAAGGCTGATTTGTATATTGCTCTGTGCACATTTTGAAGAGAGGAATATTGTGCTCTGTACATATCTTAAAGACTGATAGGTATACTGCTCTGTACACTTCTTGAAGACTGAGGTGTACTGTTCTGTATACTTCGTGAACACCGAAAGTTATAATTCTCTGCACTCTACTTGGATACTATCGACCTATAGGAATATTGATGTGTATAATTCGTGAATTACAGCTGAATTACGGTAATATAGTGGCTGGACACCACATACCAGCTTCGTATTTATGGGTTTGTCACCTGCACGTATTCGATTGTTTTTAAATTTGAATTGGATATAAAGCTGACTCACCTTAAAAGACCCATAAGGAAATGTCAAGACTACCTTAACACTGACATAAACACCCACCGAGTGCTGATGTTTATTAAACACATTGGTTTCATACTATATGCCAAATGCCCAGTACAATTTGTGAAAGAGACTGCTACTTTACGATGAGGCGTGCTTCAAGACACGATAGTGAGTATGGCTGGCCATCGTGGAAGAGATTGGGACCTTATCATGTAATATCAAAGACAGCAATGGTAATTCAACAACAAGAAAACAGAGATATGGGTAATACTCAGCCCCCTAGAGATGAACGTTTTGTAAATATTCTCAGGGAAGAAACAACTCCTATAGTGAATAAGGAAGTTGATAATGACGAATGCATCCCACATTCTTTTGGAAAAGTGCAATCTGACAAAACCTACCTGAATCGTAGATGGAAAAGTCAAAGAATTGGTACGTGTAATGTACACACCCTATATTAAGCAGGAACATTTGATAACCTTATTGCCGAGACAAAAACATGAATTTAGATATTTTAGGCGTATATAAAACAAGATGGACAGATGCAAATTTTATTAGGAGGGAAGATTTCATATTCATTAATTCCGGAAGAGATCACGAGAGAGGAGTAAGATTATTAGTAAAAAGAAATTTAGAGAAAAATATTAGTGGATTCTGGGCTCATAAAGATAGGATGATAATACTCCAAATTAAGGCAAAACCGTTCGACATAATAATTCTTCAGACGTGTGCTCCAACAACTGATTATAACGATGAACACCTCGAAGAATATTCTGAAGACCTACAACAAACACTGAAAGTTGTAAAAATCATCAGAGATCCTAATTGTCATTGGAGACATGAGCGCAAAAGATGGAAAAGAAAATAAATATAAGCAGATAGTAGAGCAACATGATTTGTAAACAGAAACGACAGAAGAGATCGGCTGATACAGCACTGTAATGAAAACAATCTTATTGTTTGTAACACAGTTTTCCAACATAACCCTAGGAACAAGAAACCAAATTGACTGCATTATAATTATAACTAGATGGAAAATCAATGTTTAAAATGCAAAAACATTACCTTAGTGCTGTTATTAACTCTGACCACAATCATGTAGTCTAACAATTACAAATAAAACTTAAAAACATAGGAATAAAGACATCGAAGACACCTCAAATGGAAATATCAGTATTGAAACAACCAGATCTACTATACTTGGTTGAAGTAAAAACATAAATATAATAGGATAATCGTTGAAAGTATGGAACAAAATAGACGTTAAAATCCCGAACGAAGAAGTAAAGCAACATAACAGGACACGGTTTTATCAGAGGAAACAATGGAGAAATTTTAATTAATAACACTGACAAAATAAAAAGATTGAAAGTAGGAACTTGGAATGTTTAGTTTAGTTTAGTTTAGTCGATGGATCAACATCATGGCACACGGGAGTAACCCATAAGTGATCCGTTCACCTCCTAACTCAAACCTGATCCTGAAGAAACTCACCTCAGTGCACGAATTCCGTAGCACCAGCGAGGATCCTGAAATATTTTGGGTAGAATTTTACATCGAAATTTTGCCCAGGCAGGGCAGTTAGGCTACTCTTTTTACGATTTCCAATCGCCAAGGGATTTTTTACGTGCGCAACAATACACACGGGCGTCAGATCTCACTACCCACAGACCAGGGGAAATTTTATTACTAGAAGTCCACGTGAAAATAATCCCGATCCTCACCGGGGCATGAACCCGGAACCTCCAGCACTCGAGGCGGACACCATATCTCGAGACCACGCAGCTCCCCCAATGTAAGAACTATGAGTGGGAATGGAAAATTTGATAACATTAAGAATGAAATGAGAAGACTAACCATTAACGTGTTAGGTATAAGTGAGACCAGATGGACAGGAATGGGCATTATAACATCTGAGGAATATAGAATAATCTATTCTGGTGGAGAGAAACAACAGCGATGAGCAGCAATTATAATGGTTACAGTTAGTTAGTTAGTTAGTTAGTTAGTTAGTTAGTTAGTTAGTTAGTTAAATAGTTAGTTAGATGGTTGGTTGGTTGGTTGGTTAAGTGGTTGGTTGGTTGGGTGGTTGGTTTTTGGTTGGTTGGTTGGTTGGTTGGTTAGTTAGTTAGTTAGTTAGTTAGTTAGTTAGTTAGTTAGTTAGTTAGTTAGTTAGTTAGTTAGTTAGTTAGTTAGTTAGTTAGTCACGGTTCCAACTTCAGGGCAACGGGTCGTCCCCATTGTGCTCCATTCCTGTGCTAGTGAATATCACACATAATGCTCCTCACTTTTCAATGTGAAAAGTGGAACTTACAGGAGTCTCGGCAATCCAACAGCGCGCACCGGTACACTGTGCGTAATGCCGCCACCAGAATGCCAACACAAGAGTCATTCTCGCAAATTACAGCGCAGGAGTGAAGTAGAAATAAAAACGAGAATAGGAATGGCCAGAAACGTTTTCAACAGCATGAAATCAGTATTGACATCTGGAAAGATTACCAACGCATTAAAAATGAGAATTGTCAAATGCTTCATATATTCAACTCTATAGTATAGTGCGGAAGCGTAGACTTTGAACAAGCAACTAGAAAGTCGAATAGAGGCCCTGGAGACGTGGCTATACAGACGAATATGTCGTATTTCATGGAAACGAAACCAATCAAATACAGAAGTTCAAGAACAACTGTGAATGAAGAGAGAGTTGATGAATGAAATAAAGAGGGGGCACGCGGAATATATCGGCCACGTTAAAAGACATAACCCTCTTATAAAAACCATACTGGAGGGCAAGTGTGAGGGTAAACGAGCACGAGGTAGACAACGATAAAAGTGGGAAGATAACATCAACAGATGGACGAATATCAGTCGGACGTAATTTACAGTCAGGCCAAGAGACAGGCAGTGATGGAGATCCATTGCAGCCAACCTTCATTGTGGAGACGGCACCTGATTGATTGGTTGATACACACTAGGAAATCCAATACACAAGATCTCTTTATCGACAAGTCGCTTCGACACTATTTGGCAAGTATTACAAAGTTATAGTGCGGAGAATGGCTCGCGCTACACATACTCACGTACGAAACACAGCTGCGCGAGATTCTGTAGCGGATCGCGTCGCTTTGGCTTCTTGCGGA
This sequence comes from Cepaea nemoralis, assembly GCA_014155875.1. Classification (NCBI taxonomy): domain Eukaryota; kingdom Metazoa; phylum Mollusca; class Gastropoda; order Stylommatophora; family Helicidae; genus Cepaea; species Cepaea nemoralis. The sequence goes on along the minus strand of JACEFZ010006976.1, from coordinate 6,046 downwards.
GGGTATGTTAGCCAGTCGTTCAGAAAGCAATTCCAAAATTCTGAACGTAAAACTTGCCAAGACATTAACAGCAGCATAAAAATGCTGGTGTTGACTGCAAAGACATGTAAATAGGATATGAAAAAACAAAATAGAGACATCCTTACTTTTTGTGTTGATAATAATAATGTTTATAGTGAAGATTGTGATGATACAAAAGAATGTATTACGCCAATAAAGATACTGAAATTAGGTAATGATTTTGATTGTGACTAATTCTCATCTGGTTTCTGATACTACTGTGAATATTTCTTGGTATACAGTTTAGGCTAATTAAAACAAAAAATACTATGCCAATGTACATAACGAAATGTTGAGTGACATGATTGGTGACTGTGGCCTTGGCGATAAGAATGTGAGAGATGATAGCTTAATTTCATGGGTGGAATATCGTCAAATGATAATAGGTAACACCTGTTTCAATCATAACTCTCAACGACTAAATACGTGGACATGCTGATTTCAAAGAGATTCAGAAGCAGTATAGTAAGAGCAAACACTAGTCCAGTGGCAGTCGGACATATAGACCAAGTGCAGTTATAGGACAGATGAGGTTAAGAATAATAACATGTAAGGGAAAATCTGAAGAACATCAAATTAGATTTAACATTACTTAAAACAGACAAAGAAAATTTAGAAAAGTACACAATTACCCTATTATACTATTACTCTAAAGAACATATACAACGCCATGGAAATAACACAGGCTATCGATCAACAGCGACCATTTTCAGACGGTTATTTACGAAATGGTATGGGTGCCAGACGTTCAGAAAGCAATTGCAAACAACTGAAAATAAACTTGCCAAGAAAACACAAGCAGTATACAAATGCTATAAAATAGGAGATTACTTGGTTTATGCCATTCCCAGAAGAACTACAATACTGGGACAACATTGAGGCAAGCCCCTGTCATGTCACCTGATTCCAAAATTTAGTTTAAAATCGTAGCGTCTAAATCGGCCACGCATCAGATATTAAGCTGAAAGAACATAATTTGTATACGTTATGTGGTTCCTCCCTGTTACCACAGACACCCAGTAATCGCCCGTTTAACCATTCATACAATTAAAATATGTTTAATAATCAATATGCAATAGCAAGAATTTTATTATATTTTAAATACGTTTCCAGGTAAATGCCACTTAAAATAGAAAGTGCAAATGTTCGGAATACAAATAATCAGATTACATATAATACATTATATTACAGAATCTAACTATTGCGAACGCGTATTATAGTTAAACATTCTGAAAGCAAAAATGTTATGTTTACAATAATCAGCTACTTTACTTCTCTTTGCTAATTGTTCATCTCCATCTATAAATACCAAGTTTCATAACAATTATATGCAATCTTATTTGGCAGCAGACCAAGTTGCGTTGGTTCCCCCTTGGTATTGGTGCCTGTCGTTCAGAAAGGAATGGCAAACTACGGATGGTAAACTTGCCAAGAGATCAATACGGCAGAAATGCTAGTGTTGATTTCGATGTCTTATAAAGGATATGAAATAAAATATGCAATGTTATTCCCCTTGATATTCAAGTTCGATAATAATGTAGTAATTTAATGTTGTCATGTTTTCTTCAATAGCAGTGAACGTTTTAGTAACTGACACAAAAGACATTGGAAAATATATTTTATATAAGATGTTGCTAATAATAAGTATGTTTTGAATAAGACAGTGGTAACAAAATATATTTTATTCAGAAACGATAATTTCCAATATTCAATAACACAAAACCCAGCTGTTGTTACATAGTGAAGTCATGTCGGTATATAAACAAATGGCAGGTATTTGTAATCGTTCAGCCTTCTGGGGAAACCCGGTTGGTTACTGGGCAGGATACCCATGGTATGTGGAGACCACGTGACCTCGCCGGTCACATTGTCCTTTTGTGTGGTCAAGGTCCTCGCAGACTCAGACAATGGCCTGTCTGAGTTAGAAAGCTTAGGGTCGCGCGAGGGTCCTCCCTTAACACATACATGGTTCGAGGGTACTTGTCTGGGGAGGAGGGGCAGGGATGGACGCCTGAGCACTATAAGGAAATAAACCGTCCATCTAGAGCTGGGGTGGCCTCTAGTGTTTACACTAGCCCTGGTTCACTGCTGTGGTAGCTGTCGCACGCCAACCTGATAAGCATGGCTTACTTAGTAAGCTTTGAGCTCAGAGCGTGGGCGACACTATCCCTTTTGTTAATTTCTTCAACTTAAACTGTAATAATTAGCTTACTTTTTCCTTTTATTCCAGCAATATATATTGTTGTTACTTCGCTTTCCTTTCCTTTTACTATTACGTAGTTAACCATTGCATGGTCTGTAATACTGCGCAAGAGTAAACACAAATTGTAAACATTAATAAATAGTACACATTGCATGGTTTTCCTGCTTCGTTGGTGAAAAAGTGACCACACATATTTTCGATCCTCAAAGATGTACGCCGGCGATTGGGGTGAAGGTTTAATTAACGCGACTTGCATTACTGCATATTGGAAGCAGATTTATTGTTGATTTTTAACTATGACAGTGGCGTTGTCATTCAGAGATCAATGGCAATCTACTAAACATAAACGTACCCTGCAAATAGCTGACACAAATATAGGGTTGATTGCGACGTCGTGTAATAGACGTGTTGCAACTTTTAACTCATAGTCACACCAGGTTCTTTATAACATTAAAACTACCTTAGCGATTGTAAATACTAATTAATTTACGCCTTTCCTGTCGGGGCAGTGGTCCGGTTTCAATCCCCAGGAATAACTTTTTCGACAATACAGCTATTGGGACGACATAGGCTCATAAAAATGGGCAACAGATATGACAAAGAATTGAAATTTAATTATTTGGAAAAGATATAAGCCGAGGAAGGGAACTTTCACTTCATCATTATATTGTAGTCTAAAATATGTGGGCCTGAAACGGAAACGAAACACTCCAGTAAATTATATTTACATATATGAATGTATATAACAAAAGAAGAGCAGTTGTAATATAGTGAATAGGTGAGTGCCTGCTTTCCCGAAGATTATGGGTTCTTCTTCTGCTGCTGCGTTCATCCGAGGTTTGTTTCAGACGTAATTGCGCTGTGTCAAGTGTTGCTTCCTTAGGCCGACACATCCGACTTTTGCGGATGTTTGTTCGAAATAGCATAAGGGCATAATTCCAAAACTGACGTTGTTTCAAACATTGACGCGCCTAAATTCTTTAATCTGAAAGGTCATGTGATGCGAAGTCTGCCACCTTGATATCAGTCATGTAACACCTAAAGTGCCGAGTTGTGTATATGTATTTCTAGCACCATGTGTCCATTTATTTATGTTGCATTTCCCTTACTGGACATTGCAGTCAACACAAGCATTTTTCAGCTGCTGTTGATGTACTAGGCAAGTTTTACTTTCAGCAGTTTGCCATTGCTTTCTGAACGACCGGCTCAACATCACCTAAAGTTACTAGCGCGGCGCGAACCGCTGCCGATTCTCGCAAATGCTGTTTTAACCACTTTAATATACGGGATTACGAACAACATCGTTAACCCTTAGTCCAGGGAGACCGGTATGTGTACAATAGTTATGAGATAAGTAAATGTGTTCTGTATTCAATCAATCATGTGCCATGCCGGAAAACGTGGGCGGTCATGACTCGCCATTTCACTCTATCACCAGAGTCATGGATCAACTCAGTGTTCCTGTCTCGTCCATGCCATGTGGCCAAGCCATCCAGATATTTTCCTCTCGGTCTTCCTCTTGGTCAGGTTCCCTTCGATCTTGCCAGTTGTCACTAAGTCTTCCAGTCCATTTCTTCTCATAACATGTCCAAATAATTTTGACTGTCTACGTCTAATTTCTCTAATCAATCTACGATTTTCATGTGTCTCCTGTATTACACTTATTAATATGTCAGATTGACAATTGTCTGGCAGGAAATATTTCTGATAATTAAAATGATTACCATGTACATACACATACAGTCACACACACACACACACACACACACACACACACACACACACACACACACACACACACACACGCACGCACACGCACGCACACCTGCATATCAATCCACTTGCACGTGAAAAATATTGTCGAGAATCACATAAAGAAACCAGCGACTAAGCAATTTGCATCGTGGTGATCTCTTTATAAAAGTGATGTATCCTGAAGGCGTGACACTGCCTGCCCGATAAGTGCCGGGTAAAAGAGCAGGTCCACTGACAGATATACTTCTCCTTACACTTCGTGAAGACTGATAAGTAGCCTGATTCTTGATAACTTGATTATTAAACTGCTCTGTACACTTCTTGAAGGCTGATTTGTATATTGCTCTGTGCACATTTTGAAGAGAGGAATATTGTGCTCTGTACATATCTTAAAGACTGATAGGTATACTGCTCTGTACACTTCTTGAAGACTGAGGTGTACTGTTCTGTATACTTCGTGAACACCGAAAGTTATAATTCTCTGCACTCTACTTGGATACTATCGACCTATAGGAATATTGATGTGTATAATTCGAGAATTACAGCTGAATTACGGTAATATAGTGGCTGGACACCACATACCAGCTTCGTATTTATGGGTTTGTCACCTGCACGTATTCGATTGTTTTTAAATTTGAATTGGATATAAAGCTGACTCACCTTAAAAGACCCATAAGGAAATGTCAAGACTACCTTAACACTGACATAAACACCCACCGAGTGCTGATGTTTATTAAACACATTGGTTTCATACTATATGCCAAATGCCCAGTACAATTTGTGAAAGAGACTGCTACTTTAGATGAGGCGTGCTCAAGACACGATAGTGAGTATGGCTGGCCATCGTGGAAGAGATTGGGACCTTATCATGTAATATCAAAGACAGCAATGGTAATTCAACAACAAGAAAACAGAGATATGGGTAATACTCGGCCCCCTAGAGATGAACGTTTTGTAAATATTCTCAGGGAAGAAACAACTCCTATAGTGAATAAGGAAGTTGATAATGACGAATGCATCCCACATTCTTTTGGAAAAGTGCAATCTGACAAAACCTACCTGAATCGTAGATGGAAAAGTCAAAGAATTGGTACGTGTAATGTACACACCCTATATCAAGCAGGAACATTTGATAACCTTATTGCCGAGACAAAAACATGAATTTAGATATTTTAGGCGTATATAAAACAAGATGGACAGATGCAAATTTTATTAGGAGGGAAGATTTCATATTCATTAATTCCGGAAGAGATCACGAGAGAGGAGTAAGATTATTAGTAAAAAGAAATTTAGAGAAAAATATTAGTGGATTCTGGGCTCGTAAAGATAGGATGATAATACTCCAAATTAAGGCAAAACCGTTCGACATAATAATTCTTCAGACGTGTGCTCCAACAACTGATTATAACGATGAACACCTCGAAGAATATTCTGAAGACCTACAACAAACACTGAAAGTTGTAAAAATCATCAGAGATCCTAATTGTCATTGGAGACATGAACGCAAAAGATGGAAAAGAAAATAAATATAAGCAGATAGTAGAGCAACATGATTTGTAAAACAGAAACGACAGAAGAGACCGGCTGATACAGCACTGTAAAGAAAACAATCTTATTGTTTGTAACACAGTTTTCCAACATAACCCTAGGAAACTGTAAACATGGATAAGCGCTGGAGATAGAACAAGAAACCAAATTGACTGCATTATAATTATAACTAGATGGAAAATCAATGTTTAAAATGCAAAAACATTTCTTAGTGCTGTTATTAACTCTGACCACAATCATGTAGTCTAACAATTACAAATAAAACTTAAAAACATAGGAATAAAGACATCGAAGACACCTCAAATGGAAATATCAGTATTGAAACAACCAGATCTACTATACTTGGTTGAAGTAAAAACATAAATATAATAGGATAATCGTTGAAAGTATGGAACAAAATAGACGTTAAAATCCCGAACGAAGAAGTAAAGCAACATAACAGGACACGGTTTTATCAGAGGAAACAATGGAGAAATTTAA
>JACEFZ010006975.1:12500-311524 GCA_014155875.1 Cepaea nemoralis | reverse complement strand
CCCCTTTTTCTCTTCCTCCTTCCATCCTCCCTCCCCCTCCCCCTCTTCCTCCCCCCCCCTTTTTCCCCTCCATCCCCTCCCCCCTTTTCCTTCCCCCCCTCCTCCTTCCTCCCCCCTCTTCCTTTTTTACCCCCTTTCCCCTTCCTCCTCCCTCCTCTCTACTCCTCCTCTTCTCTCCTTCCTCCTCCTTCCTCCTCCCTCTTCCTCCTCCTCCCTCCTCCTCCTCCTATTCCTCCCTACTCCTCCTCCTCCCTCCTCCCCCTCCTCCTCCTCTCTCCGCCTATCTCTTCCTCCCTCCTCCCTCCCCTCCTCCTCCCTCTTCCTCCTACTCCTCCTTTTGCTTCTTCTTCTGCTGCTGCTGCCGCCGCTCCATTTACCCAAGTTAATTGTTGGGGGAATATGTAAAGATCTTTCAAGTGCTCTTTCTAATGCTTTTTGTAAGTTGGTCTTCGTTTATCTAAGGTTGTTCGAATCGCAACCAATATTTGATTAGACAGACAGACAGACAGACAGAGAGGGAGGGACAGACAGACAGACGGACGGACGGACCAGACCAGACCAGACCAGACAGACAGTCGGGAACGGGAACTTATATGAATTAAATGAGATGCTCCCCATCAGGAGCTGGGCGAAGCCGGGCCGGGTCAGACAGACGGATGGACAGACAGACAGACAGATAGATAGCCGGGAACGGGAGCTTATATGACTACTTATATGAATTAAATGAGATGCTCCACACCAGGAGCCAGGCGATGCCGGGCAGGGTCAGACAGACAGGAACGGGAACGGGAACTTATATGACTACTTATATGAATTAAATGAGATGCCTCCACCAGGGACTGGGCGAAGCCGGGCCGGGTCTGCTAGTATATATATATAAAGAGAATGTATGTATGTATGTAATTTATACGTTCGCGAACGGTCCATCCGATTGAGATGAAATTTTCTACACGCCTTCTTCTTATTCCACTGCTGCCAACTGTCATAGTTTGTTAGTGTACAAACAGTTATTTACTTAATACAATTTAATATTTTAATTTACATTATAATTTATATACAGTGAGGGGACATAACTTTTAATAGCATTGCTATATATGTAAACTTGTTGCATATTTCTCACATAGGTGGACCCTTTTGCTACAGTTATCTACAGGCATATGCGTTATAATCTGCCTCCTCCTCCTCCCCTCCCTCTCCTCTTCCCCTGCTCTCCCCCTCTTCCTCCTCCTCCTCCCCGTCCTTCCATCTTCCACCCCTCCTCCTCTCTGCCCTCTTCCACCCCTCCCTCCTCCTCCTCCCCCTCCTCCTCTTTCTCCCCTCCTCCCCCTCATCCTCCTATTCCCCCTCCTCCTCCTCCTGCTCCCCATACTCCTCCTCCTCCCCCTCCTCCTAATCCTAGCATTAAGCGAAATTTTCTAACTGCAGCCAATAAATTATTAGGCAGACAGACAGACAGGCAGGGAGGGAGGGAGGGAGAGAAGGACGGACGGGTAGGCAGGCAGATAGATAGAGAGGGAGGGATAGACGGAGGGAGAGACGTGTAGGCAGGCAGACAGACAGGTAGATAAATAGGTAGGTAGATAAATAGATAGAGAGAGGGGTAGGTAGGCTGGCAGGCAGATAGATAGATAGTTAGTTAGTTAGTCGACAGATCATCCTCATTGCACATCGAACCATTCAGTCCATAAGTACTCGGATCCCCTCCTCAGCAAATCCCGCAACGTGTAGCGGCTAACGACGCCAGTTCTGTGTTGGTTTATCAATCTTCTTTGGCTTCCTGCGTAGTGTTCTTGTTTGGCCACCCCTCTTTTAATTTGCTGCTCTCGCAGTCTGGCCATTGTTGTAGATTCACAGTCATCACTTGGTTCTCGCAAAAGTCTTACTTCTCGTAGAGCATTCAGAATGTCAGCCTGGTCCATGGCGCGTCCGCCCTCCACAGTAGCCTCACCTGCGAGCTTGTCAGCCCGCTCATTTCCTTGTACTCCCGCATGCCCTGGCACGAAGATGAAACTAATCTTTGCCAGCCGAGACCACTCCAGAGGCAGCAACCATTCTCTTCGGATCGACCCCTCCTCTATCCTCTTGATCATGTTCATTGAGTCGCTAAGGAAACAAGCCATAGTGAATGTCTGTGTCTCGAGCCATGTTATTGCTTTACTTACTGCCATGACTTCCATGGTCAGGCTACTTGTGGTTTCAGTGAAAGCACCAGAGTCCTCCTTCACAATTCTCCCTCCGGCCCGAGCTGTAAAGGCCCATGAGCTTCTCACATGTCGGACGACCGACCCATCTGTGTAGATGACCGCGTCACCGTCTAGCGAATTCTCGAAAATCAACGCTTGTACTTCAGCCTCAACAGCAGCCGGATTTTCTTGTCTGCATTTTCTATCTAGTTGGATGCAAACTGAAAAGGATGTGCAGAAGTCTGTTGGCACTTGCATCCCACTCCTCGCCAGGTTCTAAGTCCTCAAGTGAACACACCTGTTGAAGAATGTCTTCGGCTTGACCCATCCACGACCGTCCTCTTTTTAACCTGCTGCCCTTCACCTTCCTAATTTCACTATGCAGTGGATGTTGTGTGTTTGCGTTAATTCTGAGGTAGGCGCGTGCCCTGCAACCTTGTATTCTCTCTTCAATGGTTGGAAAATCAAGAAGGTAGCGCATCGCCCTGCATGCTGTATCTCTTGTACATCCAAGAATAATGCGCATAGCTTCATTCTGTATCCTTTCCATCCTTTCTATCTGCTTATGGCTGAGAGTCAGGATTGCCATTGCATACTCCAAAACAGACATGACCAGCCCCTCGTACAGAAGACATAGATGGCGCTGCTCACAGTTTGCTGCCGCCATCACCCGCATCGCTGCCAAACCCCGCTTGGCCTTTGTTATCACCTGGTCTATGTGCACATTATAAGCAAGGCTTCGATCAAACCGTATCCCCAGGTAATTCATTGCCTGCGTTCTTTCCACCGTCTCTGAACACAGCATTACAGTTGGTGTTGGAGTGTTGACAATATGATTATTCAACGAGAACCAAGTCACTGTTGCCTTTGTTGGGTTGACCATTGCCCCAGCTTCATCACACCAAGTACTTATGCGATTGAGTTCGGTTTGTAGTTCCACAGCAACCTCCTCTCTATCCTTACCCTGACGATACACTAAAACATCATCGGCATATGACAATGTCCTGCCAGGTCCAGTGATCTGCTCACTGGTGATTCTCACTGTGTAGGCGTTGAACAGTACCGGAGATAATGGTGATCCCTGTGGTAGGCCAGGATATATTGTTGTTGGTTCCGAAGTCCAACTGCCACATCTAAAAACTACTTTCCGTTGGAAGAGGGCTGCAGCGATCCAACTAAGGAGGAATGGACTTACGTTTAGTTCAAGAAGCTGAAACATTAAAAAATCCAGTGGTACTCTGTTGTATGCGTCCTCAAGATCAATCGCTGCAGCAACGGTTTCAGTGCCTGAGTGGAAACCTTCATAGACATCCTGGGCAAAGACTGCTGCATTGGTCCAGGTTTCTCTTTTTGGACGGTACCCACCCAGGGTAGGTGGGAAAACACCTTGCCTCTCTAGTTGGCTTGATATTTTCCTGGCAATTACCTTCTCCAGCAGCTTGCCTATTGTATTCTGCATGGTTATAATTCGATATCCCTGAATTTTTTTGTGGTCTTTGTCAGGCTTCGGCAAGGGAATCAGATAGCTGTGTAACCATTCCTCCTTGATGCTAGCACTCCCTATACTGTTGTTGTACATGTCTGCTAGTTTCTCTAGCTCATTGTCGGTACACCTATTTATGTCGTCGTATCTTATGCCATCAGGACCTGGAGCACTGTTTTTTGATCGTCGAAGCACAGCCTTGATTTCTTTCACTGTCACTGTGTCTTCATCCGAAGTGTTCTGGGCCTTGCATCTGTCTGAGGTGACCTCCTTGGCCAGATTTCGGCCTCCCATGTCTGTCTGGTTGCTCTGCTCAAGGTAGCGTTCAAAGAGGGCTTTGCCCTTGTCCTCGTCAGTCCTCTGCCAGATGAGGTCAGCACCTTGGAAGTCAGAAATGCTCTTATTCTTGACTACACCACTCATGCTTTTATGTAGTCGCCAGAACAATTTCAGTGACTTGTCTGTGCTTACTCTTTGACACACCTCTGCCCATTTTTCGCTTTTAACCACCTTGACCAGTTTTTTGAAATAGCTTACTTTTGTGTGCATCTCTCTTTCTAAGTGCAAGCAGGGACTAGGATGACCAGCTCTGTTCTTCTTGGCATTTTGCCATCTCCTTACAGCACTACGCTTATCCACCCAAGCCTTCTCCACCTCGAAACTCCACCACGGTGGCTGCTGCCAGCTTTTTTTCCTGCCCTGAAACGTTCTGCGCTTGTCACGTCTTATTTTACTCACCACATCTTGCCCTGTACTGTCATACTGGAACGTCTTTACCTTTAGCTTGTGCTGCCTGGTTCTGCCTTTCTCCACCAATATGCTGCAAGGGTGGTGGTCGCTGCCATGGTGTCCTAGGACACCCCATCTACACACTGTAGTGAGTGAAGGTGAAACTAGCGCCAGATCAATAGCACTGTCCTCATCGCCTGGACGGCTTGCTGTCCTGGTGACACAGCCACTGTTGATACAAACCAGGTCGATGGTTTCCAGTGCAGTCTCGAGCTCCTCCCCCTGTGTATTGGAGGAAGTGTTTCCCCATGATCTGCCTTTAGCGTTGAAGTCACCACAGAAAATAACATTTCTCTCGTGGCCTAATATGCCACTTAAGCACTGCCACTTCTGGGCGTCCACACTCGCATTGCGGGCATAAACATTAACCAACACGAATGGTATACTGGAATGAACTCTCAACGCCTGTATTTGTATATCGTCACTGTCCCAACTGGACATGTCTAGCTCTGACGCCACCATGCTGTCGCGAACGAGAATCGCCATTCCCAGATGTCGTCTGTTGTAGAAACATTTGAAGCCGGCAATTTGGAGTAGCTGATCGCCCAGTCTCGTCTCCTGGAGTGCTACAATGTCGTTCCTGTAAACTAGGGTTTCTAAAATAGAGCCCCGTTGTTTTACACTGGCACAGTTCCAATATAGAATACGGATATTCCTGAGTCCTAGACGGTGACACTTGAGTCTAAAACGTCTCAAACCACCACGCTTACCTTGCTTCTTTCTCCCTGCGCGGCTACCACGCCGCTTCGTTATGTTGACTGCTGACCGCTCGAAAGAACACACGTTGTTCCGCCATATTGAAAAAACGTAAACACAGACTGAGAAACCACACACGCTGCTGAAAATTCACTCAAGGATGGCTTCGCTCGATGCACGAACTCCGTAGCACCCGCGCAGATCTTGAGTAGAAACTCCTGGTTTTACATCCTGGCACACCAATTACACGCAAGAGATGAATAAATCCATCCCCTACGCGAAAAAGTTAACGAACACAAAACAACACGACCGTCCGTCGCCATCTTGAAACCGGACTCACTTTAAGTTTAATTTGTAATGTAGCTTTTTAGACGTGAGAACAATTTAATACGGTCATACCTCTGCACACTGCTTTCGATATTCGTTTTTCTTATTTCTGCCTCACACCTACCAGTCTATATGTATGTAAATTCAGGAAAATAAGTAATGCTATGTCACAATATTGCAATGCTGGAGATATACCTCCTAACTTATGTAATTCTTGTTTATTGCAATCCAAAAGAAATCAGGTGCCTTAGAATGTGTTCACTATTGTACATTTGATCACATTCTGAGGCTCCTGGTTTCTTCAGTATTGTAATAAGGCGAGATGGAAAATATACTCACCAATAAAAAGGAGTCAATTTCATTTAGAACGATAGTGCTGAAGTGCTATACAGAACCTATACCTATAGGGTGTATGCATGTAAAATATGGACAATAAGTAGACAAGGTGACAAACATCTAATGGTATTTGAAATGTGGTTTATGGTGACAATAAAAAGAATACATAAATGGAGATAAAAACAAATGAGGCTGACTAAAAAAAAAGAAAATTGAAAACCATAAATTAGAGTATAAGATAAAGATTTGTTTTCGGCGGCACATTATGAAGAGAAATTAGCTTGATGGGGGAAAAAAGCAAAGGGAAGGCAAAGAGATAAATACCTGGATGACTTTGCCAATTGGCATAACCGGGACAAGAGCACAGAGCTAATCCAACATTTGTTTGCTGATCGCTGGGTGATGTGGTCAGTATTACGCTGACTGTTTTTACCTCCCATGAACTTTTCCGGTACCTATTTTAGGCTGGGTCAGTGAAATAAATGTCCCCTTCAATGGGGATTCACACGTGACCACTGCTAGCCCCTGCGCTACCGCAGCTCCCTTAGATATCATTATAAATATCATTAACAGATTTTTTTTAAAAACTTTATTATAATCAGAGATTCAAAACGATGATTTCCCATAGTGAATTTGAATAACGAAGGCACAAACAATAGATTGCACAATTTATTGCCTGGCATATTTCGCTGCATCTCGTCAGGTACATACTGCAGAATTCACACAACATAAAGTAAATTAACTAGATAAATCCTTTAAGCTGAAATATACACATGTAGTAATGTCGATTGTCTACCATGATAATTTTAAGCTGACTAACATGTCTTTCTGTTTGCACAAATCTGGCTAGCGTTGATTGATCATTACTGCTTCTGCAAACTTTAACAAGCGAGTATTGTGTGTGTTAAACAACACGCGAAAGGCAATGTTTTTAGTAGGGACTACATGAAGAATTATGGAGACCAACAGAGCAGAAAACATGACAATGGTAATGACTCCTGCTTGTGCGAGTTTCGGAAGCTAGATTCATTTGATACTGACCAAAGCAACAAATAAAAGATCAGTGATTGTTGCAACTGGTACCAACTATACCTGGAAAAAAAAACAGTATACATTTGTGTTCGTCTGATTTTAAAAATAATTGTTGGGTGGGTTAGACATTCCATCTGAGGCATTTGTGAGAGGCTCAATTTTCTGTTTGATGACCAATTAGACATTCCTTTCCAAACAGATGTCGCGCGTGACATTAAATAAAACAGGTGTATGATTTCCTCAGATTTTAAGAAATTTTCATAAGCAGCAAGATTCTCTCTCATATGGACCAGTTAGTCATCAAGAAATATGGAGCTGATGCACGACTCTGGTAATCGTGTGAGATGGCGAAACATGACCCCCACGCTTATCGGCATAGTATATGATGGATGGAGTCTAGTGGGACACACAAGTGATGGATATTTGAATCGACCTGCCGTATATTAAGACATATGGTCGATGAACCTTTGAACAGATTTGCCATACAATACTGCACATATTCGACAGATATTATATACCCATGATTTGGGAGTGTGTTGTTGACCAGTGCAAGAGGTTTCCCTCTGTATGGTTTCTTGTCATGGCATTTCAGTGGGCCATCAACTCCAATAACTTCTACTAGTTTGAATCAGGTCTGTGATGGCCATTTATCCGTGGTGTACAATCAGTGTGTATACAGAAATTTTGCTTGGGCCGCCATAAAATGATCATAGAATCAGCAGGGAATCAGCAATTTATATACATTACAATGACATTAACTTTTGCCCCATGCCTGTGATCATATCACCGGTCCTGAAAAAAAAAAAAATTTCAGATGTTCTTTGCAGAACTTTAAGACCTGCCTAATGTTTTCTTCATCTCTTGCCATTTATCCTGCCTCTTGTATCCTTATGCCCAAGCTGTCTCCAATGTCTTGTGTCCATTGCCCGAAACTGCCTCTTTTCTTCAAGGACAATGCCTTCTATCTATCACTGTTCTTTCCAAGCCACTGTGACATTTAATATGACCAAAGCTTCTGAGACGTGACCTGTTTATGAGGCAGCTTTCTTCAATTTTCAGAACTTGTAGCATGTCAGTATTTTGTTTCTTGGTCCACAATATGTTAAGAAATTTTCTTCTTATATGAACTGGTTCATGACTCACATTCATATATTGACGCTGAAAAGATGCAAGTTCTTAAAAGACTTCAACTTGTTTCTTGTATTGTACCACATGTTCTTATTATTATTAAACCTCTGCATTGCTATGGCCACCTCGTCTTCTTGGATTTCCACCAATTATGAATGTATGAAAATTGTTTCTGGTCTCATAATTTTTGATGTTTCTCATTACATAATTGGTGCAGTTTTAATTTTCCTTTCTTTGGATGGGGAGTATGGATTGTTATTTCAGATCTTGACACAGTGCAAGAAACACATTTTTTTTTTAAAATTCGCATAAGCCTATCCTTTTATAGGACATCGTTGTCAACAGCAGCATCTTTCAGCTGTCTGATGATTTCTTGGCAAGATTACGCTCAGTAGTTTGCCATTGCTTTCTGAGCGGCCGGCTCAGTTATCCCGCAAGTCACCAGCGGGGGACGAACCGCTCCCAATTCTCGCCCGCTACGAGACTCTGCGTGATAAACGGGATTACGGAGAAAGTGGTGTAACCCTTCGGCCAGAGAGACCGGCAAGAAACACACACACAATTTAAATATATTTAGAGAAACTAGTGCCCCGAAGGCCTACGTAAAGATAGTAAATGATATTTCCTTCAACTTTCAACAGAAACAATTTATAACAGAGGGCTATGCATAAGTACGAGGGGTGTTCAGAAAATAATGCACCTCGTCGTTTTTCTCAGGAGCTGTTTATTCAAAAAGTATGAAATATACACACAATATATGCCAAGTAAATATTGGTGTTATTCAACATAATCCCCATCAACTTGTACATCTTTATGCAGCGCGAAACAAGTTCATCTATTCCTGCTCGTGCCAGATTTTGTCTTGATCATGTAGCCATTTCTTCGCCGCATGAATCACTCCTTCATGATCTTCAAACCTTGTCCCATGAAGTGCATCTTTAAGTGGACCAAATAGATGACAATCAAAGGGTGTCAAATCAGGACTATAGGATGACAATTTGGTGATTGCTTACCATGTTGCCAGACTTGTGTGAGGGCACGCATAGTCGTGAAGGTGTAACAGGACTACTGGATTCTTATGCGGTCAAACTCTGTGAAAATGTTGAGTGGGTTTTTTCAAAGTCTTGTAAGCTTGTAAATTGATTGTCTCTCCTCTTGGCATAATATCCACACGAATTACACCTTTAATGTCCCAAAAGTCAGTGATCATGACCTTTCCAGCTGAAGGAGTTTGTCTTGAATTTCTTTCTTCGTGGTGATTGCGAATGATGCCACTCCATTGACTGTCTTTTTGTCTCATGTTCAAAATGATGTGCTAAGGTTTCGTCACCTGTAACAATCTTAGTCAAAAAGGTCTCTCCATCACCACTGAAATGTTCCAACAATTCAGAAGAAATGTCTTTCCTTTGCAGTCGGTGGTCATTTGTGAGACTTCGAGGACCCCATCTCGCGCAAACCTTAGAAAATCCTAGAGTTTTTCTAACTACATTTGTACCAACATTGCTGACTGACAGCTGTAAACTTCCATGCTTATAATATAAGCATGGAGTTTTGCACACTTCAAATATGGCATGTGCCGATTGTGTGCACTAAATTGCAACCCAACCAGCCAAATAATATGGCAGCCCTAAACCGTTGAAATGGAGTGTGTTAGCTGCTTGCCTTATAAGCAGGGAATTGTGATAGAATAATGAAGATATAAGTTATATCTTCATTATTAGCTGAGAAAAACGATGTCGTGCATTACTTTCTGAACACCCCTCGTAAAATATAATAAAAGTAGCTAAAGAATACGGGAACTAAAATGGTATAGAATAAAACCAAAAGTAGAACTAAAATAGTCAATGAAATAGAAGACAAAAACAAAATAGGACTAATTAAGTCAATAACAGAAGGAAAACAAAACTTTCTAGTGGAATGATTGCATAACGGCACAAAACGTTAAATAAGAGAAAAGAACAAGATGATAATGAATACAGAATTGCAACAAGATGTTCAAGTGGACACACACAAAATAGTATTGGGAAAAGTTTTCACCAACATTAAATATCAAATGAACAGATGTTATGCATACTTTGAGGAACTTCTGAATAGACCAGTCCCAACAGACCTTCCACATTTCCAGCCTGCAGAGATCTGGATATCGACTGTGAGAAGCCAAGAAATACCAGCAGGCTGGGGAGAATATCTGGTGAAGCTGCTAAAATAGTGCAGGAGCGTGAAAATCATAGAGGAATAGTGTTAAGCACGATTACTCTGGAGATATTAAGAAATGCCATTGGCAAACAAGTAATAGATGAACAGAATTCCCACCAAACAGTTCTTGCACTGACCAGATAGCCACACGACACATAATAATAGAGCGAACACTTAACCAAATCTAGCACTCTAAATTCGATTCATAGAAAATGAAAAGGCCTTTGACAGCATTGATAGGGAATCTCTTTGGAAATTGATGTGGAACTATGGGATCCCACCCATGATCATTAACGTAATCAAGGGAATATAAAGAGACATGACATGCAGACTTCTCATAAGGGAAAACTGACAAATATGTTTGAAATACGAACAGGAGAATGACAGGGATGCCTCTTGTCACCTTTATTATTCTTACTGACTATGGACTGGACTATGAAGGCAACAATAACTACTGTCAGAAATGGAATTCAGGGGACTCTGTTCTGAGAAAGCAGCGTGATGATTTGGATTTTGCTGATCATATTGCTGTCCTGTCTCGCACATAAAATCAGATGCCAGATAAACTTAACACACTTGATTAGAGGTCACAACTATTAGGTCTTAAAGGCAAAGCCAAGACATCGATTACCATAAATCAAGCAATTGATATCCTGATCTCCTTTAGTAAAAGCTCACTTCAGTAGGTGGAATCTTACACTTATTTAGGTAGCAATGTAGACAAAGATGGGGGAACAAACAGATATATTTAAACAGATACAAAAGGCCTGAGGAGCCTTTACAGTAGTAGGAAACTTGTGGAAGTAAAATGAAATTAAAACTAGTTCTAAACTTAGAATATTTAACCCTAACTTTAAATCAGTACTACTGTATGGGTCAGAACCATGTAATCAATTACAAGTAAATTACAAACATTCATTAACTGGTGCCTGCACGTAGAAGAAAGACTAAAATAGTATGACCGAACCAATAGCGTTTAGCTTAGAGAGAAAACGACTGATTCCAGTGAATTGAGGTGAGGGAAAGACACTTGTGCTGGATCGAACACATATTTAGATGACCTGATATGAATATAACTAGAAAGTCCTAGTAATGTAGGGAGGGCATAAATCGAGCTGTGGAAGATAGCAAACGATACGACGGCTTGGTCTGACTTCACTGAGGGCCTATGATTCAATTGTGGGGATACAGGGCTGAAGAAGAAAACCGAATGTCATTATAATAATTTATTAGTTACTTATTTGAAAATATAATGAGATGCATGGTTTCAAGATGTTGTTAACGTCCATTTTCTAAATGTTATATATATATATTATATATATATATATATATATAATATATATATATATATATATATATATATATATATATATATATATATATATATATATATATATATATATATATATAGTGGTACCTCGGGTTACGAACGCCTCAGGTCACGAACAATTCATGTTCGGAACAACTTCGAAAATGTTATGTCTCGGGTAACGAACAGTGCCCCGGGTTACGAACAAAGGCGAGCGAGCGAGCGAGCGAGAGAGAGAGAGAGAGAGAGAGAGAGAGAGAGAGAGAGAGAGAGAGAGAGAGAGAGAGAGAGAGAGAGAGAGAGAGAGAGAGAGAGAGAGAGCAAGGTGTAACGCTGAAGAGATGTAGTATGTTGGGAGGAGAATGCAGTACCCAACTTGGCCTACCCCGTGATGAAGTCAAGCTACAAGGATGGGACTAATTTCGTCTGGAGGGGATGGGTCTTTGGAAGCCAAAGTGCCCCATAATGGCTAAGGAAATCTAGGGTTTTTCCCGGGAATATTGATGATTTCCCTCCAAACTTAGCCTTCCCAGAAAGGAGTTACCTATCTAGCTCATGACCCCCACTTGTATCCATTTTCCCTTATAGGTGAAACGGTTACAAGAAAATTTGTAAGATTTTAAGTTCTCCTTTAAGAATAACCTGGAACCTGGGTGCTTACAATAGTACTGGACGTTGCTGTCTATTCGTGGTTACCCAGCCACCTGTCGTTCCAGATTCTTCAAGTATGTGATTTAGTAATGTTAACTAAACACATATAAAAGTTTTTGTCACATCACAATATACTCGACAAAAGAAGAAGTAAAAGTGAAATCAGTTTATTGAGTGATAAGATAAAAGCATGTAGTGCATTTCTGAAACATGAATTACAAATCGCTACACCAATAGATAATGTTGAATGGTCCAGTAGGAATAATTTAACTCCAGTGGTTCTAGATTGTAACAGTTCAGATTGTCACTGTGCCTATCCACAATTCTTCCTTAACAATGTCTCTAGTTTACATATTTATGATGTTGAAATTTCCATGGATTTCTGTAGTTGTGAGTTAAAGAAAGTCTCTACGCACATCTATGACTGGAGGTTATTATGTAAATGTTCTCAGTCCATTGAATGTGATATGCCCTTGGCAATAGTTCTTAATGTCCTTAAAGTTCAAGAGAAATCAATTCAATTCAATAACGTTGGTGGTGAGATGGTACTGGGTCTGACATGCTGGCTTTTGGAAAGACACCTAGATAACACTGATTCTCTGAGAGTTACTAGGGTGGTAGCACCTCGGTGAATTGTTTTGCTTCAAGATGAGAATATATAAATCACTTGAAAGAACATATTCTGGGTAACTTTCCACTTGACGCATTGCAAGAATCCCTAATTTCCTCTCCAACTGATAATTGGCATTGGTTCTGGTTCAGTCCCTCCTTTATTCCAGCAGTCTGTCCATCCATCTAGTATTATCTTATCGACCTTGATCTTCAATAGTCTGCTAAAATCTGCAGTAATATGAAGTAATCTGCGCTAGATCTGCAATGATCTGTGATAAATCTGCGATAATCTGCGAACACCGTCTTCCTCACCTGACGTGAATAAACACGATGATCCTATTTATATTTGCTCAACTGATGATGGTTCTCCAGGTGACAAGAATGAAAAGGGCTACATATAGAAGTGATAGAAAGTAGAAGATTCAGGAAGTACCTACAAGTTGAGAGCTACAATGTCTCTTCTTTGTACTGGTATCAGGCATCTGTCAATTCATCTGGCAAGCTACATCCTCTTTTGCTCTTGTACATAGTGATCTGTTTAGGCCGTTGTTCTCACAGAGGACACAAACACAGAGACTGACAAGGCTGGTAGATGAGTGATGGAGAGTTCATGAAGGAATGCACACAGCAAGATCTGATCCTAACCAGCAATGGTACAGAACAGGGTGATAATGATGGCATATCATTCATATAAACTCACATTACCAAATCAGGGCTGCATCAGATGTTAAGTTAGCCTGTTTATTCTTCCTGTTTATTCTTTCCCACTTCCTCTGTCATTTCCTTTACTTACTTCTCATTGTATAATCTCTCACACCGCCTCTCATTCATTGACAACAACATATATACATAGAGATAGAGAGATGAGACGACAAAGTACAGCTCATTCTCTAATTCTAACACCAAACCTCTTCTTCTTCGTTCAATGGAGTGCCTGGACTGGGTTAATATTAGCTTGACTTCAGTTCGATCAGAGTGCCAGATGCAGTGTCGGTCATTTTGCAACTCGGTTCGAATATATCACAGCAGTTTAAAACGTTGGACCTGTCATCAATGCTAATCAGTCATGCAACACAATCTTTCTTCACACCACGGACGTATAAAGACAAGAAGCAGAAACCATTCATTCCTCCTCTCATTCTTGTGTGCTGAAGTTTGGCCGTGGATTAAAAGGGGGCAGCGGTCGCCACAGAAGTTATAGCATGTCTTTTACTAAACCAGGCTCTGAATTAATCAAGAAGCTATACGGTTTTAGATGAGAATAGCATTCTGGGCTTAGACTTGCCTCTTCTCACAGATTAAGATGTAGCGAACAGTACAGCACTTCTTTTGGAAACAGAAGATAAGATGGAGTTTGATATTTTCAAGGCAGTGACCGCGAAATTAGCCATTGCACTGACAGGGACAGGAGTTGGCGGCTATCTCCAAGTTGAAGAATATATTTTCTTTCGTGCTGGAACCTTCACACACAGATCTCACATACACAAAGCTTTATCTGACGCATATATCAGTTACGTATCCGTTTTCCAGAGGCATTCTGACACTGAATAAGGTGAGGGACACACAAGTATAAGATACTCCATACGAAAAACACGACCGGCTTTCATGAATATCAAACTGTATGTGGCGTTCTAAGGCTCTTTCCTACCCAGCAGTCCTTGCAAAGACGCTACCAAGGATAGGTCGACCAATAGATGTATAAGATTCGAACGTGTGACCTGTCCATCATCGGGTGACACCTCTATTTTTAGACATGATACAACATTCCTGACATTCCAATGCGCTTTAGCGTAGGCACTCTGTAGAAAATTGTGTTTTTGGGACTGTGGCGTGCAACTTGATATGAACTGAGGTGCGCAAAATGCTGACAGAGCCCCCCAGATGTTCTCTGTGGAGAACAATCGTCTCATTCATTCACAGTTTACACGGTTCCTTTTGTGATCTTTTTTGTTGGTTTTCCACTTCATCCGAAGTTGATGGTTCATCAGGAACTGGATGACGACTCAAAAAGTCGGCGCCTACGTTCTTTTTCCCAGGAACGTATTCGATTTGGAATGAGTATGGTTGCAACAGCAGCGATCATCGCATGAGTCTTGCGTTCAGATTCCGTGATGATGCCAGAAACATCAAGGGTTGGTGATCACATTGTCCAGATTAAAGCAAGGCATTCACGCTCAATCACCGAGTAGTTTCGCTCAGCTGCATTCAATTTCCTGCTTGCATAAGCTACAGGGAATAGCTCTGAGTGATCATCTCTGTCAAAGACTTAGGAGGAAGCTCTGAGCTAAGGAGAGCTAAAATAGAGCTTAGTCAGAGGACAAGTGACGTAATAGGACAGGGGACCAGACAGAAGAGACACAAACGCTATAAATAGCTATAACGGGACACACTTGTGTCAACAAGGAGGGCAACCAGTGCAGATGAGCTGGTGTTACCCAAGAGACTGGGAAACCCAGTTCACGAGGTAGGGACCAAGTAACTCTGGTCAACACAGCCCAGTGCCCAGCACGTAAACCAACATACGCACGCTGAGCTAAATTGCTCGTGGCTGAACACGCCATGCTCAGCGGGCTCAGACAGAGACCGGGACGGCGTAGGAATCAGACGTGTATCCGCTAGGGATACTTTGTAGTTGTGAAGGACAGTATAATAGTTATAATAGTCTAGCTTAGCTTCAATAGTTATAGTAGTTATATCATCTCCTCATTCCATCTTATCGTCATCACATTCTATGATGTATAATACCGTTGTGGTATTCCGCTCGTGGAGCTATTGTATGATCAGCTCCGAATAAAAATATATCCTTTTGCAAATAATACGAGTTGTCACTTTCGTGTAGTGCAAAAGAAGGGAATCCTTGTATGCCTGTCGCAAATGAGTCGCTGACAGGCAGGATACCATTTGGTGTCAGAAGCTCCTTGAACTACCGCTCACTACTATTTAGCAATAGGATATCCATTTGTTAGGATACCATTGTTGTTTTTGAACTACCACTCATTACCATTAGCCAAGATACCACGTTATCATTTCTCGTGGGGCTTGAACCACCGCTAAAGTTGTGCCATTTAATTGAACTTAGCAGTGAATAAAGATAGCAATGTACTATTTGAATGCAAGTATCATTTGCATACTATTGTGAAAAGTACCATATAATTTACCATTTTCGGAGATCCTACAGAATATTATGGTATATTATCTATGTACATTATTTGAGTGAAATGTATAAACATAAACTGATTGTGTACGAATTGTAAAGCTAACCATCATTTGTTTCATACTATCAGAATGTCAACATCTATCACAATCACGTTAGTATTTGTGCAAAAATAAATTCTTTTCGCACAAAAGTAGGAGATTAGAGGTTAAGCTAAAGTCATACAGCGCAACCCAGTCAGAGACGATAGAAAGTGAAGACAAGACGACATTGACATTCATTGACGTTCATTTAGACTATCATACATTCATATCATCTACATTAATCATTATCATTTATACCACATTTAAAGTTCACCATTCGTTGAGACTATAATATGCCAGTTAACAACCTTGTATAGCACATTACATGCATGTTGCTAAAATTTTGATGTTCCAATAAACAGAAACATCAGTTAGAAAAGCAAGGCGATCAGACGTTTGTACGAAAGACAGCGGCTGAACATCCCGAGGGCCGTATTTTGCTACAAGATTAGATGAGTATATTTTTTTCTAATTTTGATATGCACCCGTAACGACGCATCCTCTTTTTCAGCAAATGTTGTAAATAGTTAACATATAACAACTGTGAAATTGTATTTGGAAAAGATATTGCTAGCAATTGTCAGATAACATAAAGCCTCATAATGTCATCATTAAGTGACTTCATCCAGGCGGGTAAAGTACTAGAGTATACTGGAGAAAAACTAGAGAAATGGGCAAATGAAAGATACAAAGAAGAAACAGACAAATTGAGAGATGAGAGAGCAAGGGAAAGACAACATCAAAAAGAGATGAAGGAGTTGGAAGAAGCCACAAGGCAGAAATGACATGCCACCAAGCAATAGAGGTAGAGTCACAAACGAAGTTAAAGATGAAAGAAATGGAGATTGACTCTAACACCCAGATAGCCTCTACGAAGTTGAAAAGTCAGGAAGAACAAAATAAATTCTCCAAATATAAAGGGGTGATCAAGCCCTTCAGTCAAGGCGATTCAATATCAGCTTGGACGGAGAATGTAGAATTTCAACTTAGAACTCAGAAAATACCATTAGATGATTGGGCAATGATCTACATGAGAAACCTCAGTGGGGAGCCATTAAAGGTCATAGAATCAATACCATCAGAACTAAGAAGTAACTATCAGTACATCCATGATAGGATTATGCAGCAATTTCTACTCGATGCTCCTGGATATCAGATCCAGTACTCACAGATAAAGCCAAAGCCAACAGAAACGTTCCTAGATTATGTTTCAAACGTTCAGAGTATATTCAATAAATGGCTTAAGGCGGCAAAAGTAGGGAAGAATTTTGATAAATTACAGGACTTAATGGTGATGGATAAAGTCATATCCACCGTCCCTACTCCCTTTGCTAAGTTCCTTCAACAAGCAGACATTGAATCGATTGAACAACTCGAAAACGGGGTTCTGCTTATTTCTCCTCCAACAGGGACATATTTAAAACATCAATACATGATACTGAGATTACTGCCTTTGTCAAAAACATACCAAGCAGGTCTTACAAGCAAAAAGAGTATCAAAAGAAAGATAAACCGTATCAGAAGCCACCACAGTGTGGATACTGCAAATTGTTTCATCCGGCGTACTCCATGTGTGATAAGAGCCCCTCTTATCCTGCTCATCTAGAAATGATGATGAAGAAGCAGGAAGACAAACGAAACTCTTATAAACGTGCGGTTAAATGCTTCTTTTGTTCAAGTTATGGCCATTATAGTTCTAAGTGTTTGGGCAGGCAACGAATGAAGGCAAACAATGCCTTGCTCATCGATACGTCATCTGACGATGAGAGTATAGTTGATTCTGAACTTGTAAATGTATTACCAACTAGTGAGTGTGAGAGTGTGAGTGCAGCTACTGATATATTAGACTTTAATAAGTGTGACACATGTCACCAGTTTCATACGGACGGCAAACTGAAATGTGGGCACTTTGTACCATGTTCCAACGAAGATGCTAATGCAGCTTTAGCCTCCAGAGGCAGTTTAAAGTTGTACGATGCACTGGTCAACGAACAACCATGCCAATGTTTACTTGATAGCGGAAGCACTCTACTTGGGGTCAAAAGAGACCTAGTTAAGCCAGAAGATTATACGGGTGAGTTTGTCAAATGCCGCACTTTCTCTGGAAACATAGAGAAATACCCGCTGGCGAAAGTACGCATAAACACCCCGTTCCTGTCAGGCACATTTACATGCGCGATCCTGCAAAATCCCTGTACTGATTTGATTTTGGGTTGTTTACCATCATTAAAACAGTGTACTGATGAAGAAATATTAGCCTGGAAACAAACAAACACGGCTAATGCTGTAACGAGGTCAGATACTGAAACACATTACACTGACCTACAAAACGAAATGTTACAGGTGTTAACACCCACCGGTGCTAGTAACAGTGCTACTCGACAAGAATTTATCGAGGCACAACGCAACGATCAAACTATCGCACCTTATTTTAAATTGTTAGGTGAGCGAGCGAAAGTTACTAAGAATGCATCTTGGTATTTTAAAGTACATAACGGAATTCTCATGCGTTATTATACAACAAATAACCATGAAATTCAGCAAACGGTGTTACCTGTAAAACACCAACAAAATGTGCTAAACATTGCACATGAGTCACCGTTTGCTGGACATTTAGCCTATGACAAAACGAGAGCCAGAATTTTGGCACATTTCTACTGGCCTAAATTTTGTAACGACATTAAATTGTGCTGTCGATCATGTACTATTTGTCAACATTTAGTAAGAAAGGGAAAGCATGTAACGGCCAAGGTCCAGCGTTCTATTTTGGCTTCTAGACCATTCGAAAGTGTAGCGGTAGATATTGTTGGACCCCTGAATCAGGTGTCGAACAAAGGAAACCGTTTTATACTAACCCTCGTGGATCTCTGTACAAGGTGGATCGAAGCGGTACCACTAAAATACATTACCTCCAAAGATGTGGCAAATGTGTTTTTACACCTATTTTGTCGATTTGGCTTTCCTCGAACCATTTTGAGCGACCGACGGAACCCAATTTATTTCGGCTGCTATGCAAGCCCTAACAAAATTGCTAGGAATAGAACAGCATTTCTGTACACCGTATCACCCTGCGAGTAATGGGATTATAGAAAAAATTAACGGGGATCTAAAGCACATGCTGGCGAAAGTAACAGCTGAGAACCCATCTGATTGGGACACCCTACTACCAGCAGTGCTATTTGCCCATCGAGAAATTCCGCACTCAAGTACGGGTTTCTCACATTTCGAATTAGTTTATGGGGCGAACCCTCGTGGACCCCTAACAATCTACCATCAGCTAATCACTAGCTCAGTAGAGAATCCAACAGCAGTAACACCATATGAGATGGTAACAGAGACACACGATAAAATTATGAAGGCGTGTCTAATAGCCAAAGCATCTTTGGAGAGAAAAGGCCAGATGTACCGCGAATATGCAAACAAGGGTGCCAAAACCCTACACCTTGAACCCAATCAAAAGGTGCTACTTTTACTACCAGATAAACGTAATTTGTTACTAACATCATGGCAAGGGCCATTCAAAGTCGAACGAAAGATATCAGATGTCGACTATGAAATATCGATAAAAGAAAAATTAAAGATATTTCATATCAACATGCTGAAGCCCTATTTCTCACGACAAGAACTGACGACAGACAAACAGAGTGCACCAACACCAATTAACCGGACGACAGACGTACATAACACAACTACACTAGGTAGGGCGACAGATCATGACGACATCGCAAACACACCTAGCCAGGAAACAGTACACACAGCTAGTACAACAACAGTACTGAATCAGACGGATGACGACGGAATAGAACTACCAGTCCCGACAGTCGACACAACTGGAACAATCGATAGCATACGTATAGAACCCAAACTGACAGACGAGCAACGACAACAACTGATAGAATTAGTAACTGAGTACAAGGACATTTTCTCTGACATCCCAGGTAAGACAGACAGAATACAACACTCTATAATTCTGACTGATAGCACACCCATCAAATGTCGACCTTATTCCATCCCATTGAGTTATAAGGAAAATCTCGACAAGGAATTGTTAAATCTTGAGTCGAGTGGAATAATTCAGAAATCTCAGTCAGAATATTCTTTCCCGATAGTTCTAGTCAGAAAAAAGGACTCGAATATTCGCCTCTGCGTCGATTATCGTCGCCTAAACAACGTGACCAAGGTCGATGCAGAGCCTATCCCATCTTGTGACGACCTAATCCTTGACATGTCAACATCACGTATCTTTTCGAAACTAGATCTCACGAAAGAATATTGGCAGGTCCCGATGGAATCATCCTCTATTCCTTTAACAGCATTCTCTACTCCTTTAGGCCTGTATGAGTGGCGCTTTCTTCCTTTCGGTCTTCGTAATGCACCAGCCACTTTTGTCCGACTCACTAGGGATCTTCTCCATGGAGTGACCAATACATCTACTTATATTGATGACATTTGTATCCATTCAGCAGTCTGGACAACACACCTACTGAAACTGCGACATGTCTTCGATAGATTGCGATTATTTGGTCTTACAGTGAAACCCACCAAAGTGGAGTTGGGAATGGAAGAAATTGATTTTTTAGGCCATACAATCACCAGAGGCCAACTAAGAACTGATGAGAAAATAGTGACCAAGATTCTCAACCTAACGATGCCTACGACCAAGAAACAGGTCCGTAGCTTACTTGGTCTGGTCAATTATTACAGCAAATTTATACCCAATTTGTCTGAAATCACCAGTGTTTTTTCTAATGTGTTAAAAGCATCTGTAAAACTTGATGTTCAGGATGCAAAGTTAATCGGTGCGTTATCAAAATTGAAATATTTATTTAGCATTCCACCTATCTTGCGTTTGCCTAATGTCAATCTTACGTATTTCCTCCATACAGACGCAAGTTCCATTTCCATTTCTGGGGTCCTAGGCCAATTTTATGAAGGCAAGTTTCACCCAATAATGTACGTGAGTCGTAAGATCAGCCCGGCTGAAGGAAGATACTCAGCCTCTGAATTGGAAGCCTTAAGCGTGATCTATTGTGTCAGGAAACGGAAGCCTTAAGCGTGATCTATTGTGTCAGGAAACTTCATCGATTCCTGGCGGGTACAGAGTTTGTTATCGAAACCGATAATTCGCCTCTTACGGTCATGCAAACAGGGGTGCATCGCAACAATAGGATGTATAGATGGTCCTTGATTTTGCAGAATTATGCCTTCCTATTAAACATTTGAAGGGAAGTTTGAACTCTCTAGCTGACACATTGAGTAGACCTTCTCACATTGAAATACCTGAAATAGGAGAAGAGAGCGACCGTACATCACCAAATACATTGACACTGTAATTACTTAGTGCCCTATGTGGTGAGTGTGAACACTAAAGTGCGTTACCATCGCCAGTAATATAAACTGTGTCAGCATTAGTGGAATGAACAGACGCAGTTGTGAATTGTCTACACCACTACCACTTATATAACCCTTGAGTGGATCGAAATTTGAGAGTTGAACCTACACCAACCAGTAGCATACCATTAGTATGAACATTACCCAGGACGAGAGCGTAAATCAGACTTTGTCTACCTGAACGTTGTTTTCGAGGACATTCTACAGAGGACACGGCTCAAACATCACACCTGGATGTAATTAGTTAGTTAAAATTAATCTGTGATATGTATATAACATGTTTTTATAAACAGTCGCGTATAACTTCATATTTTGTGAAAATATTAGAATGATTTATTTAGATTTACCATATAACGTTATTTAGGACATTTCAGAGTTATAATTTACCTATAGTTAGTTAAGAACTTATTTAAGTTAACATCGACATCATATTACTTTAATTTACCACCATTTAAACTTATTTAGTTAGGTAAGTTAGTTAAAACATCACTTACAAATTAACACCATCATTTAATAATTTAGATCATTTTAGGCATTAAAACACTTTAAGGTAAATAACCCATTTTCTTAAATTAAATTAATTAGTTAGATTATTTCCATTAGATAAATTTAGAACAGTGCACCAACTCATAATAGATTAGTTAGAGCAGTCATTACCATAGGATTGGTAGCGAACAATCCTTTTCAATCATGTATATTTTTGTATATAATTGACAAGTGCATAAATACAGCACGGTCAGGTGGCTTGAATACCCATATAAATTCAGCCAACCATTTAATTTACATAATTCTGGTTCATCCATGTATTAATTTTTGAACCATATTCTAATGACGACCCAATATTTTAAAACCACTGTTGAATGAAAGGTGAATGAAAGATGTGTGAATGATACAGAGAGAAGAACGAAAGATGTGTAAATGATAGAGAGAGCATGAAGTAAATTGGGAGAGTGAGAGAGATATTGCGGAATTCTTTTCACCGCACAAAACGACTTGTTTTGACTTGTCTGCGTCAATCTGTGTAACCAATGTGTTGTCACCTTTTATAAGTGTATAGTCGCCATACTTTAGTGAGAAACATAGGGAACATATTTTGAGCATCTTAAAACGGCAGCGTAGACATAAATTAGCATAACACACTCATTTGTGGCTACAATAAACCGCTTTACGGCGCTCGAAAGAATACATACACGTAAATTAGAAATGCATACACATGTTAGTAAGTTAAATACACTTTAGTTTAATAGAAAACACACAACCAACCAGAAAAACAAACATATAAACTTGCATACACCATTACTTTCAAAGAACCATAACTATTCCAACAGGGGACACAATAATATCTCTAAAAAACCTTAATGTAACACTTAAATATTCCTTCACAAGCGGAAGCTAAAAGGTGAAGAGTTGCACATATGACATGTATACGAGTTGGGGCGATTATTATATGAGAGCATGAACATTTTATTGTCCATGTTTTGCACTCATAATAGAGGCAAGTTGTTTGGGATTGTTATTTTGGACAATCTGAGGACAGGCCTTATGGCATAGGATCCGGACCTCACAATTCTCACAAATATAATGACAGTTTATAGCCAACTGTACTAGTGTGATGAGCTACTCAATTAGCCAAGTGAAGTGATACAACAGTGTGACGAAGGAAAGGAGAGATCTTGTCCTATCCCCATAAGAGAAGTAGAGAACTCACGAAGTCTTTGACAAAATTAGACAGCCAATTTTTGTAAGATTACTTGTGTTACCCCACAACTTAAAAGTTTGTAACACAACAGGGGAGGAAGGAGAGCCTGTCAAAGACTTAGGAGGAAGCTCTGAGCTAAGGAGAGCTAAAATAGAGCTTAGTCAGATGACAAGTGACGTAATAGGACAGGGGACCAGACAGAAGAGACACAAACGCTATAAATAGCTATAACGGGACACACTTGTGTCAACAAGGAGGGCAACCAGTGCAGATGAGCTGGTGTTACCCAAGAGACTGGGAAACCCAGTTCACGAGGTAGGGACCAAGTAACTCTGGTCAACACAGCCCAGTGCCCAGCACGTAAACCAACAAATGCACGCTGAGCTACATTGCTCGTGGCTGAACACGCCACGCTCAGCGGGCTCAGACAGAGACCGGGACGGCGTAGGAATCAGACGTGTATCCGCTAGGGATACTTTGTAGTTGTGAAGGACAGTATAATAGTTATAATAGTCTAGCTTAGCTTCAATAGTTATAGTAGTTATATCATCTCCTCATTCCATCTTATCGTCATCACATTCTATGATGTATAATACCGTTGTGGTATTCCGCTCGTGGAGCTATTGTATGATCAGCTCCGAATAAAAATGTATCCTTTAGCAAACAATACGAGTTGTCACTTTCGTGTAGTGCAAAAGAAGGGAATCCTTGTATGCCTGTCGCAAATGAGTCGCTGACAATCTCCTTTCCTCTGGAGTAAGGCGGTCCATACCCCTATATTACTCGCGTCTGTGCGAAGCACGAACAAACGATCGAGGTCTGGTAGATGTAGGAGTGGTTTTGCTGTTAAAGCTTGTTTGAGAGCTGTAAAAGCTTTCTCACAATCAGCAGACCAAATGACTTTCTCTGGATTCCCCTTTTTGGTAAGATCCGTTAAAGGTGCAGACAGAGTATTGAAGTCTTTAATGTATCTTTGATAGAATCCACATAAGGAGACGAATGATCGAACATCCTTTTTCGTCCTTGAGCGAGGTGCTCTTTGATGTCTTTCCACATTCCCTTCTTGAGGTGTTATGAAGCCTTGAGATACCCTATGGCCTAGGAAGTCCAACTGTTGGAATCCTATTTGACACTTCTTGGGTATTGCTGTCAAACCTGTTTCCTTAAGTCGATTGAACAAGAGATGCAATGTCTTGACATGCTCCTCAAATGTCTCATTCGCAACTAAAATATCATCCATGAAGTGGCTGATGGCCGGATGACGTAATGGGTCAAGTAATCTTCTCATCATACGTGTAAAAACACTTGGATCGTTACTTAATCCAAATGGAAGAACACTGAACTCGTAGTGTCCTTCAGGAGTACTGAAAGCTAAGCACGGTCTGACTTCCGGTGTAACAGGAATGTGGTAATATCCCTTACTGAGATCAATCCTGGTGAAGTATTGGGCCGTGTTGAGCCGGGTGGGTAGTTGATTCTGGTCAGGTAGAGGTTGAGTTGAGTTGAGTTAAGAACCGATATCACTGCACTCAGGACATTCCCATACGTGCTCCGTCCCCTCGTTCAACAGCCAGCGAAGAGTCATACTACTCATTGTTCTCTACTAATCGTAGAGGTTCTGCCTGGAATTCAGTAATCGTGTTGAGCTGTCGATAATCGATGCACAATCTATGTTCACCACTGGCTTTTCTCAACAACACCACACTTGCACTATATGGAGATTCAGATGGTGATATGATTCCTGAAGAGAGCATCTGCTGTATCTCTTACTGCAAAATATTTTGCTTGGCATAAGGAACTGGGTACGTCTTGACTCGCACAGGTGTATCATCTGTTAGTTTCATATCAAATTCCACTAAATCAGTAAGACCTGGTTTGTCAGTAAGTATTTCTGCATACATTGCCATAAGATCTCGAATCTGGTTCTGTTGATCTTGAGATAGGTTGGGCTTGATATCCACATCCTGAAATGTCTCTTTGGCTTGCAGTGTACATTCCATTCCCATGGTAGTTCCCTGTTCTACTTCAGTAGCAACAGCCATAGCCATCAGTTGTGCAGTTTCAGAGGTTGCGGAACTTTCATTCCATTTCTTCAAAAGGTTTATGTGAAACACTTTCAACTTGCCTTTGACAGAAATTTTGTAGTGAGTATGAGATATTTTCTCTGTCACCTCAAATGGTCCCTTCCATCCAATTTGCAACTTGTTCTGACTGGTTGGAAGTAGTAGCAGCACTTTTCACCCACTGTCAGCTCTCGATCTTTTGCTTTTTTGTTGAAATTGCGAGCCATTATTCGTCGAGCTCGACGTAGATTCACATTCGCTTGTCTCCAACCATGTTGTAGACGTTTCTTCAACTCGGCAACATAAACAGATGCAGTAACTACTGTATCATCTGCGTGATCATCAGTCCACGTTCTCAGTAAAGCTTCTAATGGTTCCAAGATTGGCCTCCCAAACAACAGTGTTGCGGGCGCAATCCCAGTTGAGTGATGTGGAACTTCCCGATATGCAAATAGGGCAGCTGGAATATACGAGTCCCAATCCTCTGGTTTTAAATGAGCTAACTTTCTCAGAATACTGATGAGGGTACCGTTCCACCGGTCTACGCTCCCATTTGTCTGTGGAAAATAGGGAGATGAATAGATATGGTGTGCATGAAATAGCCGAAAGACTTCTTCCATGAGCTTACTTCGAAACTGTGATCCATTATCGGGTAGGATTTTAAGTGGGAATCCAATCCGAGTAAATATCTCAAGTAAGGCTTCAGCAATGTGCTTGGAGTCACTTGATGGCATTGGGATACTCTCTGCCCACATTGAACAGACGTCCGCCAATGTTAATATGAATCGATTCCTCCTCCTCGTTTTGGGGAGTGGTCCGATAATGTCTACTGCTACCCTCTCGAATGGAGAACCAGTGATTGGCATCTCACCAAGAGTCACAGGGGGAGTCCTATGTCTTGGGGTCACTCTTTGGCATTCCGGGCATGATTTGACATAACGTATGATGTCAGCATTCATTCCTGGCCAAAAGTAGTGCATGGAAATTCTTTGCGTAGTGGCATTTATTCCCAAGCCCACTGAACGGTAAGCTGTGGCCATTTCTAATATTTGAGCACGATATGTAGACGGGACAACTAGTTGAGAATACTCTTGTCCACTTTTGCCTGCCTTTCGGTATAGAAGTCCACCCTTCATATACATGTCGCCTCTACGTGGAGGTGAATGTGCTTTAGGCAGTTTGTTGAAGCATGGCAACAAGGTGCTGTCGGCACTCTGTGCTTTCTTCAGATCCTCTGAACGAGGTGTGGTCGGAGTCGACGATGCTGGAGTCTTTTCTGTCTGAGATCTAGTCGTCATAGCAGCGACTATCACAGGCTGTATAGGATCTCCTAAATATACGTAACGACAACCGAGCATGACAGGAAACACGGGATCATCCATCACCGCTGCCTTGATTGTTCCAGTAACATAACGCGAAGATATATGTACTCGAGCCACTGGTAGTGACATCTTGATTGAACTTTTCAAGGGTTCCTGTATAATCACCATTTCCTCAGTCAACTGTTCTGGTTGAACTAAGGATGTTGCTACGATGCAGTCATAATTTAGACCTGTATCGTATAAGCAAATGGCGGGGTATCCATTTAACAAGATGGATTCCACTACCGGAATTTTGGGATTGGTGTCTTCATGAGTTGTCACGCTGTACGTTTCACTAGTGCTCACCTTTCTTTCCCTCCGGCGAGTCAGACATGCAACTGTGTGAGGGGTAGGAGGTTTTTCCGACAATCAGCTGTGCGATGTCCTACCTTCAAGCAATGGGTACAGTAGTCCTTCCCACTTCTCTTGGCAGCCTGAATATACGATAGACTGGTGCTCGCAGATTTCTTCAATTTCTTATTGGGGTTGGTATTTTCTGATTCTTTGGTCTTGAGTGATTTGTCAGGGGGAGAAGCTGTGGTCGTCCGACTCTTACTTCCCACCTCCTTCTGAGATTTCTCCCATCTCTCTGCCAAAAGAATAATCTCCTCAAGTCGATAAGCCCCATGCTGTGTTAAGAAGGCCCGAAGTTCTGATGACATTTTCTCCCTTAATTGGTTAATTAAAATCATCTCTCAGAGTCCTTCAAATGATTTCTCAAACTTTCCCATCTCTGTCCATTTGTGCAGATAGGATTTTAATCTTTCTACCAATTGGCCGTAGCTTTCCCCAGGCTCTTTCTTAGCTGATCTAAATTTCCTTTTATAGTTTTCAGAATCAACCTCGAAGCGAGTTAATGAAGCTCTTTTGAGAGTACCGTAATCCTGTTGTTCATCATGACTAAATCTTGAGAAAATGTCAAAGGCGGTCTTTCTCAGGCCCTGGGACAACTTCACTGACCATCTAGATTCTTCAAGCCTACAGGAAACACACATAAGTTCGAAACGTGAAATATAATGTTCAAATTCCCTCAACGTTCTCATCATATGGTTCCAAAGGAAATGCCATGGCTCCTGTGCGATGACAGCTTTCCTCTGCCTGTATGTCTGTAGTTGGCCTGCCTGTGGAAACGGATGGGGTGGGAGGAACGCCACTTTCCAGTCTCCTCAGCTCCAACTCAGCATCCATGCACCTGATCTTCAACTGATATTGCCTATCTTTTTCTCTATTATTCATCTCAGCCTGCAGCTTCCTATCCTCCAATTCCAAAGCTGTCCGGCTTTCTCTCTCTTTCTGAATTATTTCAGCCTCTCTGTCTTTCTCTTTTTGGGTTGTCTTGGCCAGTAAACGCTCATGTCGATCGAATTCGTCAGAGACGTACTTCGTGGGCTTCTAAACCCATTAACCCACATTGCCTGCCTACATCGACATGTTGTGCCCGCAGCATAGCTGTTTCCGTCATAATAAATTCTAGATTTTTCCCAAATATATGAAGAAAAAAAGTACAAAGTGTCACCTTTGCCAATTCAGGTAAGAGAAACCCTGTGATCTGAAAATTGTACAGAGCATGCAATGGCGAAATACAAATAGCAATCAGACAACGCAATGTTGCAGGAAAATGTGCACAACTAATTTGGAGTTTCTGACTATGAGAGAAAATCACCAAACACCCGAAGTTAATATCACTCACCAACAGAGATTCTGATTTACCCCCCTGATTTACACCCGGTTACTTAAGACCTAAAGTGATTTATAAATCAGTGGTTCTGAATCCCGAAAAACACAAAGTCCACCTGGTGGCTTTGCAAATGCGGTCTTTAAAAATGTAAGTAAAGTTCCGCAAAAATGTAGAGCTTTATTTCACATGAAATCCTGAAGGAAAATAT
Source organism: Cepaea nemoralis (assembly GCA_014155875.1). Lineage (NCBI taxonomy): Eukaryota > Metazoa > Mollusca > Gastropoda > Stylommatophora > Helicidae > Cepaea > Cepaea nemoralis. The sequence continues at coordinate 283,145 of JACEFZ010006975.1, read as the reverse complement.
CCACATAAATCAAGTAATTGTGATGTGAACCTTCCCGACATAAGGGTTCCAGTTAATATTGACCTGATTGCGAGAAGACTCGCGTTTTCGTCCCGGGAGACAGCCCCAGTTAATGTGGTATGTTGGGAGGAGAATCCAGTATCCACCTTGGCCTACCCCGTAATGAAGTCAAGCTAGAAGGACGGGACTAATTTCGTCTGGAGGGGATGGGTCTTTGGGAGCCAATGTGTCCTATTTGAACTTCTAGGGGTTTCCCAGGAATATTGATGATTTGCCTCCAAACTTAGCCTTCCCAGAAAGGAGATACTTATCTAGCTCGTGTCCCCCACTTATATCTATTTTCTCTTATAGATGAAACAAGAACATTTGTATAATTTTAAGTTCTCCTTTATGAATAACCTGGAACCTGGGTGCTTACAATAGTAAAGGACGTTGCTGTCTATTCGTGGTTACCCAGCCACCTGTCGTTCCAGATTCTTCAAGTATGTGATTTAGTAATGTTAACTAAACACATATAAAAGTTTTTGTCACATCACAATGTACTCGACAAAAGAAGAAGTAAAAGTGAAATCAGTTTATTGACTAATATGCTGTGGAGATAAAAGCATGTAGTGCATTTCTGAAACATGAATTACAAATAGTTACACCAATAGATAATGTTGAATGGTCCAGTAGGAATCATTTAACTACAATGGTTCTAGATTGTAACATGTTCAGATTGTCACTGTGCCTATCCACAATTCTTCCTTAACAATGTCAATAATTTACACATTTATGATGTTGAAATTTCCATGGGTTTCTGTGGTTGTGAACCAAAGAAAGTCTCTACACACACTTATTACTGGAGGTTATTATGTAAATGTTCTCAGTCCATTGAATGTGATATGCCCTTGGCAATGGTTCTTAATTTCCTTAAAGTTCAAGAGAAATCAATTCAATTCAATAACGTTGGTGGTGAGATGGTACTGGGTCTGACACGCTGACTTTTGCAAAGACGTCTAGATAACACTGAGCACTAGATTCTCTGGGAGTTACTAGGGTGATAGCACCTGGTGAATTTTTTTGCTTCAAGATGAGACTATATAAATCACTTGAAAGAACATATTCTGGGTAACTGTCCACTTGACGCATTGCAAGAATCCCTAATTTCCTCTCCAACTGATCATTGGCATTGGTTCTGGTTCAGTCCCTCCTTTACTCAACAGTCTGTCCATCCATCTAGTATTATCTTATCGACCTTGATCTTCAATAGTCTGCTATAATCTGCAGTAATATGAAGTAATCTGCGCTAGATCTGCAATGATCTGCGATAGATCTGTGATAACTCTGCGATAAATCTGCGATAATCTGCGAACACCGTCTTCCTCACCTGACGTGAATAAACATGGTGACCCTATTTATATTTGCTCAACTGATGATGGTTCTCCTGATGACAAGAATGAAAAGGGCTACAGATAGAAGTGATAGAAAGTAGAAGATTCAGGAAGTACCTACAAGTTGAGAGCTACAGTATCTCTTCTTTGTACTGGTATCAAGCATCTGTCAATTCATCTGGCAAGCTACATCCTCTTTTGCTCTTGTACACAGTGATCTGTTTAGGCTGTTGTTCTCACAGAGGACACAGACACAGATACTGACAAGGCTGGTAGATGAGTGATGGAGAGTTCTTGAAGGAATACACACAGCAAGATCTGATCCTGACCAGCAATGGTAAGAAGAGGGTGATGATGATGGCATATCATTCATATAAACTCACATTACCAATCAGGGCTGCATCAGATGCTAAGTTAGCCTGTTTATTCTTTCCCACTTCTTCTGTCATTTCCTTTACTTACTTCTTCTAACTCTGGGGTGATATATCCCATGGTGGTTAGAAGTGAAGATGCATGAAAGCATATCTTCATTTACTTACTTTTCAGACAGGGGTGCAATATTACTAATGATATTTCGCATGCTGGTTAGTAGTGATAGTGCATTAAAGCATATGATGTGTATTTCCTTTACTTACTTTTCCAAGCAGGGTTGTGTTATTATAAACTGACATTACACATGTTGGATAGCAGCAATAATGTATGGAAACACATAATGAATATTCTCCTGTACTCGCTTTCCCAAACAGGGAGGTGATTTTACATAATGACACTCCACATGTTGGTAGAAGCAATAATATGCAGAAGCATATAATGAATATTTTCATTCATAAGTTGATACAATTATTGTCATGTGAATATTAAAGTGCAGGTGAAGTACTCATTGTATAATCTCACATCGCCTCGCATTCATTGACAACAACATATTGTCACGAGTTAATTAAACTTGTTAGTTGCGACCGATGACAACCAAGCCCGACATTGGTTTGCAAACACAATAGACCCTGTGATGTTGAACCAACTGAGGAAAATACGTCGTAGAGACTGTCTGCACCTGGTCGACATTTGTGTATGAGATCAAAGTGAGTCACGTCGAGTTGTCTACACACGGTCGACAGTTTGTTGACAGGTTGTTGTTCGAGAGACGTGTACTGGCGACATCTGTCTACGAAGCGGGAGTTGCCCGTTGAAAGTGATGGGCAGAGTGTCTGCTAGAGGTCGGAAGGATTCTGTCAGATGTGAGGGAAAGGTCTCTGGCTCACAGACAGCCAGGATATTTGTTGGATGAGACAAAGAACTACCCAGATGAAAGGAAACTTGACAGCTAATTGACTCCGGTTAGTCTAGAAACAGGAGGACAAAGCCAGATTCTGGACTGATTGGCGTCTGGACTTTTGGTGACGTCACTCAAGCACCCATATAAAACCCAGTGCGGTAAACAAGTGGAGGGAGTTGGGAATAACATTCTGAAGTGTTGAGATCGGTGCATTATTCCGAGTTGTGTTATATGAGAGGGACTAGACTGTCTAAGTGGTGATAGTTATCCGCGGACATAGATCCAATCGGATTGCCTAGTTTCTCGAGTAACAACTAGAATGGGCATATGGTAGGCAATTAATAATATCTGACTTAAGAGTATGATTAGGAATATAGTACAGTACTGTGCGGTGATATAATGTATTATAGGTGCAGTGATATAATGTATTATGATTAGTGATAGAATGTTCTATAAGTGCGGTGCTAGAAAGTATCATAGGAGCGTCGGCACTAGTATTCTATTGTGTGGCTTCAACTAGCTTGTGTGATATATCATTTTACTCAGGGAGTTGAGGACAATGTAGTGAAATAATAATTAGAGAGATTAAGGATGGTTGAGAGGGAGGAGAGGAATGTGAAATGGTAGGATCTTCCAGTAGGGCATCTGCTGGGTTTCTACCCGTTCCTTTATTCTTTCCTGGTGTTGCCATGTCTCAGATCATATGATTGAGTTATTTGGCCGTATGACAGAGATCGGATCTCTGTTATAGATCTGAGTGCTGTTATTGGCCTACACTTACCTAATTCTGGCCAGGACTGAGTTGCCCTCACCATAGTATTCTCTATTCTACAGGTTCAATTTCCAGGTCCACGTATGTGTGCTGTGATTTTCAGCGGTGGGGCTAACACAAATTTAGAAGATGATCGCTCAGAATCTGAAGACAGAGGTTGCTGAGAGGCCGCTACATAGGGCTTATACCCAAGTTGGTTTGCGGGAACCTGGCTTCTGCTGAGCAGGACATGTTGATGAGATTGATGTTTAGCCAAGTGATAGATGTATCAATGAACAGTCAGAACATTGTATAATTTATACTGATATCCAGAACAATAAGATTGTGGTGTTAATATGAGGAATCTTTAGAACCAGTGACTCTAGATCTATTAAGATTTCTCCAATAACAGTGACAATAGGTTTAGAATTTCCTGATTAACAATCCGTTAAATAACAGAGGAAATTCATAGTGTGAATCAGATTGAAGACTCTCATTAGGCAGTGTTTTGTCAGGGGTGTCCAAGCATCCTAGTGGTTCCAGAGACAACGGAGGAAGTCTTCACGTGACCGCAGGAGCATCACCTGGGTGAGGCTACTTGTATGGGATACATGGTGCTGGTGTGTTGTCAGCACAAGGATGCAAATGACTATACTCTTGAACACTGATCTGAGTCCATAGACACTTTAGAGTACACGTCACACATTCTACACCTTATACACACACACACACTTCTCCTACACATACTCTGTGCTTTAATAAATTTCTTGGTTTTATTTGTTGAAGCGAGAGTTGTCAAGTATGTTATGTTGGGGAAGAATGAGAGGAGGCATGATCCAGGGGTGAGTAAGAGGGAGAAGAAGGTGTCCTCAGATTGAGGGAGTGTGTGGACGGAGTCTGCTGGATATCTCCAGAATAGAGATATTGAATTAAAAAAATGTGGGGGTTATTCCCCTCACTCCAGGCACAACCCTAAGGTGGTAGAGAAGAACAAGTAACTACTACGACATTCATTCTTTACACACACACGACACATATATACATGAGATAAAGAGATGAGATGACAAAGTACAGCTCATTCTCTAATTCTAACACCAATCCTCTTCTTCGTCGTTCACTGGAGTGCCTGGACTGGGTTGTTAGCCTGACTTCAGTTCGATCAGAGTTCCAGATGCAGTGTCGGTCATTCTGCAACTCGGTTCGAATATATCACAGCAGTTTAAAACGCTGGACCAGTCATCAATACTAATCAGTCATGTGTAGGCTTCATAAAAGGTGGAAAAAGTGTCTTAGTGGCACGAAATGGAATATTGCTTGGATAGCAAATCCATTACATGGAAAGTCCGAATCGAAAGCTCACTGTGTGGATGTCATCTGCAGACTGCATTCTTCTGGTTTCCGGAAGCAGCCATGTACAAGACGTGACGATTCCTTGGGTGAAGCCCAGTACCAGAGCTATGTGTGTCGGCTCTGCAAGTATGGAAGCCTCCTTTGATGGCGGGGAATGCCCATGGTCTGCCCCTGCCTTCCCTTCAGAGCTGACCAGGATGTCTTTGGCTGTTCTATATGGGCCAGCTGGGATGGGGGATAACACCACAACAACGAGAGTCCAACGTCCTGAGAAACCCCCGGATAGGGTTAACCCGGTCAAAAAATGCCTGCAGAAGTCGGATGTGTCTGCCTCATGGCACAAAAACGCAGCTCTGCTGTAAACAGGCACAACGCAGTCACGTCAGAAAAAAAAAAAAAAACTCCGGATGAACGCAGCAGAAGAAGAAGTTGTGCAGAACTAAGTGCATCAAAATTTATCTCGACTAATGTTTTCACTACACGCAAACAGTTGTCCAAATAAACATCAGTAATTCGTGTTCTAACTTGTGATGTGATGCGCTTCATGTGACAAAAAAGCTGTTCATACATAAGTGATTCCGAATAGTGAAACCATCGACAGAGCATGTTTGTAAAACGAAGGATATTTATCCTTTTCCAAATACTTTTTATAGAACTCTTCCAAACCAACTTGATGGAATTTCTCCTTTAACTGTGTATCACAACACATTTCACAATGTTCCATTTGTAACCTTCCTGGTACATAAGTATATATATATAAGTTCACACCTACCTCGAATGGCGTTGCAAATGCACAAAAAAGCATATGATGTTTTTAAAAAAAAAATCCTGAAATCGGTTTTCAAATTCGAGGTTATAAGTTAGATATAAAAGAAACGTATTTATCCGCCGCCTCCTGTCTGACGCCGGGTTGCATATTCAATGTAGGAAAGTGAATAAAGTTTTCTGTCAACATGTTGTTCCCAAAAGACTAAATTTGATTTGAAAAGCAGAAATATGATCATACATCTTATTAATTAATTGATCTTTCAATTGTTGACGAGTATTGTCATTTAGGTGGCTAGTTATTTCGACCAGAAATGCAAAAGTCGCAAACCCACTCTTTGTCTTCAAACTCTGGGATACTTTTTGACTTGCTTGCAAAGAATTATTGTATTTCTTGATGCAAATCAAACACTCTTGTCAACAATTTGGCATGGGTCAGTAATCCTACTTCTGCATAAAACGTAACGTCAGTATAACCTGAATCCAAAGACTTTACACATTCTTGGAACTGACGGTGAATCAACCCGTTCGACTTAATGAAGATCACTATTTTGACGACCACTTTTATGACATGGTCCATTTTGAGGGACTTTGAACATAAATTCTCCAGATGAATAATGCAATGAAAATTTAGCATTGAAGTATTACCGACTTTGGAGGCCTCATTATCAATCATTTTTGAGGCCTCATTTTTAATCAATTTTACTAGACCTTCGTGTTTCCCAACCATTAGTTAGTTAGTTAGTTAGTTAGTTAGTTAGTTAGGTAGGTAGTTAGTTAGTTAGTTAGTTAGTTAGTTAGATAGTTAGTTAGTCGACAGATCGTCCTAATTGCACATCGAACCATTCAGTCCATAAGTGCTCGGATCCCCTCCTCAGCAAATCCCGCAGCGTGTAGCGGCCCAAGACACCACTTCTGTGATGGTTTATCAATCTTCTTTGGCTTCCTGCGTAGTGTTCTTGTTTGGCCACACCTCTTTTAATTTGCAGTTCTCGCAGTCTGACCATGGTTGCAGATTCACAGTCATCACTTGGTTCTCACAACATTCTTACTTCTAGTAGAGCATTCTGAATGTCAGCCTGGTCCATGGCGCGTCCGCCCTCCACAGTAGCCTTACCTGCGAGCTTGTCAGCCCGCTCATTTCCTTGTACTCCCGCATGCCCTGGCACGAAGATGAAGCCCAACCATTGCTGGAGCACTATCCGTTGTTAAGCCCGATAAGTTAAGTTGTAACGAAAAGCGATTCAATGTCGATGTAACTGCCTCTAACAAATCTTGTGACTTAGTAGTGTCCTTAAGTTGATACACTGCCGCGAATTCTTCTATCTTTTTAAAATGGACAACAACTCTGATAAAAATTGCCAGTTGGGCAGTATTTGCCATATCTGTGCTTTCATCCAATCAGTCAATCAATCAATCAATCAATCAATCAATCAATCAATCAATCAATCATGTGCCATGCCGAAAAGCGTAGGCGGTCATGACTCGCCATTTCACTCGATCACCGGATCATCAGTGTTCCTGTCTCATCCATGCCATGTGGCCAAGCCATCCAGTTATTTTCCTCTCGGTCTTCCTCTCGGTTTGTTTTATCCAATGCTAAAGCATAAAATATAAACTCTGATGCTCGACTTTTCAAAATATCTTCAAATTGTTTTCCAATGTCGCCCACGCGCCTAGTAATAGTCTGACGAGACAGACTTATTTTTGAGTAAGCCTCCTTTTCAGGACACATAATTTCAATGACGCTCTCCAAACATTCCTTAACTATTTCGACTATGGCTTCGATGTTTTTTTCCTAGTAAGTAGTATCATGGCTAATGCATAACTAGCTTTTACATAGCATGTTGACTCTGAACCTTTTCTGGTAAATATCTTTTGTTATGCAGAATTGTTTTTAAAAGTCATTTACTTGGTCTTGTCGAAATCGCCCTTTGTGCTTATCAAACTTATTTGCATGTTTAGTCTCGTAGTGCCGTTTGATGTTATACTCTTTCAAAACAGAAACAGATTCGTTGCATATCAAGCATATGGGCTTTGTTTTAATCTATATATCTATATATATATATATATATATATATATATATATATATATATATATATATATATATATATATATATATATATATATATATATATATATATATATATATATATATATATATATATTAAAAGAGAATGTATGTCTGTATGTATGTATGTTATTTATACGTTCGCAAACAGTCCATCCAATTGAGATGAAATTTTCTACACGCCTTCTTCTCATTTCAGTGCTGCCAACTGTCATAGTTTGTTAGTGTACAAACAGTTATTTACTTAATAAAATTTAATATTTTAATTTACATTATAATTTATATATTGCGAGGGGACATAACTTTTAATTATTTTTTTTTTGCATATCCTTTACAGGACATCGCTGTCAACAGCAGCATCTTTCAGCTGTCTGTTGATTTCTTGGCAAGATTACGCTCAGTAGTTTGTCATTGGTTTCTGAGCGGCCGGCTCAGTATCCCGCAAGTCACCAGCGGGGGTCGAACCGCTCCCAGTTCTCTCCCGCTACGAGACTCTGCGTGATAAACGGGATTACGGAGAAAGTGTTGTAACCCCTCAGCCAGAGAGACCGGCATAACTTTTAATAGCATTGCTATATATGTAAAATTGTTGCATATTTCTCACATAGGTGGACCCTTTTGCTACAGTTATCTACAGGCATATGCGTTATAATCCCCCTCCTCCTCCCCTGCTCTTCCCCTCCTCCTCCCTCTCCTTCCATCTTCCACCCTTCCTCCTCCCCTCTTCCACCCCTCCCCCTCCTCTTTCTCCCCTCCTCCTCCCCTTCCTCTTCCTCCCTCTAATCCCCCACCCACTCCTCCTGCTTCCCTCCCCCTGCTCCCCTCCTCCTCCTCCTAATCCTAGCATTAAGCGAAATTTTCTAACTGCAACCAATAAATTATTAGACAGACAGGCAGACAGACAGACAGACAGGGAGGGAGGGAGGGATGGAGAGACGGAGGGAGAGGACTGACGGGTAGGCAGGCAGGCAGGCAGGCAGGCAGACAGACAGAGATAGATAGATAGATAGATAGATAGATAGATAGATAGATAGATAGATAGATAGATAGATAGAGGGTTAGGCAGGTAGGTAGGATGGCAGGCAGGCACGAAGGCAGATTGTCAGTGTCTCACCCGGAGTTACAACGCGTTGTCTGTACCAACGTCAGTCAATGCAACGCTGAACTATGATAAACACTACAGTTATAAGGCGGCGTTGTCGACAACGCCAGGCAATCAACACTGAGCGATGCTAAGCAGTCGGGGGTCAGCTGGAACACAGCGTGAACATTGGGGGGGTCACGCAAGCTGACTCGAGCACAACTGACGCGTGTGCTAAAAGGCGAGTTAGACTGGGCTTGGGCGCCGTACTGGACAGACGTGTGAATGCGGCCTGAGAGTTTGTGCATGTATTGATAGCTAGCCTGTATGACCGTTGGAGATGGAACGCCTGTGTGTTTGACTTGTAAGTGGAGTGCATTGATGTATTATTATATTGATGTATTGATTGCTTGTATTTATGATCTATTTGATATTGTGAATTGTGATTGCGCGAAGCCTGTATTGTTTCTGATGTGTGCAGTGCGCAAATAAAGAGTGCGAAGTATATCATCGGGTATTCGCGTCGTGTTATTTGATAATCATATTTAGTATCACACTTGTCAAGATACGAGCCACATTTCTTGCTCTACGCAAGACTCTGACAAGTGCGAACGTGGGGTCTTCGTCCTAATTGGATTTGAATCGTTAAATACGAAAAGTATAGTGTTAAATAAGTGCGAACATGGTGACTGTGATCGGGTTTTTTGAATCAATTGTTTGTATAAAGTGCGAGTTTTGAACAAATGCGAGCGTGTAGGTAATAAATTAACAGATAAATACTATCTTTCGGGTTGATTTATTGAAACCATAAGTGCGTCTTTGGACTTAGTAAATTTCAACCGATTTAGTGAAGTAGATAAAAACAAAAATGGCGGCCATGTCCTTGAATGTCATTGAGTAGAAGTAGTGTAAGCGGAAGGTCTGGAATGTGTGAAAAGAGAGTTGTTGAGTGTGGTGAAACGACTAACAACAATACTTGACGACATACAAACCTACAAAAACTTAAGTGACATTCCATACACCACACACTTGCACATGTTCTAATTTCTCTTGTTCCAAAAACAACAGGTTGTTTGGTGTCATCTACACCTGTCCCTTGTAAACTCCGAATTTTTTGTCGACCTGAATTAAAAACCAGTGTGGTTTCGGGCAGTACTAAACAGCCATTGTCCGACACATTGTCTCAGGAGCACTTGAGTATAAATTTTTTTTTCTCTTCCCTATACTTTCGTTCATCAGGCCTAAACATAAGCTGTAATATTAAGTACTGTAAACTTGTGAACTTAAATTACTAACAACATTATTAATTTTGTGTCTATCTATTTCATCATACATTTTGTTCATCATGTCTAATTTAAACGAATGCATCGAAATGGGTTTAAAGATGAACCTTTCTGGTGAAGAGTTAAGGGCCTGGAGTGAGAAAAAGTTTGCAGAATACCTCCTACTACAGGAGAAGGTTAATGAACGTGATGAGAGAGCAGCCGAAAGATCTTTGAAACAGGCAGAAGCTGCTTTGAAACTTAAACAGGCAGAATCAGAAGCTGCTTTAAAACTTAAGCAAGCAGAAACAGATGCAGAAATAAGAAAATCTGAAATTGTAGCTCAGAGCAAAAGAGAGGTACTTGAAGTACAGCTAAAAATTGAACAGCTGAAAGCAGAAACTTCTAAAGAAAAGGAAGATAGAAAATCTGACAAAGATCAGGCATACAAGAAATACCAAGGGCTGATTAAAAGTTACACCACAGGTGATTGCATAGCAGCCTTCACTCAAAATTTTGAATGTATTATGGATCATTACCAGATCCCAAAGTCAGAATGGAGTATAATATACATGAGAAGTCTTTCTGGGGAACCTCTGAAAGTGATAGAGTCTATTCCAAATGACCTGAAGAAAGATTATCAGTATATTAAGACAAAAATTATGTCTCATTTTCTGCTAGATGAAGCAGGCTACAGAGAACAGTTTGGTAAATTGTCTCCTAACCCAACACAAACGTTCTCTGATTACATCTCAGAAATACAGAATGTTTTTTCTAAGTGGCTGTCAGCAGCCAAAGATCTACTGCTCAAATGCAAGATCGAATCGATCAGACAGAGACTTTACAGCTAATAAGCCCAGTTGTAACATCTCCTGAAACAACCAGGGAGAAATTTATAACAGCTCAAAAAGCCGATCGATCTTTGCAAAAGTATTTTAAACTAATAGGCCAAAAGCCACGAGTAGCAAAGAACGCTAAATGGTATTTTGCTTTGAAAAACGGAATTCTGACACGGTACTATACCAAAGGTTCTAGCACTACAGAACAAACGGTGCTACCTTCAGAAAACCGCAACCAAGCATTACAGCTAGCGCATGACATACCCTTTGCAGGGCATATGGCGTATGCTAAAACACGAGCAAGGTTACTTACTCAATTCTATTGACCTAAATTTTGCAGTGATACCAAACAGTATTGCAGATCGTGTGACATCTGCCAAAAGCTTGTTAAAAAGGGGAAACACCCGCAAGCAGAACTGCAAATCACTGATTTGGCAAGTAGACCGTTTGAAAAGATCTCGGTCGATATAGTTGGTCCTCTTAACTACATAACATCGAGAGGAAACAAATATATTGTAACAATAATTGATTTATGTAGTCGGTGGCCAGAAGCCATTCCGATGAAGAACATAACTTCCAAAGACATCATGGAAGTATTCTTCCATATATTTGCAAGGGTAGGATTCCCTGATACCATCCTTTCAGATCGGGGTAGTCAGTTTATTGCTGCAGCTACACAAGCCTTTACTAAGATGTTGGGGGTGAAGCAATGTTTTAACAGCCCGTACCACCCACACTCCACGGGTATCATAGAAAAGATTAACGGCGATCTTAAACATATGCTCTCAAAAGTAACCCAAGAACATCCCGAAGATTGGGACACGTATCTACCTGCTAATTTATTTGCATATAGGGAAGTGTCACATTGCAGCACTGGATTCTCACCATTTGAAATTGTATATGGTGCCAAACCACGCGGCCCATTATCTTTGTAACAGTCTATGCTGACTGAAAGTAAAACTATATCTACACCCATTTCATCGTATGAACATGTAACATCATTGCGCGATAGAATCATGAGATCATGTGTGTTAGCGAAAGAAGCACTACAAAAATCTGGTGCTATCTACCGACAATACGCTAACAGAGGAAATGGAACAATTACTCTGACGCCAGGACAGGACGTTCTTCTTCTATTGCCAAGTGACAGACATCTTCTCACAGACTCATGGCAAGGACCGTTTAAAGTGTTACGACAAATTTCGACAGTAGATTACGAAATTGCAATTAGGGACAAACACAAGATTTTTCATATTAACATGCTTAAACCATATTACCACAGGGACGACGAACAAGTAGAGACTACAGCAAGCACAACAATAGTGGACCAGACAGACGACAACGATACTGACGAGATACCAACACCAGTACTGGACACGACAACCAACCTACAGGACATAAAGGTAAATCCCAAGCTGACGCAGACACAGACCGACAGTTGCAGACAAGTGTTACAAGAATATAGTACAATTTTTTCTAACAACCCAGGACAGACAGACTTAGTGCATCATCATATTATTTTGACGTCTGACATCCCAATAAAATGCAGACCATATTCCATTCCTATACACTACAAAGGCAAATTACACCAAGAAATTATTGATTTAGAAGCAAACCATATCATCCGACGTTCACAATCACATTTTTGTTCACCGATTGTCATTGTGAGAAAAAATGACAACACAATAAGACTCTGTGTTGACTATAGGAAACTCAACAGCATTACACAGTTGGATTTAGAACCAATGAGCAACTGTGAAGACATACTAACTGAACTGACTGACTCACGTTACTTTATTAAACTTGACATGACAAAAGGTTACTGGCAAATACCTGTACATGCTGACAGCATATATCTGATAGCATTTGCCACACCCTGGGGACTATACGAATGGTGCAAGTTGCCATTCGGGCTAGTTAATGCTCCAGCAACATTTGTCAGAATGACAAGACGACTTTTGACAGGCATTTCTAACATCATTTGGTACATGGACGACATTTGCATACATACAAAGAACATGTCAGACCACATAACAGCACTACAGCAGACATTCGACAGGATTAGACAACATGGACTGACAATAAAACCATCCAAAGTCGATATAGCCTTTCAAGAAATTTCATTTTTGGGCTATAAGATCTCAAATGGCTTTATATCGACTGACGATAACATCATGTCTAGAATTTTGAAACTGTCGCTTCCGACAACCAAGAAAGAGTTGCGAAGTGTGTTAGGTCTTTTGAATTATTACAGACAATTTATTCCTCATTTTGCTGAATTGACCAAATGTTTCACTGATTTACTAACAAACAAACATCCTAATGTCATTGTAAACAGCGAATGTTTAAGGCCTGCATTTGCGAAAGTACTATCTTATTTTTCCAGTGAACCTATTCTAAAATTACCCGATCTTAGCACTATTTTCAGGCTAAGATGCGATGCGAGCTCCGTAGCCATTGGAGGGGTACTGATTCAAGAGCACGACCAAATATTGTACCCTGTATACTACGTCTCTCGAAAATTGAACACCAGTGAACGAAATTACAGCACGCCAGAACTTGAAGCCCTCGCTCTTGTGTTCTCGGTACGTAAACTTTCAAAATTTCTTTTAGGTAAACACTTCATTACAGAAACAGACAATAGTCCGTTGACATTTATCACCAGTGGAACCCCAAGTAACCACAGAGTGGCAAGATGGTCCCTTCTTCTGCAGGATTATAGCTTCGAAATCAGACATATAAGAGGCTCACATAACTCACTGGCCGATCTTCTATCTAGATGTCCATACGACTCACCCAATAGCCAGGTAACACCCGAGCACATTGCAGATGGTGTATAAACAGCAAATTAAATGGTGCTCAACACCACAGCCAATTGTGACATCATGTCAGTTACGCTGTTATGAACGGTTTGATAGGGAAGATTTAATCTCCCATTGTAAATTGTGTACATACTATTATTATTATGTGAATGAATGTGTCGTATAATTGTGAGAGATGTGAAAGAATGCTATTAGTACTGTAAATATGTAATATTATAAGAAATAGGCACCACAAGTGTCACAGGACAGTACTACAGGACCCAAAGACTTACCGAGCTTGAACAGCGTCAAGTAATCCTGAGTACATCTACAAAGATGGTCCACGGCGTTTTAACAAGTACGAATGATGATCATGACAACCTAATCCGAGAATAAGACGGAAGAAACTATCCAACAGCTGATGACAACAACAGGTTGCTCCGTATATTTAAAGTCCATCTAGAACGGAAGACCTTGATGTGAATGTCAACATAACACATGTGTGCAACAACACAGCTCTACACTTCCGTTATATTTGCATATTAATTTGAAAGTTAGCAGACGATACTAAAATGTTTATAAATTTATGACAATTGTATGAAAATTTGGGTATGAAACATTTCCATATACGAAATTGCATATGTCGAGTTTTGCTAGATGTAATCTCAGCATCGTAGCTTGATTTACTTTTTCACAATAGTGACATTTTGTGCACTTTTGTCAATAAGTATCAAATTATGACACTAAGAAAGGAAATGTTACTTGTAATTTATTTTGTTGAAAGCATGATAAAATTACTGTCCCTAATTTTTGTACAATAACCAAGGGACATAACTAAAAATTGTTAGTGATGTGTAAATATGTATGGAAACTACCATGTTTGCCTAATGAGTAACACGTCAATGTGACGTCATGTGTGTATGGAGAAACTTGCCAAAACTGAAGACCTTCATTGGATATTCTATGAGATAAGGGTAGATGTCCAATGTCGGAGTTATCTTATAGGTAGATACTCACAGGCTGACCTGATTATTTGTAATTTTTGTTTTTGGTTGAGAGGTAGGGGCAAGTTAGCCGTAACCTACCGGACTGGCTGTGTCTTAGCGAGGTAAAATCCATGGAATTGATTGTACTTGACAAGTATGCTTAATGGGTAGGCATGGAGATTGTATACATATTGTTTACTAATCACCTGTACATATTAAGAAAAACCAAAGATTTACGTCAGAGGAAGTGCAAAGTTAGATTCTGACAAGATAAAGAACAGCTATATAGAGTACATGAAAGGAAAACCTTTCATGAGAAAAGGGGCGGGGGGAGAATGTCAGAGTCTCACCCGGAGTTACAACGCGTTGTCTGTACCAACGCCAGTCAATGCAACGCTGAACTATGATAAACACTACATTTATAACGCGGCGTTGTCGTCAACGCCAGGCAATCAACACTGAGCGATGCTAAGCAGTCGGGGGTCAGCTGGAACACAGCGTGAACATTGGGGGGTCACGCAAGCTGACTCGTGCACAACTGACGCGTGTGCTAAAAGGCGAGTTAGACTGGGCTTGGGCGCCGTACTGGACAGACGTGTGAATGCGGCCTGAGAGTTTGTGCATGTATTGATAGCTAGCCTGTATGACCGTTGGAGATGGAACGCCTGTGTGTTTGACTTGTAAGTGGAGTGCATTGATGTATTATTATATTGATGTATTGATTGCTTGTATTTATGATCTATTTGATATTGTGAATTGTGATTGCGCAAAGCCTGTATTGTTTCTGATGTGTGCAGTGCGCGAATAAAGAGTGCGAAGTATATCATCGGGTATTCGCGTCGCGTTATTTGATAATCATATTTAGCATCACACTTGTCAAGATACGAGCCACATTTCTTGCTCTACGCAAGACTCTGACAAGTGCGAACGTGGGGTCTTCGTCCTAATTGGATTTGAACCGTTAAATACGAAAAGTACAGTGTTAAATAAGTGCGAACGTGGTGACTGTGGTCGGGTGTTTTGAATCAATTTTTTGTATAAAGTGCGAGTTTTGAACAAATGCGAGCGTGTAGGTAATAAATTAACAGATAAATACTATCTTTCGGGTTGATTTATTGAAACCATAAGTGCGTCTTTGGACTTAGTAAATTTCAACCGATTTAGTGAAGTAGATAAAAACAAAAATGGCGGCCATGTCCTTGAATGTCATTGGGTAGATGTAGTGTAAGCGGAAGGTCTGGAATGTGTGAAAAGAGAGTTGTTGAGTGTGGTGAAACGACTAACAACAATACTTGACGACATACAAACTTACAAAAACTTAAGTGACATTCCATACACCACACACTTGCACATGTTCTAATTTCTCTTGTTCCAAAAACAACAGGTTGTTTGGTGTCATCTATAACTGTCCCTTGTAAACTCCGAAGTTTTTTGTCGACCTGAATTAAAAACCAGTGTGGTTTCGGGCAGTACTAAACAGCCATTGTCCGACACATTGTCTCAGGAGCACTTGAGTATAAATTAATTTTTCTCTTCCCTATACTTTCGTTCATCAGGCCTAAACATACGCTGTGATATTAAGTACTGTAAACTTGTGAACTTAAATTACTAACAACATTATTAATTTTGTGCCTATCTATTTCATCATACATTTTGTTCATCATGTCTAATTTAAACGAATGCATCGAAATGGGTTTAAAGATGAACCTTTCTGGTGAAGAGTTAAGGGCCTGGAGTGAGAAAAAATTTGCAGAATACCTCCTACTACAGGAGAAGGTTAATGAACGTGATGAGAGAGCAGCCGAAAGATCTTTGAAACAGGCAGAAGCTGCTTTGAAACTTAAACAGGCAGAATCAGATACTGCTTTGAAACTTAAACAGGCAGAATCAGATACTGCTTTGAAACAGGCAGAAGCTGCTTTGAAACTTAAACAGGCAGAATCAGAAGCTGCTTTAAAGCTTAAGCAAGCAGAAACAGATGCAGAAATAAGAAAAGCTGAAATTGTAGCTCAGAGCAAAAGAGAGGAACTTGAAGTACAGCTAAAAATTGAACAGCTGAAAGCAGAAACTTCCAAAGAAAAGGAAGATAGAAAATCTGACAAAGATCAGGCATACAAGAAATACCAAGGGCTGATTAAAAGTTACACCACAGGTGATTGCATAGCAGCCTTCACTCAAAATTTTGAATGTATTATGGATCATTACCAGATCCCAAAGTCAAAATGGAGTATAATATACATGAGAAGTCTTTCTGGGGAACCTCTGAAAGTGATAGAGTCTATTCCAAATGACCTGAAGAAAGATTATCAGTATATTAAGACAAAAATTATGTCTCATTTTCTGCTAGATGAAGCAGACTACAGAGAACAGTTTGGTAAATTGTCTCCTAAACCAACACAAACGTTCTCTAATTACATCTCAGAAATACAGAATGTTTTTTCTAAGTGGCTGTCAGCAGCCAAAGATCTACTGCTCAAATGCAAGATCGAATCGATCAGAAAGCGGCTTTACAGCTAATAAGCCCAGTTGTAACATCTCCTGAAACAACCAGGGAGAAATTTATAACAGCTCAAAAAGCCGATCGATCTTTGCAAAAGTATTTTAAACTAATAGGCCAAAAGCCACGAGTAGCAAAGAACGCTAAATGGTATTTTGCTCTGAAAAACGGAATTCTGACACGGTACTATACCAAAGGTTCTAGCACTACAGAACAAACGGTGCTACCTTCAGAAAACCGCAACCAAGCATTACAGCTAGCGCATGACATACCCTTTGCAGGGCATATGGCGTATGCTAAAACACGAGCAAGGTTACTTACTCAATTCCATTGACCTAAATTTTGCAATGATACCAAACAGTATTGCAGATCGTGTGACATCTGCCAAAAGCTTGTTAAAAAGGGGAAACACCCGCAAGCAGAACTGCAAATCACTGATTTGGCTAGTAGACCGTTTGAAAAGATCTCGGTCGATATAGTTGGTCCTCTTAACCACATAACATCGAGAGGAAACAAATATATTGTAACAATAATTGATTTATGTAGTCGGTGGCCAGAAGCCATTCCGATGAAGAACATAACTTCCAAAGACATCATGGAAGTATTCTTCCATATTTTTGCAAGGGTATGATTCCCTGATACCATCCTTTCAGATCGGGGTAGTCAGTTTATTGCCGCAGCTACACAAGCCTTTACTAAGATGTTGGGGGTGAAGCAATGTTTTAACAGCCCGTACCACCCACACTCCACGGGTATCATAGAAAAGATTAACGGCGATCTTAAACATATGCTCTCAAAAGTAACTTTCACCAACTGGCTTGAGGTAGCTCCCTGTTGGGCAACCACCCAGCCAACATCATTTTCTTCTGCTGGTGTTTAGTTCTGGATGCAGTTTAAGATCCCCTAACTCTGTCAGAAGGGACTAATTACCACCCCATATCCCAGAGAGAAAACGTGGAACAAATGTCTGTTAGACTGATTTAAGACACTGTCCCTGATACTCAAGAAAACAGCCAAGAAGTGGCTCGTTGAAGATAGAATATATCTATATAGTTTTGGCTGTACTTGGTATCACCAGAAGTGAGAAAGGAGGAGTTAAGACATGCAACGTAATCTGGTTACTTATGACTGCATAGGCAAGATACCCTCCCTGACATAGATTCCCACTTCTGGACAATATGTGTGAACCCCCACTAAATGATACAAAATGTGTGTACATTGATTAACGCTACACAAACATTTATAAACATTTAGAATTATACGGACAATTGAGTTTTAAAATACAACAACTGTGTTTATTATTGCTAGTCTTGATGATCATATGATGATGATGATGATTATAATATGGTATACGTAACTTAAGCTAAGAAGCACAGTAGGTCATGCTTCCCCCAGTGAGACGCAGTTCACTGTCAGATTGAAGGAGTCCAAAGTGGTCCCTTCACAAGGCTAAGTCACTTCCGGATATGGGTTGTTGACTGTCCATTGCTCCTAAGAGATCTGGAATGAAACGAACGGAGATGGGTAGTATCTACGTCTACACATCTCAAAACACATATGTCTATACATTCATATAAACATACATTCAAGTCATAATATATGATGGTATGATGATATATATGATGGCATGTTACATAAACATATATCAGTTCTAAATAAATAAATATATATATGTATATATTAATCAAACTATTTAGAACATCTATAGCTCAAAACATACATATTCATATACATTTGTATAATGGAGTGTTTCCCATATAAGTTCACCTCACTTACACTCTCTCTTTCTGATTCATTCATACTGTCTTGTCGGAAGGGCTGGTCGCACAGTCCTGTCGAACATTAAATGCCTTCCCTAAATCTGTCTGGGATATTGAATGTCCTAAGTCATGTCTGTCCTCATGCAGACATCATGCAGACAAGGTGAACTGGTGCCATTCCTCAAACCAAGTGGTTTCACCACAATCTTGGTAGGCACTCAAAGTGTTGGTCCAAATAATCAACGTTAATTTGGACGCTATCAAGGGACTGGTAGCTCTCAGGAATTTCTCCTAAGTAGTCAATCTCAACCAATGTTTAACATCATACAGGATGCATCTAAATGTATCTCCTGTACCTGAATAAGCCACACACTCATGTAGCTTGGATAATGGATTTCTCCAAATTATCACACACAACAAATCAGACAACTAAATAGTGAATGAAAGAAGAAAATAGTTCTCAGTGGAATCGTAAAGCTAGAACTGGAACATTAAGTACAAAGAAAATCCACCAGTGTAAAGTTTGGGAGAATATGCAAAAACAGGAAACTACACAAGCCTTCAGACTAGCAGACAAACTAATGGTATTACCTGGGTTTTATAGTTTTGGAAATTCCATCATAATACTTCGTACAGAAGTCCAACAGAACGAAATGTTAATATTTCTCCAGTAGGTATCCTTTTGCTATACGTGAGTTTGCGTCTGAGGATTTGCTGGCCATGCATGTAGTTTTATTCTCTTCATCCCTGGCTAGTTTCCACGTTGGCTAATTAATATATCCCCTATTAATTAACTCCACCTATTTTCCACATGGACTGTAGTTATTTCTGCCAATCAAATTGACCGCCTGAAACAATGAAACATGCTTGGGCGGCAATGCAGTTTCGTCATTACATTCCAATCTGCGTTAACACCAGCCTTCCTGGGTTGCTGGCAAAAATGTGTCAGCCATGTGTTCCTACTTTGCCGCTGTATTGCAGTGAGGTGTTAAGTATCTGGTCCTAATTGCTCCTTTGTGTTGGTAACTCAGACGTTGTACCGTCTCCCCAATGTCTGGACTTATAGATAGGTGTTAGGCCTGCATTATATTGCCGTCTTTGGATCACACGGGTTTTCCCCTGAGTAGCACTGCGAGGTATTATTTCAGACGGGTCTGGCTGACCCTCTTATCTCCCATTCTGCCGTGGCTGTTTACACGTTAGGTCATGTTAACCGTAAGGTGTTAGGTGTTAGTCCCTATTCCAACCGCAGGATTGTAAACTAACACGGCAATCTCCACTGACTGGCTCGGCGATGTATCAACGTCGTCTTTCTCTTCCCTGGTACTGAAAACAGTGAGTTTTCAATCTTTGATAGCGCCCGCCGACTGGTGCCGTGGTGTCTGGGTTTTACGTTTGATCTGTACATCAAAGCTTTCTCAGACCTAGCATTACAGAAATGATGGGGCGTGCGTGGTCAAAATGTAATTTTCTCTTGTTTTCAATTTCTGTTAGTTTTTCCTTATTCCTTGGTTGGGGACTAGATTATTTTCTGGTGGACAATTATTCTTTTACTTAGAGAATGATAGAATAATTCTTGTGGGCTCTTTAATTCCTTTCAAACTTGTGTAATTCTGATGCTGCCGGGGCTGTCCCGTCACAGTAACCCAAGATCATCCCGAAGATTGCAACACGTATCTACCTGCTATTCTATTTGCATATAGGGAAGTGCCACATTCCAGCACTGGATTCTCACCATTTGAAATTGTATATGGTGCCAAACCACGCGGCCCATTATCTTTGTACCAGTCTATGCTGACTGAAAGTAAAACTATATCTACACCCATTTCATCGTATGAAAATGTAACATCATTGCGCGATAGAATCATGAGATCATGTGTGTTAGCGAAAGAAGCACTACAAAAATCTGGTGCTATCTACCGACAATACGCTAACAGAGGAAATAGAACAATTACTCTGATGCCAGGACAGGACGTTCTTCTTCTATTGCCAAGTGACAGACATCTTCTCACAGACTCATGGCAAGGACCGTTTAAAGTGTTACGACAAATTTCGACAGTAGATTACGAAATTGCAATTAGGGACAAACACAAGATTTTTCATATTAACATGCTTAAACCATATTACCACAGGGACGACGAACAAGTAGAGACTACAGCAAGCACAACAATAGTGGACCAGACAGACGACAACGATACTGACGAGATACCAACACCAGTACTGGACACGGCAACCAACCTACGGGACATAAAGGTAAATCCCAAGCTGACGCAGACACAGACCGACAGTTGCAGACAAGTGTTACAAGAATACAGTACAATTTTTTCTAACAACCCAGGACAGACATACTTAGTGCATCATCATATTATTTTGACGTCTGACATCCCAATAAAATGCAGACCATATTCCATTCCTATACACTACAAAGGCAAATTACACCAAGAAATTATTGATTTAGAAGCAAACCATATCATCCGACGTTCACAATCACATTTTTGTTCACCGATTGTCATTGTGAGAAAAAAGGACAACACAATAAGACTCTGTGTTGACTATAGGAAACTCAACAGCATTACACAGTTGGATTTAGAACCAATGAGCAACTGTGAAGACATACTAACTGAACTGACTGACTCACGTTACTTTATTAAACTTGACATGACAAAAGGTTACTGGCAAATACCTGTACATGCTGACAGCATATATCTGATAGCATTTGCCACACCCTGGGGACTATACGAATGGTGCAAGTTGCCATTCGGGCTAGTTAATGCTCCAGCAACATTTGTCAGAATGACAAGACGACTTTTGACAGGCATTTCTAACATCATTTGGTACATGGACGACATTTGCATACATACACAGAACATGACAGACCACATAACAGCACTACAACAGACATTCGACAGGATTAGACAACATGGACTGACAATAAAACCATCCAAAGTCGATATAGCCTTTCAAGAAATTTCATTTTTGGGCTATAAGATCTCAAATGGCTTTATATCGACTGACGATAACATCATGTCTAGAATTTTGAAACTGTCGCTTCCGACAACCAAGAAAGAGTTGCGAAGTGTGTTAGGTCTTTTGAATTATTACAGACAATTTATTCCTCATTTTGCTGAATTGACCAAATGTTTCACTGATTTACTAACAAACAAACATCCTAATGTCATTGTAAACAGCGAATGTTTAAGGCCTGCATTTGCGAAAGTACTATCTTATTTTTCCAGTGAACCTATTCTAAAATTACCCGATCTTAGCACTATTTTCAGGCTAAGATGCGATGCGAGCTCCGTAGCCATTGGAGGGGTACTGCTTCAAGAGCACGACCAAATATTGTACCCTGTATACTACGTCTCTCGAAAATTGAACACCAGTGAACGAAATTACAGCACGCCGGAACTTGAAGCCCTCGCTCTTGTGTTCTCGGTACGTAAACTTTCAAAATTTCTTTTAGGTAAACACTTCATTATAGAAACAGACAATAGTCCGTTGACATTTATCACCAGTGGAACCCCAAGTAACCACAGAGTGGCAAGATGGTCCCTTCTTCTGCAGGATTATAGCTTCGAAATCAGACATATAAGAGGCTCACATAACTCACTGGCCGATCTTCTATCTAGATGTCCATACGACTCACCCAATAGCCAGGTAACACCCGAGCACATTGCAGATGGTGTATAAACAGCAAATTAAATGATGCTCAACACCACAGCCAATTGTGACATCATGTCAGTTACGCTGTGAAGAACGGTGTGATAGGGAAGATTTAATCTCCCATTGTAAATAAATTGTGTACATACTATTATTATTATGTGAATGAATGTGTCGTATAATTGTGAGAGATGTGAAAGAATGCTATTAGTACTGTAAATATGTAATATTATAAGAAATAGGCACCACAAGTGTCACAGGACAGTACTACAGGACCCAAAGACTTACCGAGCTTGAACAGCGTCAAGTAATCCTGAGTACATCTACAAAGATGGTCCACGACGTTTTAACAAGTACGAATGATGACCATGACAACCTAATCCGAGAATAAGACGGAAGAAACTATCCAACAGCTGATGACAACAACAGGTTGCTCCGTATATTTAAAGTCCATCTAGAACGGAAGACCTTGATGTGAATGTCAACATAACACATGTGTGCAACAACACAGCTCTACACTTCCGTTATATTTGCATATTAATTTGAAAGTTAGCAGACGATACTAAAATGTTTATAAATTTATGACAATTGTATGAAAATTTGGGTATGAAACATTTCCATATACGAAATTGTATATGTCGAGTTTTGCTAGATGTAATCTCAGTATCGTAGCTTGATTTACTTTTTCACAATAGTGACATTTTGTGCACTTTTGTCAATAAGTATCAAATTATGACACTAAGAAAGGAAATGTTACTTGTAATTTATTTTGTTGAAAGCATGATAAAATTACTGTCCCTAACTTTTGTACAATAACCAAGGGACATAACTAAAAATTGTTAGTGATGTGTAAATATGTATGGAAACTACCATGTTTGCCTAATGAGTAACACGTCAATGCGACGTCATGTGTGTATGGAGAAACTTGCCAAAACTGAAGACCTTCATTGGATATTCTATGAGATAAGGGTAGATGTCCAATGTCGGAGTTATCTTATAGGTAGATACTCACAGGCTGACCTGATTATTTGTAATTTTTGTTTTTGGTTGAGAGGTAGGGGCAAGTTAGCCGTAACCAAAAAATAACTAAAAATTGTTAGTGATGTGTAAATATGTATTGAAACTACCATGTTTGCCTAATGAGTAACACGTCAATGTGACGTCATGTGTGTATGGAGAAACTTGCCAAAACTGAAGACCTTCATTGGATATTCTATGAGATAAGGGTAGATGTCCAATGTCGGAGTTATCTTATAGGTAGATACTCACAGGCTTATCTGATTATTTGCAATTTTTGTTTTTGGTTGAGAGGTAGGGGCAAGTTAGCCGTAACCTACCGGACTGGCTGTGTCTCAGAGAGGTAAAATCCAAGGAATTGATTGTACTTGACAAGTATGCTTGATGGGTAGGCATGGAGATTGTATGCATATTGTTTACTAATCACCTGTACATATTAAGAAAAACCAAAGATTTACGTCAGAGGAAGTGCAAAGTTCGATTCTGACAAGATAAAGAACAGCTATATAGAGTACATGAAAGGAAAACCTTTCATGAGAAAAGGGGGGGGGAGAATGTCAGAGTCTCACCCGGAGTTACAACGCGTTGTCTGTACCAACGCCAGTCAATGCAACGCTGAACTATGATAAACACTACAGTTATAACGCGGCGTCGTCGACAACGCCAGGCAATCAACACTGAGCGATGCTAAGCAGTCGGGGGTCAGCTGGAACACAGCGTGAACATTGGGGGGTCACGCAAGCTGACTCGAGCACAACTGACGCGTGTGCTAAAAGGCGAGTTAGACTGGGCTTGGGCGCCGTACTGGACAGACGTGTGAATGCGGCCTGAGAGTTTGTGCATAGCTAGCCTGTATGACCGTTGGAGATGGAACGCCTGTGTGTTTGACTTGTAAGTGGAGTGCATTGATGTATTATTATATTGATGTATTGATTGCTTGTATTTATGATCTATTTGATATTGTGAATTGTGATTGCGCGAAGCCTGTATTGTTTCTGATGTGTGCAGTGCGCGAATAAAGAGTGCGAAGTATATCATCGGGTATTCGCGTCGCGTTATTTGATAATCATATTTAGTATCACACTTGTCAAGATACGAGCCACATTTCTTGCTCTACGCAAGACTCTGACAAGATAGATAGATAGATAGATAGATAGATAGATAGATAGATAGATAGATAGATAGATAGATAGATAGATAGATAGATAGATAGATAGATAGATAGATAGATCCCCGCCAGGGACTGGGCGAAGCTGGGCCGGGTCAGCTAGTTTCCACTAAAAAATAGTTGACAATCCAGCCGTCTAGGAAACTTCTTAATTCTACTGTGATTCTTCTCTTCGTTGGTCTAATGTCTTTACTAGTTTACGCCATGGTAGGTCTTCGTTTTTAACTGAAAACAAATTAATAAAACACACGGGTAATTCTAATTAATAATAGTTAATTAATTTAAATTACATAAACAAAACGTTTCACGGTTTACTTACCTATAGAATCGATATGATAGAAGGATACTTGGTTAAAGTAGTTTGAACGCTTATTAATCTCATCCCATCTCATCATGTTCCTCTTGTACCTTGCGGTGTCGAGGTGAAGTATAAAATATGATAAATATGTATTTTAACGTCGATCGCACAATCTCTCCAAACGCAGTGGTAATAATAGAATGAAACTACAGAGTAACGCGGAACTTTTTCAAACTGGACTGAAAGTATATCTACGGAACCTTGAGTGTCAAATTGCGGGATATTTAAAAAAGGTAAAATCTATTAATTTTCCAGAAAATGCAGGATATTTAAAATAGCTCAAAATCAATGAATTTTTCAAAAAAATACGGGTATTTCAAATTTCTCTTAGCTATAATTTAAAAATATATGATACGAACAACTCATGATGTAATGTTCTTTTGGTGATATGTACAATAAAGTCAAAATTTATGTTCATTTAACCTAGCTCCGCGGGCCGCAACACGATTCCCGGCGGGCCTCGTGTTGACCACCCCTAGATTAAAGTCTCAGACTAAAATGCATTTTGTGTCAGTTATGTTCATGTTTGAAAGTGTTAGGTCCTTATCTCTGGGCTATACAGATTGTGAATTCTTATTTTCACATCCTTTATCATTATATCAGCACCTATAATTCCCATTTGGTTGTCAGAGATCACATATACTTCACTGCAAGGTACTGTATTTCATGTAAGTATTAGAACTCCTTTGTGTCCTTCGCAGTCGAAACGTGTGGCTTGGTATCCTCTGACTGAGAATCTGTGGTGGGCGTTGAGGTGTGTCTCTTGAATGCACGCCACATCTATTCTCTCTTTAGCAAGACGATTTGTTAGAGGGACTTTCTTGTTAAAAACTCCTTTGGAATCCAACTGTAGTATATTAAGTGTCTGGGTTGTTTGGTCAATAGTTTTTACCCTACTCCTCTGTGCCTTGACTCCACAGCTTAAGGGAAGGTGACCACCAGTAGCTTTGGGTGGACTCCCTCGAGGACAGGGGGCCTGACACTATCACTGCCTGATGGGACTTAATGGGATTAGCACCATTTTGATTCATTTTAATTCGTGGCATTATGGATTGATTAAGTCACGTTGCACTGTTTTGTCAAGCCTGTAACTCAGTACATCCGATTTCGACAAGCATTTTTCGGGTGTGTTCTCCCTAGCCTTTGACTGTCCCCAGTCTACCTACAAGGCAGCAGGTGCATGTCTCGCTTCATCTGGTTCCTAACCCTTGACCTGTCCGACATGGACGACCCTATCAGTAGCTGCGCTACCGTCAGCTAGCTCTTGGGGTCATTGGAACATTCAAACCCTTCTATCACGATAAGGTGGAGACCAGCAGAGGGGAAACAGGTTCTATATAGCACTTCAGCACTCTCTTTCTTATATTCAATGACATTGACTTATTGCACAAGATACTTTTCATTTTCTGAAATGCAGCTTTTGCTTGCCCTATTCTGTTCTTAATCTCTGTTATGCACCTTCCATATGATATTATAAATGCCCCTAAGTATTTAAAATTATCCACTTGGTTAAGAATTGTCAGGTCTATTTCCATTTCACATTTTTCTTTTATATCACCTTTGTTACTGTTTTCTTGATTTTCAAGGAGAATCATTTTCTTTGCACTCTTTGTTACTACAATGTCCAACAATTTATTTAGATGTCTTGCATTATCCACCACCAATAATGTGTCATCTGTATAGTGTATATTGTTTATATCATAACCTCCAATTAGTATTTCCGTCTTCTCTTTGATCTCTCTCATTATTACTTCGCTATAGAGGGAGAACAAATCCGGTGACACAACACATCTCTTTCATACTCCTAACTTGTTCATAACTGCCCTCTTTATTTCCCATTTTAATTGCTGCTACTTGGTTTCTATAATTATTTTTTTATTATGCTGAGATATTTCCTATCAATGTTGATATCTTCCAGCGTTTTAATTAGTTCATCATGTTTTACTTTATCAAATGCCTAGGTATAGTCTATGAAGCACAAATATGTGTCTTTCTGTGTCTTTACTGATCTTTCTATTACTGTCCGTAATGTATATATTGCATTGTTTGCACCCTTTCCTTCCACAATTCCATACTGTTTTTCATCAATTTCCATTTTTATTTTTTTTCTTATTCTCATCTCATCTTGTTCCTCATGTACCTTGCAGTGTTGAGGTGAAGTATAAACAGCGGGAGATTGCCCACTTATGGGCTTCATATATCAATATTCCCAAGGACTCTGCTATTCCCTCTGTTCATCGTTTACGTGGCCGGCCTCTTCCCCTGCTTCCATCTGGTCTATGCATCATTGCTTTTCTGTGGTATACTGTTAGGTGGTAACCTAGTTGCATGGCCAAACCATTTGGCTTGCTGCCTTCTAATAAAACCTATCGCTGCTATAACTTTCTGATCTTCTCTCTTCTTGACGCATTGAGTGTTGTTTGTCCATCAAGAATGATGATGACCATTCATGTCATCCAGTGGGGTTAAAAGTATGGAGCCGTGAGTTCTAAGATGGCTGATAAGGCCTATTTTGGCTCAAAATACTTGACGTTGCAGTCGTTTTTCTGTCCAGTCTTTTCTTCACAGCTCTTGCAGTCCTGGTTGCTTCACAAGTGACTGCACCCTTGCGTAATGATGTACGCCACGAATTTCGGTCTTTGGTAGCAGTCTTCCAGGTGTCATTATGAATTCTAAAAGCTTTCAGTGAGATTTTCAGTGTCTTTAACGCGTTTCCTCTGGCCGCCTTGGGAGCGTTTACCACAATGCAGCTCACCGTAAAAAATTCGTTTAGGGTACCTGTGATCTGGCATACGAATTAAGTGACCAGCCCAGCGAATCTGATTCTTCATTAGTAGAGTGTGGATACTGGGCATTGACGCTCTTTCTAGAACTTCAATGTATGGGATCTTGTCTTGCCATTTAATCTTCAATAGCTTCCTAAGGCAGACTGTGTGGAAGTGGTTTATATTTCCTAGCATGCCGCTGATAAACAGTCCATGTTTCACAGGCATATAGCAGTGTGGATAATACAACTGCTTTATAGACTTTCAGCTTTGTTTGCAGGCGTATTCCACTTCTGTCCCCTACATTCTAGTACAGCCTGCCAAAAGCCGCGCTGGCCTTGGAGATTCTCGCATTCACTTCGTCATCAATTTTGGCAGCTTGTGACACAGTGCTGCCAAGATAGGTGAATTTGTCCACAACACTTAGTCTATGACCGTTAACCTTGATATTAGGCAGGGTGTTATTATTCCCTTGAGCTGGCTGGTACATAACTACAGTCTTCTCCATGTTGACATTGAGCCCAAAGTTGGCACAGGCATATGGGAAAGCTAAAACATTGTGTTGCATGTCTGCCTCTGAGTTGGCATAAGTAGTATAGTAAATCAGAAAGGATGTATTTTTTGTGTGGAGGTGGAGTCTTATAGATACCTCCACACAGGGCGATAACTCCTTGGTTTTCAAGTAGGCGTGGTTAAGTTTTCAGAGTGGGTATGGTCAAGTGGTTTAAGTACAACGTTTAACATACAACAGCCAAAATAACAAACAAACGATGCAAAGAAGGTATATAATAATTTTAATAAAACATATATAGAAAAAGAAAAAAAAAAGAAAAAAGAAAAAAAAAAAAAAAACCAAAATCAAGTGACCCCTTAAATTATAGGTAAGGGTGTCCGATGACGTGCTCAAGTGGTGGTCAAGAGGTGGTCAAGCAGTCAAGGGGTGGTCAAGTGACCCTTTAAATTGTAGGGGAGAGTAAGACTAGTGATATAGTGGTGGTTAAAGTGAGGGATAACATGGTAAAGTGGTGGTCAAGCAGTAGTCAAGATGTGATCAAGTGGCCAAGGGGTGGTAATGTGACCCCTTAAATTGTATGGGAGGGTACGTGTAGTGATGTGGTGGTGATTAAAGTGAGCGATGACGTGGTCAAGTGGTCGAGTAACCACTTAAATTGTCGGGGGAAGTAGGTGTAGTGATGTGGTGATGATCATGAGTTGGTCAAGTAGTGGTCAAGTGACCACTTAAATTGTAGAGGAAAGTATGTGTAGTGACGCGGTGATGATCAAGATGTGGTCAAGTAGTGGTGGTCAAGTGACCACTTAAATTGTAGAGGAAAGTACGTGTAGTAACGGGGTAGTGATCAAGAGGTGGTCAAGTGGTCGAATGACCACTTAAATTGTAGAGGAGAGTAGGTGTAATGAAACGGTAGTAGTTAAAGTTCTCAATTACGTGGTCAAGTAGTGGTCAAGATGTCAAGTGACCACTTAAATTGTAGAGGAGAGTACGTGTTGTGACATGGTGATGATCAAGAGGTGGTCAAGTGGTGGTTAATTAGTTAGGTCTAGAGGTTGGGGTGTCTCAGTCATGAGGTTTCGAACTGTCTGCTGTAGGTAGGATGTCACTGATCAGGGCGAGTAGGTTCTAATATATGTATCGCTATTGTCTACAGTTGGCGTGTTTGTATAGTAATAGTAGTAGAGTTGTTCATAGAAATATTAGTCATCAGCAAGAGACATGTTGCCTGGTATGGGCGATCATACCTCGCCACATATTGCGATTTCCGATGGTATGGTTCAGTAATACAAGTAGTAATACTATTTGTAATAGTAGTAGTAATAGTAGTAGTAGTAGTAGTAGTAGTAGTAGTAGTAGTAGTAGCAGCAATAGTAATCATCATCATCATCATCATCATCATCATCATCATCACGTGTCTGACCGGTTGGCGTAGGCGATCATACCACCCCACATAGTGATCTCTGACAACATTGAGCAATTCACGAGCTGACTCACACTACAGGAATCCTCATTAACGGGATTATCTTCATGCAATGGTGGTAGTCGAAGTGCCAATAGGACCAGTAGTACTAGTCATCAGCATCAACAAGAGATTTTATCACCTGGCGTTGATGAGTATGACACTCCATAAAATACTATCTCCAACATCATGGATCAGTAACACGAGTAGTAATAATATTGGTAATAGTAGTTTTAGCAGTAATAGTAGCAATAGAAGCAATAGTAGTAGTAGTAGTAGTAGTAGTAGTAGTAGTAGTAGTAGTAGTAGTAGTAGTAGTAGTAGTAGTAGTAGTAGTAGTAGTAGTAGTAGTAGTAGTGGAAAAGGGAGAAAAATAAGAGGTGGAGATGGACTAGTAGTAGTATAGAGTACCATTAGTAGTATCAATACCAGTAGTAATAGTTACAAAATAGTAGCAGCAGCAGCAGTAGTAGCAGCAGCAGCAGCATGACCATCAGGAGCAAACAATGATACGGCAACTACAAGCAAAATGGCGTCAAATATAGCATAACAGACAAAACTTTTGAGAATATTGGGTGTCCTCCCACCACGGTCGACAAATATGTGGTCACTAAGTTCTCAAACTTCTCACCCAAACACGCTAACAATTCACCGACAGAAAAAATGGCAACAGAAAAAAATAATGAACAATGACATAAACACTGAACGATCCACAAATGTAAATGTCAAAATGTAACACATACAAAGAAATCGACTACTTTAAAACATGACACAAGCAATGCAAACTGACACAAAAACACACCGACCCAAACAAAATAAAAGCAAACCACTCAAAATGTAACAAACATGTACACAAAAAGAAATCGACAATAAAACGACACAAAGACAAACTGACACACCAAAGAAAAAAACGAAAACTGAAAGGAACCAATGAAAAATTGCTGACATGAACACTGAAAGCTGACACAAACACTGAACAAGGCACATAAAGAAAACAAACAAAACATCCAAAATGTAATACACACAAAGAAATCGGCAACTACTCAACAACAAAATGATACAACTGAAATAAACAAGGAAAAAATTACATAGCCACTGAAAAATGACACAACGACAGTTGACACAAAGACAAACTGACACAAGCAAAGAAACCAAAAGAGGCAAATATAAACGTCAAAATGTAACAGACAACAACTGAAAATGACACAAGCCAGAAAAATAATGACACGACAAAATGACACAAACAATTAAAACTGACCCAACAACACACTAACACAAACAAAAGAAAAGCAAAAAATCCAAAATGTAACAAACATGGACACAAACAGAAATCGACAACAAACTGACACAAAGAGAAACCGGCACACACTAAAAAAGGAAAACTGGAACAACCAATGAAAATTGCTGACATAAACACTGAAAACTGACACAAACACCGAACAAGGCACCCAAAGAAAAGAATGATGCAACCACTGAAAAATGACACAACGACAAACTGATACAAGCAAAGAAACCAAAAGATACAAATATTAACATAAAAATGTAACAGACAGCAACTGAAAATGAAACGACCAAGAAAAATATGACACAACAGCAAAATGACTTAAACAAAAAAAACACTAAAACAACCAACGAAAACAGCCAACAAAAACACTGAAAACCTGACACAACCACAAACTGATACAACCAATGAAAACAAGACTACCAAATGTAAAAGTCAAAATGTAACACACAAAACGTAACAAACAACAACCGAAAAAGACACAACCACTAAAAATGACAAACATTAAGACTATCAAAGAAGCGACATAACCAATCAAACTGTAAGCTGAAAACTGAAAACACTGAAAACTGGCACGACCAGTGACAACTTCTGACACAACCAAAGAAAAATGAAAGACATCAAAATGTAAACGTGAAAGAAACAATGTAACACAAAAAGAAATCGACAACAACTGAAAATGATGCACTTTCTAAAAAAAATGACACAATGACAACATAAAACAACCAGTGAAAACTAACACAACCTATGAAAACACAACAGACTGACACAAACAAAGAAACCAACACATGTCGACTTGCCCTATCAACTTACCCACATAACTTGACCATTTTCCCTAAGAACGGCCCCACTTACTTTAATTAACAACTTGCCCAATGGCGCTCACAGCATTTCGACATACCCTATCAATACCCACTTGCCCTAACAACTGTCCACTTGCTCAAATAACTTACCCACTTGCAATGTCAACTACCTCTTACAAACTTGTCCACTGGCTGGCACAACTTGTCGAATTTCCCTGACAACTTATCCACTTACGTTCACAACTTGGCCACTTGCCCTAACAATCTCCCTCCCCCCATTTCCCCTAACAACTTGTCCACTATCTCTTGCATCTTGTTGAATTGCCCACTAATTCTCACAGCCTGTCGACTTACCCTAGCGACTTGCCCACTGAACCTAACAATTTCCCCACTTGCTCTCACAACTTCCCAAATTGAGCTAGCAACTTGCCTACTGGACCTAACAATTCCCCCAATTAGCCTACCAACTTTCCCACTAACTCTCACAGCTTGTCGACTTGCCCTACCAACTTGCCCACTGAAACTAACAACTTCTCCACTTGCTCTCACAACTTGCCGAATTTACCTAGCATCTTGCCTAATCGGCCCAACAACGCTCAATTTACCCTAAATACTTGGCCACTAGATGTCGCATCTTGTCGACTTGTCCTACCAACTTGCACAGTTACCATAACAACAACCCACTAACTCTCACAGCTTGTCGACTTGTCCTTCCAATTTGCCCACTGGACCAAACAACTTCCCCACACCCTCTCACAACTTGTCGAATTAAGCCTGTCAACTCACTCATAGGGCAAGTCGACAAGTTGTAAGAATTAGTGGGGAAGTTGTTATGTTAAGTGTTCAAGTTGATAGGGCAAGTCAACAAGATGCGAGAGCTGGTGGACAAGTTGTTAGAACGTAAGTGGGTAAGTTGCCAGGGAAATTCGACTAGTTGTGCGAGCCAGTGGACAAGTTTGTAAGAGGTAGGTGACAAGTTGACATTGCAAGTGGGGAAGTTGTTATGGTAAGTGTCAATTGATAGGGCAAGACGACAAGATACGAAAGCTAGTGGACAAGTTGTTGGAGCAAATGGGGGAGTTGTTAAGGCAAGTGGGGGAGTTGATAGGTAAATTCGACAAGTTGTGAGAGGATGTGGGGAAGTTGTTTGGTCCAGTGGGCAAGTTGGAAGGGCAAGTCGACAAGCTGTGAGAGTTCTTCTTCTTTCGTTCGCTTAAAATATGTCTATATCTGCAATGTTGTCTCTTGTATGAATTTAACTGTCTTTTTCAGTTCACACAGTGGTCCATAGAGTTTATCTTCCACTATTGTCTCTCTAGGCCAGAATGTTTGCCTAGATATGTTATATTTTGGGCAGTCTTGGAGTATGTGCTCTGCTGTCTGCGAGGCCAATCCACATGTGCACATGGCTGTTTCACCAATCTTGAATTTTGTATACATGTGGTTGCGTAATCTATCGTGTCCTGTTCTGAGGCGAAGTATAGTGACTTGTTCTGGTCTGTCCATAACGTGGTAGTCATCTTGAGCAGGTTTTGGTGGCTTTCTGACTGATTTAATCATTCTTTTCTTTTGGTGGTATGCAACGGGCACATCAGGCTGTTGTTCTTTGGCTCCTTCCTTAGCCAATTGATCAGCTCTGTCGTTTCCGGGTACTTCACAGTGGGATGGTATCCACTGTATGGTGACCTTATGCTGACTGCTAAGTTCAGAAAGTAGTGTCCTTGGCAATTTCCCAGACAGGAGCGTCTGGAGTACTGATTTTGCATCTGTCAGTAGCACCACAGGTTGTGTACCATTGCTGGTATTTAGTAATTTCTCTGTTGCTATCTTGATTGCCTCAATTTCAGCATCATAGTTATGGCAGTACTTTCCTGTCGGTACTCTGGCCGTGTCCCTAGTATTATTTGGGTATTCTATGTACACTCCCGCTCCTCCATTTCGAATAGCATTTTGTGCCGACCCATCTATGTAAACTCAGATCCAGAGGTCCTGTGTGTATTCTTCATCAAGGAAGCTGAGAGTGGCTGTTCTGCGCTGCACACTGTTCTGTTCTTCCTTGTCAAACACTCCCTCTCACTTTTGTGTGGATTTGTAATGATAGTATATGCTCATCTTTCCATGGAGTTCGCTCTGGAATAGTTGTTAGGGGGATACCAACTGTGGGCAGATCGGTGGTTTCTCTGAGGAGTCGTTTGGCCTGGTGGATAAAACTACTTCTTTTCAACCGCCCCATAGCTAGGTTTTCAAATCTGTTCTTCATAGAGTGGCCTGGCAAGCGGAGGAACTTTTCTGCGTGTATTAGTGTTTTCGTATCTCTACGCTCACTCAGTGTTTATGTCCTCCCCATCTTCTCCATTTCCACTATAGGGGCTAATCTCATCCCTCCTGTGGTGACTCTAAGTGCTTGATTTTGCACCTTGTCCAGCTCTTGTAGTGTGGTTTTTGATGCTGAACACCACGCAGTTGACCCATATTCCAGGTGTGGTCGTATGCTCTTTTGGTAAAATTTGCTAAGTATTTTCCCACTGGCACCCCATGTGGTTCCACTTAGCTTTCTCAGGATGGCTATTTTCCTTCTGGCTGTTGCTACTGCTTTGTTGATGTACTTTCTCCATGTCAGCCTGCCATCAAATGTTACTCCAAGATATGTTGGTTCTTTATCTTCTCTTAGGGGTGTTCCATTTATCTGGATAACCCCTGCCTTTTGTTTTGAAGAGAGGGTAAATAGAGTGGTGCTGCACTTATCAGTGTTTATGCTGACACACCATCTATTTGCCCATGCAGCAAATGTATCTACAGCTCTTTGTAGCAATTTGGTGGACACTGATGCATGTTCATTTGTGCTCCATAAAACCAGGTCGTCGGCGTACATTGCCACATTAATTCCATGCGGTAGATTAGCAACAAGATCATTGATGGAAATTAGAAAGAGTGTGGGGGACAAGACTCCGCCCTGGGGAACACCGTGGCGTAGTAGTACTTTCTTGCTCTTGAGTCCGTCTATCAGTACACGGGCTCTTCTGTTGTGCAAGTATGCTTTCACCCATTTGTACATTCTTCCATTGACTTTGCAATTTCTCAGTTTATTCATCAGACCTTCTTTCCAGACTTTGTCAAAGGCTTTCTTCAGATCTATCCATGTCGCAAGCACCGGTTTATTCTCTTGGAATGCATTCTCAATTTCTTGAGAGGTAGGTTGTCTGATCTTCCATAGAGTAGCACTGCCTAAAGCCAGCCTGCTGTGGCACAAAGATGTTTTTACTTTCAATGTACCACTGCAGTCTGTGATTGATGATGCGCTCCAGTGTTTTGCAGAGACAGCTGGTGAGGCTAATTGGTCTGCAGCTAGAAGCAATGGAACCACCTTTCCCTGATTTTAGGAGGGGTATCATGATTGCTTCTCTCCAAGCTTGTGGAACACTGCCTAAGGTTCAGCTGTTATTGAAGATCTGCAGCAGCTTTGCTTTGGCCTCTGTTCCTAGGTTCTTGATCATTTCATTGGAGATACCATCAGCTTCTGGTGACTTTCTCATTTTCAGTTCTGATATGGCTATGATTGTGATGGGTGCCTCCAGAACCTCATGTACTATTTCCTTCTGTCCTGTATGTTGTCGTTTCTCTCGAATCTCTTGTTGTTTCTCTGGACTAATTTTGATATTGTTATCTTGTGCGAATGAGTCCGCAAAATGGTCAGCTGCTTGCTTTCTTGTTAAGATGTTTCTATCTTTATGTAGTGCAATTTTTGAGTTTCTCCATGTGCCCTCATCGTTGTTTTATTAGTTTTCCTTGTGTCTCTTTCAAAGTTCAGAGACTTCGTTTTCTCCTGCCAGCTTTTCCGCCTAGCCTGCAGCTTGGCCCTTTCAAATTTGGCTTTTGCGTGCTGGAATTTATTGTGGTGCTCTTGGCTGGGTGTGGCCTCTCCTTGCTTTCTACACACTTCCACATCGTTATGCAACTTCTCCAGTAGATTGGGTTGTTTGCCCTTATTCTAAGTATACTAACTAATATATTTAAATAAGCTCTATTTTTGTGTACTGAGATTCACTAAGGGAAGGTAATTTAAGTAATTAAATAAAAATGAAGTGAAATGTGTTGGTTCCCTCAATCCAACTATAATTCTCGATGGTAAAAATATTTACTGATGTTATATTTCTAACCTAATATGTGTTAACTAAATAGATTGTCCTAACTATTATCTACTTAATTTACGGAATGATAGTCTCTTAGGAGACTCATAGGATGTGATTAAACTAAGGTATTAATTTTTAAGACTAATTATCACTGTATTTAATTGGGGATTGGGAAAAAGGTGTTATTAATCTACGAAACCTAGAGTTGTTCTGTTCCTATAAACTAACTACATCTACAAAAATATAGTATTATATGTAACTGCATTAAAAATATATATTATACATGACAATTACATACATTGTAAATTCATATATTGTTTATATATATATATATATATATATATATATATATATATATATATATATATATATATATATATATATATATATATATATATATATTAATACATACATTTCTATTTATTACACTAATTAACTAACCTATTCCAGGTAAGGTGATGATGTCGCGTCCTTTCCTTTACGAATATCTAAAGTTAATATCATAGTTATATTTACATAGTTCGATATTCCATGCGATGTTCCTGGAGTGTGTATTCATAATGTATGCTAATTCTGTCGAATATAATATCTTGAATCGACGTAGATAGTCACTCTTATGTGTGGACAGTTTTCTTCATAACAGCACATCTGTCTGATCACACTCTGGTACCAATGTCAGAGACGATGATGGTGTTGCGTCGTCTTTCTTTGGCAATTCAGGTACCTCAAAGTTCGTAGGTCTACTAAGAATGTCAGCTAATGTATTACATTTGCCTCTGATGTGCCTGACCGAAAATGAATAATTTTGGAGTATCAGGGACCATCTGTAGATCCTGTTGTTATTGTGGACTCCTGTCTCCATGACTGTGAGCGGGGAGATGTCAGTTTCGATGAAGTTTTCCCTGCCAAAAATCGGTGTAGTTTACGGACACAGTACACTATAGCTAAAGCCTCCAATTTTGAGACTCCATATTTGGCTTCAGTTGGAGTAATCTTGCGACTTACATATATTACAGGATGTAGGATGTCGTTATATCTCTGGCCTAGTACGCCCGCTATGGATACTGTGCTGGCATCAGTCCTAAGAAAATATTGTAAATTGGGATTAGGCAAACGAAGGATTGGGACATTGCTAAAAAGATGCTTAAGTTTTGACATTGCATTAATTAGAATAGCATCTTTCACATCAATTTTGATATTCGACTTCAATAGATTTGAAGAAAAAAAACCACTGGTAATTTCTGCTAAATTGGGAATGAACTTATTATAATAGTCTACTAAACCGAGTAAACTTCTCACTTGCTCTTTAGTAACTGGCATGATGAGGTTTAGAATTTTTGTCACAATTTTGTTATCAGTTTCTAACTGGCCTTTTGATATAGTATGGCCTAGGAAGTCTATTTTCTCCAAGCCCAGTTCCACTTTGGTTGGCTTCACTGTAAGTCCAAATACCTTTATCCTTTTGAAAACTTGTCTCAGTTTTTGTAAGTGTTTTGTCCAGTCTGTTGTATGTACACATAAGTCGTCTATATATGACTGGGTGTCTGTTACTCCATGTAAAAGGTCCCTAGTAAGACAGACAAAAGTTGCAGGCGCATTGCGTAGGCCGAAAGGAAGAAATCGCCATTCATAAAGACCTAGAGGTGTTGAAAACGCAGTAAAATGGACAGAATCTTTATGCATAGGAACTTGCCAATAGCCTTTGGTTAGGTCAAGTTTTGAAAATATGGTAGATGTTGCCATATTTAAGAGTAGATCTTCACAGGAAGGAATAGGTTCTGCGTCTATTTTTGTGAGACTGTTTAGCTTCCTATAATCAACGCAGAGTCTGATGGTGGAATCCTTCTTTTTGACCAGGACTATGGGAAATGAATATTCTGACTAAGACTTTTGAATTATTCCCCTCGCTTCGAGATCAAGAATTTATTTATCGAGTTTGTCCCTATAATTCAGAGGGATGGAATATGGTCTACATTTTATCGGAGTATAATCAGAAAGCCGGTCTCTCTGGCTGTGGGGTTACAACACTTTCTCTCTGTAATCCCGTTTATCACGCAGAGTCTCGTAGCGGAGCGAGAGCTGAGGCGGTTCGACCCCCGCTCGTGACTTGCGGGATACTGAGCCGGTCGCTCAGAAAGCAATGGCAACCTACTGAGCGTAATCTTGCCAAGAAATCAACATACAGCTGAAAGATGCTGGTGTTGACAGCTACGTCCTGTAAAGGATATGCTAAAAAAAAAAAAAAAAAAAAATCAGAAAGAAGAATGGAGTGCTCTATTCTATCTGTCCTACCTGGAATGTCTGAGAAGATTTGTCTGTATTCTGTCACTAACGCTATTGTCTGTTGTTTCTGTTCATCTGTAAGTGTTGGTTCTATATGTATACTGTCAATTGTCGCAGTTATGTCTACTGTTGGAACTGGTATTTCCATGTCGTCATCCTCTGTTTGATTCAATATTGTGGTTGCGCCGAGTACGTTTTCTGTCTGATTGCAAGGTGTAGTTGTATTGTGTTCATCTCCTGTCTGACTACTGTCTGGTGTAGTTGCATTGTGTTTGTCTCCTGTCTGATGACTTGGTGTTATAAGGTTTAGCATTTCTTTTTGGAGGTCGTCTTGTTGTTTCTGTGTTTCTGACCTGGTTACCGCATTAGCCTTATGGGTTTCTCTCCAGGCTAATATTTCTTTTGCGGTACAGTTCCTTAGCTCTGGTAGGCACCCAATTATCAAATCTGTACACGGATTGTGTAGGATGGCGCACGTAAATGTGCCAGACAGGAATGGAGTGTCTAAACGGGCTTTTGCTAATGGGTATTTTTCTATGTTACCCGAAAAGGTATGGCACTTTACGAAGCCGCCCATATAGTCTTCTGGCTTGGCCAATTCCTTCCTAAGCCCAATCAGGGTACTCCCGCTATCGATTAAACACTGACAAGGCTTGTTATTAACTATTCCGTCGTGGAACACTAATTTGCCTCTGGAGGCAATGGCTGCGTTGGCGTTTTCACTGGAAAACGGTACTGCGTGCCCGCATTTTAGCACTCCGTGTTCATGAAATTGATGGCATATAACACAACTATCAAAATTCAATACATCACTCGCAGCTACAATATTCTCACTATATGGTAACATTTCTTCATTCTCACTCTCATGTTCACTTCCACTCTCAGATGAAGTATCGACAAGTACAGCATTACTGGCTCTAAATCTCTGACGTCCAACACACCTGGAACTATAGTGACCAAATGCCCGACAAAAGTAGCATTTGACTGCACGTCTATACATGTTTCTTTTGCTCTCTTGTTTCTTTATCATCATCTCTAAGTGAGACGAATATCCTGGGTTTTTGTCACACATAGAAAACTGGTCATGATACAAGTGACAATATGGACATTGAGGTGGCTTTGATTTAGGTTTATCTCTCATTTGAAATGATTTCTGAGGTTTACTTTTGGCAAAAGCTACTATTTCAGACTCTTGTACAGATGATTTAAATATGTCCCGATTTGAGGAAAAATATGCAGACCCCCGTTTTTCTAATTGTTCTAATGATTCGACATCAGCTTGCTGTAGAAACTTTGCAAAGGGAGTAGGTACAGTAGAGATTATTTTGTCTATTATCATCAAGTTTTTGAGTTTCTCAAAGCTTTTGTCTACCTTTGCAGCGTTTAGCCATTTGCTGAATACACTTTGTACGTTAGAAACATAGTCAATGAACGTTTCATTTGGTTTAGGTTTTAGTTTAGAATACTGAATGTGATAACTTGGGGCGTCTAGCAAAAAGTGTTGCATAATGCGTTGCCTGATGTAATCATAATTATTTCTAAGCTCTTGGGGGATAGAGTCTATCACTTTTAAGGCTCCCCCGAGAGGTTCTTCATATAGACCATCGCCCAATGTTCACGTGGCACTTCCTGGAATTTAAGCTGGAATTCCACATTCTCAGTCCATGCAGATATGGAGTCACCTTGGCAGAAGGGTTTGATTAACCCTTAGTACTTGTTGAACTTATTCTCCTCTTCTTTACTCTTCAATTTAGTGGTGGCAATCTGTACATGAGATTCAATCTCCAATTCCTTTATTTTCAACTGCGTTTGTGATTCAATCTCCAGTTGTTTTCCTTTTATTTCTAACTCCTTTAATTTTGTGGCTTCATCTAGTCCTGCAAGGTCTTTTTGATGCTGGTGTTCCTGTGCTCGTTCATCTCTTTCACTTGCTGCCTTTTTGTCTGTGTATTCTCTATATTCGTTTTTCGCCCATTGCTCTAATTTATCCCCAGTATATCCCAGGTCTTTACCTGCTTGTATACACTCTCCTAATGTTGACATCTTTGTTAATACTTGTATTCACAATAAAATACACACTCAAATCAGAAATAAATTCTTCTATAATAATACTAATTATTTACAGCATTCAAAATTAAGATGCCAATCTAATTTATGTTTATCAAAACTATGTTTATACTTATCTGAAAACTTGTAACTTTCTTGGGCCTATTGGGAGTTCTTCTTCTCTATTTTAGGTTGAACTGGTGTTCTGAATGTGTCTGTTCTGCATTCTGTTCCATAGAGCAGCAAAAATTAATATTTCGAAAATACAAACACACACAAGTTGATATCGCACTTAAACTTATTTATGTGTATTGATTCGCTCCAACGGGATGCTGAAATGCGAAATTAGTATATTAAATTTTGTCTATCGTTTGTCGTTGTAAAATATCATTGTGTCTTCACCTCTGTTCGACATCACCTGAAACGTCTCTGTGAAACATGTTAATATTTGTTATTTCACAATTGTTATACTTTTCCACACAGAATCTTTCTTACATCAGCGCTCTTATCTTCACACTTTATACACTTGTCAATCTTGCTAATATTAGTGAGCAATGAGATCTTTCACACTGTTCTATTCGCCATCAAACATGATTACTTTTATCTCA
Source organism: Cepaea nemoralis (assembly GCA_014155875.1). Classification (NCBI taxonomy): domain Eukaryota; kingdom Metazoa; phylum Mollusca; class Gastropoda; order Stylommatophora; family Helicidae; genus Cepaea; species Cepaea nemoralis. The sequence continues at coordinate 242,242 of JACEFZ010006975.1, read as the reverse complement.
TTAAGTTACACACAATATGTCGTAGATTCATAAAACACTTTCTGATACTACATTGACTCACAATATGTCGTAGGTTTATATATTTACACACAATATGTCGTAGGTTCATAAGTCACTTTCTGACACTACATTGACACAATCTATCATAGGTTCATAAACCACTTTCTGACACCACATTGAACCAATATATCATAGGTTCATAAACCACTTTCTGACACCACATTGACTCACAATCTAGCGTAGGTTCATAAACCACTTCTGACACCACATTGACTCACAATCTAGCGTAGGTTCATAAACCACTTCTGACACCACATTGAACCACTTGTCAACAACCTGAATTTACACAAGAATGCTGGTTCCTTCATTCACACCTCATGATCACAAACACGTTTTTGTGTGAATGGTAGACAAGGAATCACGGTTTATTCTATATATTACATAGCTCGTCTTACGAGCATACACAAATGGCATTCAACACTCAAATACATTCTTTATATTCACTATGTATAACTATGCCCTCTCTAAACTACACAACTGGCGAGGGTAAACACACAGGTCTTGTCGATCTAACTGTCGGGTCCGGTCTCCCTGAATTCACAGGTCTAGTTCAGCTACTCGCCCTCTGTTCTCGTGCGGTCATCCGCATGGTGTGCTCGGTCACTTGTCACGTAGTCTAGTGGTCCAGTCCTCGTAGCCTACAGCTGTACTATAGTTCAGTCTGTTTACGGGTAGTCCCCGTGATTACCGTACTCTGTCCTATCTCGGGAGTTAATCCCTGTTATGTCTTAGTCATGTCCTAGCTATGACATGTACGTGTCCTAGTCTAGGTCTGGTCCAAACAATGGTTTGGAGTTCTATCTCCTTATACTGTCTTACTCTATCTATTCTCTTGTAAAGGTCCTTCTTATGTCCTGTCTCTGTCCTTTCCTTTTCTCCATCCTTGTCCTACTTCTATCTATACCTATCCAGCTCCTTGACAGTAAGTTATTTGAGCAAGTGGACAGTTGTTAGGACAAGTGAGTATTGATAGGGTAAGTCGACATGCTGCGAGTGCCAATGGGCAAGTTGCTATAGTAAGTGGGGCCATTGTTAGGAAAAATGGTCAAGTTATGCGTGTAAGTGGGTAAGTTGATAGGGCAAGTCGACATGTGTTGGTTTCTTTGTTAGTGTCAGTCTGTTGTGTCAGTTTTCACTGGTTGTTTCATGTTGTCATTGTGTCATTTGTTTTTTAGAAAGTGCATCATTTTCAGTTGTTGTTGATTTCTTTTTGTTACATTGTTTCTTTCACGTTTACATTTGGATGTCTTTCATTTTCCTTTGGTTGTGTCAGAAGTTGTCACTGGTCATGCTAGTTTTCAGTTTGCTTGGTTATGTCGCATCTTTGATAGTCTTAATGTTTGTCATTTTTAGTGGTTGTGTCTTTTCGGTTGTTGTTTGTCATGTTTTGTGTGTTACATTTTGACTTTTACATTTGGTAGTCTTTTTTTCATTGGTTGTATCAGTTTGTGGTTGTGTCAGGTTTTCAGTGTTTATGTTGGCCGTTTTCGTTGGTTGTTTTAGTTTTCCTTGTTTATGTCATTTTGCTGTTGTGTCATATTTTTCTTGGTCGTTTCATTTTCAGTTGTTGTCTGTTACATTTTGATGTTAATATTTCTATCTTTTGGTTTCTTTGCTTGTGTCAGTTTGTCATTGTGTCAGTTTGTCGTTGTGTCATTTTTCAGTGGTTGCGTCATTCTTTTCTTTAGGTGCCTTGTTCGGTGTTTGTGTCAGTTTTCAGTGTTATGTCAGCAATTTTCATTGGTTGTTCCAGTTTTCCTTTTTTGTGTGTGCCAGTTTCTCTTTGTGTCAGTTTGCTTGTCAATTTCTGTTTGTGTCCATGTTTGTTACATTTTGGATTTTTTGCCAAGACCTAACAAAGACCATTCCAAGATATGCGGCTACAGAATAATAATGATACAGAACACTGCTGGCAAGCTACTGGAGAAAATTGTAGCACACAGACTTGCTCGTGACTTGGAACAACTCGACTGCTTCCTGCCCACATTTGGAGGATACAGACGCAACAAAGAGTCCTGGCTGAATGCGGCAGTCTTTGCTCAGCACGTTTATGAAAGGTTTCAGAGCAGAGAAGAAACATGTGCGGCTGCCATAGACTTAGAGGACGCATATAATAAAGTATCCTTCGAGCAATTGATGCAAACCCTTTTCAGACTGAAAGCGTACCCTCATCTTATACGATGGATAGCTGCAGTCCTGTTCCAGAGGAAGGTGGTGCTAAGATGTGGGAGTTGGTCTTCTGAGCCAACAACAATATGTCCAGGATTGCCGCAGGGTTCACCACTGTCACCAGTACTGTTCAACCTGTATATGGTGCCGATCACTGAACAACAGTTGGACGGGAGGGGTAGGACTCTGTCATTTGCTGATGACATTCTTGTGTATCAACAGGATCGAGATAGACAGGTGGTTGCCAATGGTATGCAGGGTGAACTAGATTGAATTTCCTCGTGGTGTGCTGATACCAGTGCCCTTGTCAACCCTGCAAAGGCATCGGTTACATAGTTCTCCCTAAACAACCATATTGTGAAAACAGACATGCCGGTAGTGAGGATGGATGGGAGTACTTTTAGTAGAACCCAGTCGATGACATATCTTGGCGTGAGGTTTGATCGTAGCCTGTCATTCAGAGATCATGTTGATTATGTCATAACGAAAGCTCGAAAAGGTTTGTCAGCAATGAGAGTCATGGCAACTGCCAATATTGAGCAAAGACTGTTAATACTTCTATTCCAAAGACTGGTACTTTCACCAATCGAGTATGCCCTGGCCATCCTCACAGTCAGCCCTACACAGATTGGAAGACTTGAAAAGGTACAAAACGAAGCCGTGCGCATCATTTTGGGCTGCACGAGAGACACCATCTGTGCAGCAATAAGATACCTCCTTGACTTCCCAACCATGAACCACAGGATCAAGATCCGGAGAGCTCGTGCATACTTAAAAATAAGTGCAGATGAGCAGCACCCTCTGCATGAAGATATATTCAGAGAAAAGGGCGACAGGCTAAAGAGGGGCAAATCATGGATGGGTCGGGCGGAAGATGTCATCAGACAGGTCTGCAGTCCTACCAGTATCAACCCCGGCAAGGAATGGGTGCCTGTGCCTCCAGCTTTTAAGTGCACCTTCTGCATTATCACACTTGACAGACGGTGCAGAGAACAGAACCCTGCTGCTGTCAATGAAGAGGTCAACACGCTCATAAATGGACAACCCTGAAGTGCTCATCTATACAGATGGATCTGTTGTAAAGTAGCAGAGAAGTACATGACCACTAGCAGCATGACGATGGAAGTGATGGCAAACACAGGCTTTCATATGGCTAGAATCACAGCATTATACCAACGTGTGTGTACTAAGTGATTCAATGAACATGATTCAGATGGTGGATGCAGGATCTGTACGTATAGACTGTGGACTGATTCGCTGCGGAAGTCCGTTGTCCGTAAAGTCGCCTTCATCTTCGTGCGGGAGTCGAGGGAAATGAACGAGCTGATAAACTCTAAAACTGGCTGGCTCTGCATCCCCTGCGGATGGCCAGCCCATGGATCGCGCCGGTATTAACATCCTCAAAGAGATGTCGAGTACAGAGGACTTTGACGTCAGTGAATCATTCATGAATACATTGTTGACCAGAATGAGAGACTTGGGAGTAAGAATTGCCACGGCCAGACACGAGAGGTACATCGAGAAAATGAGGGGCCTGGTTAACCAACACAGAACTGGCACTATTATTAGCCACCGGACGCTGATGCTGAGAGAGAGAGGGGGGGGGGGGATCTGAGCACCTATGGACCTGTCCGGAGTGCAATGACGATTCCCAAACTCATTCATTCATTCAGTAGCATGTCCTTTGCAGAACCTCGCTTCCATAACAACCTTCCGGAAAACCTCTCGATCATAAGCAAGATGTTCCGCGTCTGATACACCCATCTGGAGATCATCCGCCACATCCTGTACCCATCTTCTCTTTGGCCTTCCTCTTCCTCTCTTCCCAGGCATATACCCCTCCATTATTGTTCTCTCAAGACTTTTGTGACGTTTCAAGTGACCAAAATATTTTAATTTTCTTTGTTTTATCGTCTTTAATAGCCAACCTTCTTCAATATTCAACTCTTGAAGTATGGATGCATTTGTTCTTTTCTTTACCCAAGACATTCTTAGAACTCGTCTATAACATTTATATTCAAAGACGTTTATGCGCTGTTCAGTTTGTTTAGTAAGTGTCCATGTCTCACAGGTGTATGTTGCAATGGGAAAGATGTATGCTCTTAAAAATCTAATTTTTGTAGTTCTATCTGTCCCACTCCATAATTTATTCAGCTGTTTTAGTCTTTGAAGAGCAATTGATAGTCGCCGTTTAATTTCTTTCATTGTGTCACCGTTGTTGGTAATCAATGAACCAAGATATTCAAAATTTTTCACTACCGCCAATTTTTCCCCATTAATGTATATTACTTTCTCCATAGTAGTTTTATCTGTATGCAATATCTTTGTTTTTGCTATGTTAAGATATCAGCTGTGATTTTCACTATTCAATTGGGTTGAAGCTATTAGGTTTTCTATGCCATTCTGCGTTGTGGATAGTAATACTGTATCATCAGCATATCGAATCTCCGGTATGTCATGACCGCTGATATTTAGGGCATCATATAGCTCCCTGTTTATATCATCTCTTACATTTCTCATTATATTTTCGGCGTACAGGTTAAACAAATAGGGTGACAGCACGCAGCCCTGACGGACTCCTTGCTTGATGTCAAACCAATCTGATGCCTCGCCATCTATTCTAACTGCTGCTTGTTGGTCTAGATAGAGCATTTTTGTCACACAGTCAAATGCTTTTGAATAATCCACAAAACATGAGAATAGGTTTACATTAAATTCTCTGCACTTCTCTATTATTAAACGCATGTTGAATATGTGATCTCTTGTTCCTCTTCCTTGTCTAAATCCAGCTTGAACTATGTTAATCTCTTCTTCCATTTTCTTACGAAGTCTTCCCATTATGACTTTTAGTAGAATTTTACTTGCATGACTGATCAGGGCAACAGTTCTATAGTTGGTGCATAATTTCAGGTTGCCCTTTTTTGGTATTGGAATGAAGATAGTTCTCTTCCAATCTTTTGGTCATATACCATATTTCCAAATCTTTGTACATAATGCATGATATATGTGTATGCTTCCTTCTCCTCCCGCTTTAATTAGTTCAGCTGGTATCTCATCACATCCAGGTGATTTACCATTCTTCAGGTTCTTTATAGCCCAAGCAATTTCATCTAATGAGGGTTCAGGTTCTGTCTCTGCTGCGATTGGCTCATGTATCTCATTCATATCCTCACTGTCACTCATATCATACATTCCACTGCAGTACTCCTGCCATCTTTCTAGAATTTGTCTAGCTTCTGTTAAGGTATTTCCCATCTTGTCACAGATAACATTCAATTGAGGTTGAACATTTCTTGTCAATAACTTCATTTCTTTGAACATTTCATAATCTCTTCCAGTCTTATGATATTGCTCTATTCTGGTACAGCAATCTTGTATATATTGATTTTTGTCCTTTCTTGTGTTCTTTCTTATTTCTCGAGTTAAAGATTTATACTTCATCCTGCTGTTATCGGATTCACCTCCTTTCTGCTTCAGTTCCCTTCGTTGTTTTATTAATTCTAATGTGTCTGATGTAATCCATAGCTTAAGTTGCTTTTTCTTGGTTGGAATTAAATCTTTGGCTGCAGTTATCAAGATATCTCTAGCTTGTACTGCCAGTTCATCAGGTGTCATTTCTTTTTGTACAGACATCAAGACCCCAAAGCGATTCCTAACTTCTATAGTGTATGCATCCGGTATTTTTGTGAGATCAAAACGAAGTGGCCTTGGTCCTCGGATAAGCTTTTTGAGTTTTAATTTCAGATCTGCTTCTAATAACTGATGATCTGTATCACAGTCTGCAATACGTAGGGTTTTTGTAGATGTTATGCTTGATCTCCATCTTCTTTGTATTAAATATAATCTATCTGATTTTTGGTAATACTGTCTGGAGACTTCCATGTGAAGAGTCTTCTTGGATGTTTAAAAAGCGTGTTGGCTATCGTTAACTCATTTTCTGTGCAAAATTCAATTAATTTGTCACCTGCATCATTTCTATTTCCTAATCCAAATGTTCCTAAAACGTGTCTCTCATTTTCAGCTCTTCCTGCACCTACTTTTGCATTAAAATCTCCCATTATTATTGTTATATCATTAATTCATTATGACCAATCTTATTTAATGTGTCTTGTAGTGTGTTGTAAAAATCTTGGCACTCTTCCGAATTGCGGTCCCAAATAGTTCCGCAGTGAATAGGTCAGGGGTTAAGGGTTAGGGTTAGTTGTTAACTAAACACTGACCCTAACCCTTACCCCTGACCTATTCACTGCGGATCTATTTGGGACCGCAATTCGGAAGAGTGCCAAAATCTTCAATTTCGTCCTCCTCTGCTGTTGAAGTAGGTGAATATATCTGTATGATGAGAGTTATGTTTTTGGGACGGCCTTTAAATTGGTAACTGAAAAATAAACTTTATAAAGTATAAAAAAATAAAGTTGATTATGAAGTGCCAGTGATAACTGGGGTGAACGTGTAACAGTCTAAATAAACGGATGTCTTCTACGACAAACGACAAACGGGAACAACAGTCTTTGCTCTAAGTCAAGCAGTCTGTTTACATCGGATACCAGTCATTTGCGCACACGCAATAGCTTATTTCCTGTTTATAATGTTAACTCTTCTTTTATTGGTCAGTTTCAGAATGATCAGCCAATCCAAAGTTGTATAATATTTACCATACCACCATTTTTCCCCTTCTCAATCCCAAATACATTGTAAATGAGGGAGAAGAGAATGAAACAACACAGAAATAGTTTGGTTAATTGATAAGAGCTTTTCCCCAATAACAACCACAAACAGTAAACAGATTATTGATTCCTTATAATTAAATAAAAATCATGGCTTCACGGAAAAAAGCCTGGAAGCTTCGTAAGTTGTCTAGTCGTCTACAGTCTATTCAAGCAAAATAAAATAAAAATGATTAAAATGATGTAAAATTATGTATGATATGTTATGATTTGAATGTATGTATTGTAATTAATTTTGTAAATTGTATACAGCATACCAGTATAATAAAATATAATGCCACTAAATTACCAATGCAGTTGATAATAAATTGGTATATTTTTGTATTTAACACAATTTTTCACATGTTACAGTGAGTATTATTACCAACAAGCCAACAATCCTGTTCCAATCTTAATTCTTATCTGGGTTTATTTAATTGGAACATATTACGTACAGTCAACAGTAATTATTCAGTATGGTGCAGATAACAGTGTCCATTGTTATATCAATTTCATATGATGGATGTTTATGTTTTTCTAACTTATACTTGAAACTGTTGCTAGTATTTAATAATCGTAGTGACTATTCATACTCCAACTATGAATAAATTCTCCCTTTATTCATACTTCAACTATGTATAAAGACTCCCTTTATTCATAGTTGAACTGTCCCGGGTGGTCACGTGATTTGCCAAGTCACGTGACTTGCCAAGTCACGTGACTTAACGTACATGACGTCATTGGGACATGCATGTAGCTATATTATGATTATACATTTTCGTTGAATCAAAATTGTGTCCTTAGTAGCATAGTGGTAAGTGTCTCCGCCTTTTACGCGGGAGCTCGAGGTTCGATTCCATACTGGATAATTTTTTTTTTAAAATTGGTCAGCAATTAATTGGGTGAAAGCGACTTTTTGGGTCCTTCAAGCCAAATTGTTACTGAGAGTAGCTGCAGACAGGGATTACCTCCTTGCATGAAGTCATAGATATGGTCAAGGGTCATAGATTGAGAAGAGGCAGGTTCTGGATGGCACAGGCAGAAATATCTATCAGCCAGGTGTGTGACAAAGAACATTAATCACAAAAAAAGAGTGGCTAAAAGTAGCTACCGTAAGACATGTCAGACTGGCACAAGGTAATAGTAACACTGTGTCATGAGTGCAAAAAATGGGCAGCAGGCCGCACAGTGTTAGATGCAACTACTGATCCAGGGCAACACACATCAAGGTGACATGTGATCTACACTGATGGGTCAGGGGTGAGAAACCGACATAGTGGCTGGGGTTTCATTGCAAAGGCTAATGAACAATGCTTGAAAAAAGAGAGTCTCGCATATGAGACTGATCGCCAGCATGAGAATGGAGGTGGAAGCAGTAACAGCAGCCTTCTGATGGTTGGAGGTGATTGCTGCAACACACATTGCATTCATTGCAGACTCACGAAATATGCTTATTAAAGTTGAGAAATGCCAGCAGCCGTGGTACAAGGCGAAGTCAATAAGTAAGTCACAAATGGCTGCAGAAAAATAACTAAATATGATAACTTGAAACCAGTTATTTTTATATATACATTGTCCCTTTATTTCTCAACATAATTTCCACCAACATTGATGCACTTATCCCATCGTTTTATCAGTTCCCCAAAATCGGCTGCATAGAACTGCGTGCTCTGTTTTCTAAACCACATTTTCACTTCAAATTCAACTTGGCGTCATTCGAGAAATGCCTCCCGCCAAGGTGGGTTTTCAGTGGACCAAAAAGGTGGAAATCGCAAGGGGCTAAGTCGGGGCTATAAGGTGGACGTTACTCGCCTGTCACCTCTAATCATCTCCTCCACCCGCTGCACGGATGCTTCTGTTGCAATCTCAACAGGACGACCAGATCAGATTTCATCAACAATTTTAGAGCGTCCTTGAGAAAATTTTTCTACCCAACTATGCACCACTGTACGGGGCAAACATTTGTCAGAATAAACAGGAACCATTTCCTTATGAATGTACTTAGCAGGCATCCTTTTACCCACAAAAAATGCACAACAGCACGTTGCTCTTTGGTTGTACATGCCGTAGTAAGTACAGTCGCTATTTTGTTTATGCGCTGCGCATGCGCATGAGACACCTAGCGCCACCTGACGAATGGGAATATAAAGTTTGATGTTGCTGTCACCTAATGACACCTGTAGAAAACACCAACTACATTTACCTGCCATCCCACAGAATTATGTGACTTACTTATTGACTCACACTCGTAATTCAGCTCCATTAGCATATATTAAAGTTGTTGCAGTTAAAAAGCTCATAGTTGGATCTCAGATGCAGGCAGCCGGTCGGGCTCATGCCAGTTCACTGCCCATTGTTCCTGCCCTACTGTCTGCAGGCTCTCTCCTTGGGTGCTCTTCGCTGAGTGTCCCGGATGGCCGCGGCATTTACTTTGAAAAATTAGTGTTCAAAACAGGTCTCAGCTGCCTAAATAATGGTGCATGGAATAATAGAATAGGACCTCAGTTCTATTTTGTTGGTTTTTGGAACTGGAGGTAATGATTGAATAAGGACAAACGGGTATTCTTATTGCGGCGTTAGAGGTGAAATTATTGAATCGCCACAAGATGAGCCACTGCGAAAGCATTTGTCAAAAATCTTTTCATTAACCAAGAACGAAAGTCAGAGGTGCGAAGACGATCAGATACTGTCATTCTGACCATAAATGATGCAGACTAGCTATCACAGTGGCTCGAAATGAATATTGCTTGGCTAACAAATCCATTACATGGAAAGTCAGCATCGAAAGCTCACAGTGTGTTATCAAAGATGGAAAAAGCTCCTCAGTGGCACGAAATGGAATATTGCTTGGCTAGCAAATCCATTACGCAGATGACAAGAATGCGACAGCGTGGAGTGACAAGGCGATCTGGCCGATGCTCGATGCTTAGAGGAAAGGTGAGATGCACATATAATCAGATTGCTACTGGTACTATTGGGGTTGGGACTCTTCGCTGGCTTCTGAGGATGGGGACAGAAAGCTTATGGGAATGCCCCGAATACTGTGATGTTGGTTCTTAAATCAATCAATCAATCAATCAATCCATTACGCAGAAAGTCAGCATCGAAAGCTCACTGTGTGGATGTCACCTGCAGACTGATTTCTTCTGGTTTCTGGAGGAACAGCCTGTGGTGAACAGAAAGCTCAATATACGGAAGTGAGGCTAAGCAGCCATGTGCAGGACGTGACTACTCCTTAGGTGAGCCCAGTACCAGAGCGCTATATGTTAGCCCTGCAATTATGGAAGCCTCCTTGGATGGCAGGGAATGCCCATGGGCTGGCTGGGATGGAAATACCACAACTGTGAGAGTTGAGAGTCCTACGAAACACCCTGGAAGGTTAACAAATGCCTGAAGAAGTTGGATGTGTCAGCCAAAAGGTGCAAATATTGCAGCTCTGCTGTAAACAGGCACAAAGCAATTATGTCCAAACAAACATTCTGGATGAATGAAGAAGTAAGGTGGAGAAATAAATGTTTCATGTGGAATGGCTTGCCAAAGAATGTGAGAATTGTATGGGTTTTCTGCCCTGGTCATGCAGGTGTGCTGAGGAATGAACGGGCTGATAGGCTGGCAGGGAATGCACCTCTTGGTGGTAGATTACCTATGGACAAGTGAGAGGTGGTCGGGCTCCTGTGGGACCAGGTGGAGAAAGTGGTAGAACAGACTGAGAACCTGTACGCGGAAAGAATGATATTTCGGAGGATCAACAGTGGTTCTGGACAAATCTCAAAACTGAGAGGGAAGCCCAGGAGAACATTCAATCAGATAGCAGTTGGAATGATTAGTAGTATGACTCTTCACTGGCTGTTGAAAGCGAGGACGGAGTATGTGTGGGAATGTTCTGAGTTCAATGATGTCGGTTCTAAGCTCATAACTCGTAAGTCATTGTAAGAGAACAGTATCTTATGTTATTGAGGAGACATAACATCAATATCATTAGATATGCAGATGATACAGTGCTGATTGCAGACAATGAGCAGAATCTGCAACATTTATTAGATGTGGTTGTTGCACACTGAACAACTAGGGTTAGAATTAAATTGTAAGAAGATACAGATTATGGTCGTCACTAGGAAGAAGGAAATACCACAATGTAATATTCAAGTAAATGGGAATATTCTTAAGCAAGTGAATCAGTACAATATCTTGGAACAGTCATAACATCTGATAGGAGATGCATTGAAGATATTAGAATAAGAAACTCCATGGCGAAGGTAACCTTTTGCAAGATGGAAAACATACTGACCAATAAAAAGATGTAATTTGCAATAGGAAAAGCGTGTTGAGGTGCTACATAGAACCTGTATTTTTGTATGGATGTGAGGTATGGTCAATGAGCAGACAAGCTGAAAAACATATGATGGCTGTGTAAGTGTGGTTTCTGAGGAAAATGCAAAGAATACCATGGACAGACAGAAAAACCAATGACCAAGTCCTACAAGAAACAAATGAAATCCGCAAACTGATTAGAGAAATTAGACGTAGACAGTCAAAATTTTTTGGCCACGTTATTATAAGAAATAAATTGGAGAACCTTGTGATAACTGGCAAGATTGAGGGGAAGAGAACAAGGGGAAGGCAGAGAAGTAAATACCTGGATGGCTTGGCCACATGGTATAGTCAAGGCAAGAACAATCAGCTGATCCACGACTCTGATGATCGAGTGAGATGGCGAAACATGACCACCCACTCTTATCGGCATGGCACATGATGAATGATTGACACACACTCATGCCACATGTCCATATTGAACTTTACGCAATGCAGAGAAGACACTAAAATTCAGTTATCAGTTGGGGTATCTTCATTGCACTCCTGACAGGTCCATAGGTGCTCAGATTCTCCCCCCAGCATATGCATCAGCGTTCGGTGGCTAATAGTGCCAGTTCTGTGTTGGTTGACGAGGCACCTTGTTTTCCCGATGTACCTCTCGTGTCTGGCCATGCCAATTCTTACTCCCAAGTCTTTCATCCTGGACAGCGATGTAGATTCACTGACGTCAAAATCCTCTGTTCTCGACATATCTTTAAAGACGTTAATAACATCGGCACGATCCATGGGCTGGCCATCTGCAGGGGGTGCAGAGCCAGCCAGTTTATCAGCTCGTTCATTTCCCTTGACTCCTGCATGTCCCGGGATGAAGATGAAAGTGACTTTACGGGCAACAGATTTCCGCAGCGACTCAGTCCACTGTCTATGTACAGATCCAGCTTCGACCTACCGATTCATGCTCATTGAATCACTTAGTACACACACGTTGGTATAATGCTGTGATTGTAGCCATATGAAAGCCCGTGTTACTGCCATCATCTCCATCGTCATGCTGCTCGTGGTCATGGAGTGGGCACCACTGGATTCTTGAACAGTTCGGCCCGCTGAACGGGCTGTAAATGCCCATGCACTTCTCTGCTTCTTACAACAGATCCATCAATATAGATAAGCACTTTGGGGCTATCTGAGTGTTCATAGATGAGCGCGTTGACCTCTGCATTGACAGTGGCAGGGTTCTGCTCTCTGCACCATCTGTCGAGTGTGATAATGCAGGAGAAAGTGCACTTAAAAGCTGGAGGCACTGGCACCCATTCCTTACAGGGGTTGATACTGGTAAGACTGCAGACCTGTCTAATGACATCTTCCGCCCGACCCATCCGTGATTGGCTCCCACTTTAGACTGTCACCCTTTTCTCTGAATATATTCTCATGCAGAGGGTGCCGCTCATCTGCATTTATTTTCAAGTATGCACGAGGTCTCCAGATCTTGATCCTGTGTTCCATTGTCAGGAAGTCAAGGAGGTATCTCATTGCTACACAGCTGGTGTCTCTCATGCAGCCCAAAATGAAGCGCATGGCTTTTCAAGTCTTCCAATCTGTGTAGGGCTGACAGTGAGGATGGCCAGGGCATACTTGATGGGTGAAAGCACCAGTCCTTGGAACAGAAGTGTTAGCAGTCTTTGCTCGATATTGGCAGTCACCATGACTCATTGCTGACAAACCTTTTTGAGCTTTCGTTATGACATAATCGACAAGCTACGATCAAGCCTCATGCCAAGAAATGTCATCGACTGGGTTCTACTCAAAATACTCCCATCCATTCTCACTGCCGGCAGGTCTGTGTTTGCAGTATGGTTGTTTAGTGAGAACCATATAACCGATGCCTTTGCAGGGTTGACAAGTGCACTGGCATCAGCACACCATGAGGAAAATCAATCTAGTTCGCCCTGCATATCATTGGCAACCACCTGTCTATCTCAACCTTGTCGATACACGAGAATGTCAGCAAATGACAGAGTCCTACCCCTCCCATCCAATTGTTGTTCAGTGATCGGCACTGTATACAGGTTGAATAGTACTGGTGATAGTGGTGAACCCTGCGGCAATCCTGGACATATCGTTATTGGCTCAGAAGACCAACTCCCACATCTTAGCACCACCTTCCTTTGTAGCAGGACTGCATCTATCCATCGTACAAGGTGAGGGTACACTTTCAGTCTGAGAAGGGTTTGCATCAAGTGCTCGAAGGATACTCTATTGTATACATCCGCTAAGTCTGTGGCAGCCGCACATGTCTCTTCTCTGACCTGAAATCCTTCGTAAACATCTTGAGCAAAGACTGCCGCACTAAAAGACACTAAAATTGCTCTGATGAGATGAATATTCACTCTCAGAGCTGCAGTGACTGCAGCCACCTCTATCTTCAGACTTGAGTTTGTAGATCTATGGGTTCTATTCTGCTGAGCCACGGCCTTTCCTCTGACTTTAGCTGAGAATCCGAACCAAATGTATTTCCACGAATGACAGAATCGTTAGCATACACTGTTGCATCATCTCTGCCAGTATTTTCATGTATCAATTGTTGGACCTCCAAGTCTGCCAGCCCATAACACCCTTCTCCGCCCAATGTGCTGATCATTTGGTAGAAGCTTTTGTGTGTGTGTGGGTGGGTGGGTGTTTTTTTTTTTTTTTTCACTGTCAATCCATTCCTACCCCCTATGTGCTTGACTGTAGTAACACATCTGTCGGTATCTATCTACTACGTCCATGGCCTTTCTCTTTTTATTCAGCCTTCTTTGAGATTATTCATATTACCTGTGGTGGCCGTCTGTCATCATTGGTTACCTATGATCTGTGCTATTGCAAATCTAGATCTATGTGTTGTAAACACAAGTATATATATGTCATCGTTCTAATAGAGTTCTGTTATCTACAACCATAGACAGTTCACATACCTTTATTCTGGATCCATTCCATGCAGGGAGTAACACCCATGTTCAAAAGAATGTATGAAGAGATCACATTTGACTCTGTTATATGAGAGATTCATTACTGCTGCCATTGTTTCCTGTCTATTCTGGAACCCCTCATAAACATCAAACGCAAATGTCGCTGCATTTTACCATGTTGCTTTCTTTGGTCGGTAACTCCCCAGCCCTTTTGGGAGTAGCTTTTACCTTTCCAAGAATTTCTGCAGCTTAACAGCAACAATTATCCAATACCTTGCCACATATATTCCGTAAGGTGATAATTATATAGCCATTAAGTCTTGAATGGTCCTTGCCTGGTGTGGGTAGTGAAATTAAATAGCTGTGCACCCACTCTTGGGGTACTGATGCTGTGCTAATGCTCAGATTAAAACAAGTAGCTATCTCCTCCAAATCCTCATGGCTTATATCTTTGATATGGGAGTACCTGACTGTCAGGTCCTGATGCAGTGTCCTTTGTTGTTTTCAATACATTATGTCTTCTACTTGTACGACATACTCATAGCTGTCATCCTTCATGAAAACTGCTAATTGCTCTCTAACAGCCTCCCTGCTGTCTTCATTGTTGTGATCTGTCTGATATAAACCTCACCACGAAAGACTCTCCTTTCTCCTTGTCTGTTGTCATGAGCATGCTGTTAACCCTATATTAATTCATTCATTCATTCAGTAGCATGTCCTTTGCAGAACCTCGCTCCCACAACAACCCTCCGGAAAACTTCCCGATCACAAGCAAGATGTCCCGCGTCCGATACACCCATCTGGAGATCATCCGCCACATCCTGCACCGATCTTATCTTTGGCCTTCCTCTTCCTCTCTTCCCAGGCACATGGACCCCTCCATTATTGTTCTCTCCAAACTTTCATGACATTTCAAGTGACCAAAATATATCAATTTTCTTTGGTTTATCATCTTTAATAGCCAACCCTCTTCAGTATTCAGCTTTTGAAGTATGGATACATTTGTTCTTTTCTTTACCCAAGATATTCTTAGAAACCATCTATAACATTTATATTTAAAAGCATTTATGCACTGTTCAGCTTGTTTAGTAAGTGTCCAGGTCTCACAGGCGTATGTTGGCATTATGATTCCTGGCACAATGGCAGTTCCAATAGCCTACCCTTACATGTTTCAATGCCAATGGCTTCATTTTGCTTCTGAATCTTCTTATCTCTGCTGTCCTGTTTCTTTGCCTTATCATCTCACCATTACCTCATCTTCTCTTCACTGTTGCTTCACTGGCTGTTAAAGATGACATTGAGCATAGGGCACTCTGTAGCTCCCACAATGATTCATATGTATTGTTTCAATATGAATACTTTCTATACTGCAAGAAATACAGTCACCCTAATAGAGCTAGACAAGAGGCCTGCAACATTATTGAGAAGACATCCATATGCCTGGTGTTTCCCCCACACACCAGATGTCCCATGTTAGGGACCAATTCACATTTTTTTTTTGTTTCGCTTGCTTTGAACTAAGGCGTAGTCCATACATGTGGTACTACTTCTAGTGCACTGGGCTGGTTTCCGCGTGTGGATTAGCTTTCCTTATTCCCAGTGTCCCTCGCCATCAGGTGAACCCACTCCGACCTCTGAGGTACTTGTAATTTACATCCACAAGTAAAGGGTGAGAAGTCAGCATTTTAGTCCAACTGACTGATGTAGTGGTTGAACCCACTACATCAGCATCAGCATACCCAAAGTTTAAGAATGAGTGCTCAGCAGTTATAGAATTAACGCTGTCATTCATTTGGCCATGCTGACCTCCTAACAACCAATTAACCAGTTCACCTTGAACTTGAACAAAATGAACTATTATCATTGTACAACATACAAGTTCTTAGGTGCTCAGATCGCCTCCTCCGAATTTCTGTGAGTGTGTGATGGCTAATCACTCAAATTTGGTGCTGGTTTTTTCAGTTTTATTAAATCCTTTTGTAAAAAGGATTATGAAGAATAAGCATGAAAATCAATGAATAGATATGCCAGATGTTTCATATTATACAGTTGAGTTGAGTCTAGAACCGACATCACTGCACTCAGGACATTCCCATACGTGCTCAGTCCCCTCGTTCAACAGCCAGCGAAGAGTCATACTACTAATCGTTCCCACCGCTATCTGATTAAATGTTCTCCTGGTCTTCCCTCTCAGTTTTGAGATTCTTCCAGAACCCCTGCCGATCCCCCGCAATCTCATTCTTTCCACATATGGGTTCTCAATCTGTTCCTCCGCCTTCTCCACCTGGTCCCACAAGCGCACGACCACCTCCCCCATGTCCATAGGCAAGATACCACCTAGAGGTGTAGTCCCCGCTAGCCTATCAGCCTGTTCATTCCCCCGTACACCCGCATGGCCAGGGCAAAATATCCATACAATTCACACAATCTGTGACCTCTGAAGCGACGAGAGCCATTCCACACGAAACATTCCTTTCTCCACCTTGCTAAGCATATTCTTTGAATCCGTAATGAACACAACGTGTGTTGCAGTAGTCTCCTCTAGCCACCGGAATGCCGCTGTTACTGCCTCCACCTCCATTCTCATGCTGGAGGTCGTAGTCTCATATGCCAGGCTCTCCTTTTTCAAGACTCGCCCATTAGCCTTTGCAATAAAGCCCCAGCCACTACGTCTGTTTCTCACCACTGACCCATCGGTGTAGATGACTATGTCACCTTGATGTGTGTTGCTCTGGATCAGCTGTTGCACTTCAAACTCAGTGCGGCCCGCTGCCCATTCTCTGCACTCACGACCCAGTGTTATTATTACATTGTGCCAGTCCATCATGTCATCCGGAACTTCAACCCACTCTCTTTCACGATTGATGGTCTCTAGATCACACACCTGACTTATAGAAAGTTCTGCCTGTGCCATCCAGGACCTGCCTCGTCTTAGTCTATGACCCTTTACCATATCCATTGCTGCATGCAGCGGGTGATCCCTGTCTGCGGCAACTCTCAGGTACCATTTGGCCTGAAGGACCCTATGCCTATCCGTCATTGTAGGTAGCGCCAGGATATGCCTCATGCAGATAATTGGTGTGTCCTTTGTGCACCCCAGTATTAACCGCATGGCAGCATTCTGTATGCGCTCCAACCTTTCAAGCAGCTTTTTGATACTGTCAGCAGCCCCAAACCATACTCAATGACAGAAATTATTATCTGCTGCTGAAAGAGCCTGTACAGCATCCTCTGATCTACCCCGGTTTCTGCCATAGCCCTCAATGCATTAAGTCCCCTACCAGCTTCACCACCAAATCCTCCACATGATCCTTAAAAGACAAACACCTGTCAAAGGTGATACCCAAGTGCTTCAATTTACTCTCTCGACTAAGAGGACATCCATTCAACATAATACCTGGGACATCTGCCTTGACGATCCGGTTATCCAGGGAGTACCACACAACCGATGCCTTGTCTGGGTTTAAAATGGCCCCTGTGTCCTTGCACCACTCCGTCACCTTGTCTACCGCCACCTGTACGTCTTTCGCCAAACTGGCCCTGTCTCTGCCCTTTCTGTACACCAGCACATCATATGCAAATGTCAAGATTCTACACACACCTGGTGTCTCAATAGCTGCGATTTTGCTAGTGTAGACATTAAAGAGCACCGGGAACAAGGCAGATCCCTGCGGCAACCCAGGTGTAATAGTACAGGGATCAGAAGTCCAGGAACCCATGCGCAGTGCAACCTTACGCTCATAAAGGTCTGCCGCAAGCCATCTAACAAGGCAAGGGTATACCTCCGTGTCCAACAGTGTGTGTATTAACCGATCATACCTAACCTTGTTATACGCATCCTCCAGGTCAAGAGCTACCTGCCACTGTCTCCTGTTTATCCTGGAAGCCCTTCGTAGACATCAAATGCAAAAGTTGCAGCATTGGCCCAGGTGTTCTTTCCAGGCCGGTAGCTCCCGAGTCCTTGGGGAAGCAGATTCCGACTTTCCAAAATATTATACAATCCATAGTGAATATCCATGGATATAAGAATGGAATGTCAGCTGATCACCAATTGCAGAAAATATGACTTAAGAAAAGTCTAGGCTGTGAATATAAGAGCAGACAAATTAGAATAAATTTGATGACAAGGATATAACTGAATGCTCAAATAAGTACCCTTGCTGAGAATAGCCATTTTAGTAACATTTTCTTAATTTCTTTTTAATTATATAAGCTGCATAGTCTGATACCTCTTGAAAAGACAAATTCAACAGTGCCTTATTCAAGTCTGTAGGTCAATTCTACACCGAGATATTAATGTTTGTGTGTCACTTTATCATTTAATATGAAGAAAGAGGAAAATACTATTTTAGCACTTTGACAAAGTGTGACCTAAACTGCTAAACACTGCAATCACTGTTGTTGTTGTTTTTTTAAACACATATGCCTGTGTAACTTTTTTATTTGTGAACATAGAACTTAGCAACCATATATCATTTTGTTCGTGATAATGAGACCTAATTTAGTAAAAAATAATTTGAGATATGTTGTCATTTAACCCTTTACCGGGCAAAACGCCCGAGAACGTTTTTTACCCCGGAACGGGCTAAAATCCCAAAGCGTTCATGATTACTAAGTATTGTAAAAACACGGTCTCGCAGCTTTCCGAGACTTCCGATTGTCTACTTTCAGTTTCACCGATAGCTTGACAACATAGCCGACATTTGCAAGCGTGTACTTTGAATTTGAAAGGATTTATTTTAGGTTTTGGGGGTTTTACGCTTTGTATTTCAAAATGGATTTCGACAATTCTTCAAGTGATCCCAGAGATTTCGCTGGGTTCAATTTAAGTGACATTGAAGGGCACGAAGCTGACTATTAATCTGAGTTAGATTTGTTTTTGCATATCCTTTACAGGATGCAGTCAACACCAGCATTTTTCAGCTGCTGTTGATGTACTAGACAAGATTACGCTCAGTAGTTTGCCATTGCTTTCTGAGCGACCGGTTCACATACCCCGTAAGTTACAGACGCGGCGAGAACCCCTATCATTTCTCAAGCACATGACGTTACTCACGAGAGTATACAGGATTACAGAGAAAGACATAAACCGCTAGGCCATGGAGACCCGCTCCCATTAATATAAATATAACCAAATAATTTTATATATAAAATGATGATTAAAAAATTTGTTACAAAATAAAAAAAACCATAATGCCTAGGAAACCATAATCATCTGGAGATTAGAGGGTGGAACATAAGGGTCATGATGCTGCTGTAATCTTAAATGTTCTGACCTGATTAAGAGGTTCAAAATGGCAGCCAATTAATGTTTCAAGTCATTAATCCCTGATATATTAATTGAGCAAACCACGCGGACCATATATTTGTTTTGTGCGGGCTGATAAACCAGACGTATAGGTCATGTTACAGCTGTAATCTTAAATGTTCTGACCTGATTAACCTGTTAGCTCAGCACCCCTTTAGGTCAGTTAGGCAACAACCACTGCCTATACCTCCCATCTTTCCATCCCTGTCTTCTTCTTTCCTACTGAGCATATATACCTCATGTTATGATGTTGTACATGTTGATGAATTTGATATCCTTTGACACCAGTGTGTCCTAATTAAACAGTCCTTATTACAGATTTATGCATTGTCTCAAACCACTTCCTATGTATGAGAGCTATTTCAATACCACATGGCAGCCTCAATCGCCATAGTCATTCTGGAGGTTTGTTATTTGATGCACTCTGTTCTGCCTAGTAATTACTCTGCCTCTCAAATTAACCAAGAAACCCCATGCTTATATTTTGCCATCTATCACAAATCCATCAGTTGATATTTTACATTCCAGAAGAACTAATGTTATGTTTATTTCATTGTGACTGGGTAGAAGAGAGATTTCTCCCTACACGTACATGGTATATGCATCTTAAAAATGACAATTTTACAATGTCTGGAACATTTGATGAACAATGTGCACTCCAGCAATAAAGCATCCTACAGAAGGCAGTACAGTAAAGCATATTTCAAAATAAGTGCCAGGCTGTAAATGTGAGGAGGGATTTATGGTTCAAAAGTATGTTATCCTATAGTAATCTTAGTCTGGAAGACCAGACAGGTTAATATAAACATTTCAGCAGTCAAAACTACATTTTAAAATGACCATTATTTAAAGATAAAAATGTAAACATTAAAGGAAGCCCTATGATTTGTTTATGACTAAAAATTAATATTGACATATGCTTGAATATTGTCACCAGAAGACTTTGTGGCACATAGTGCTGACGTCAGATGCTTGGGCTTGGGACACAGATCTGGTCGTGTGATGGTGACTGGTGGCGATGATAACAAAGTTAATTTGTGGTCAGTTGGCAAGCCACATTGCATTATGGTATGTAGCTATTTGCGTTTGAACAAAATATGTTAATATATGTGTATAATTAGTCTTGTCTCTGACCAGTAGCAGTTTTAAATGCTGTTTCTAAAATGTGCAAATGGCATCTGTTAATGACTTGCAACCATGCTGTCAGATCTGATCCATCTTGTCTACCTTGTAAGCACAATAAACACATGTGGGTAACTTCTGATGTGGTCATATGTACAATATCTTCTGTTTTATACTCTGTACAACCTTATTTAAAGATGCTGATGTTGACAGCGATGTCCTGTAAAGGATATGCAAACAACGCAACCTTATTTTTTAAAAAACAAACGAACAAAGCTGTAGTTAACTTGTAGTTGTTATCTCTCTATAGTTCATCCTGACGTGGAGCTGGTGTTGGCCAGACACGTTTTCTCTATTTTGCAAATGTTGGACACTCTTGCAAAAAATGTTTAGCTATCATTTTTCCAATTCCAGTTACATTCATCAGTACTTCCTATCTTTCACTTGTTGAACAAGTGGTATCTCAATCTGTTATATACTGCACAAAGTGAGGCGTTTATATCATATTTGTCATGGCCTGGATGCTCTGATTCCCACTAAGTTCTGGAGCTGCTACTTTCTCAAGTAATGCTCTCACACAAACCAAGTTCCATTATGCGGGCTATAGCATTCATTATCTGACTGTTCTAGATAGATTTTGGTGGGAAAGGGGCTTTGTTGGGTGCCATGGCAGTACTGCCTAGTACCTGATTAAGACATTTGCCAAAGAGGCAAATGTAGACTAATTTTGAATAATCAATATGTAAATACATCTTGTATAGTCAATAAGTAAATACAAGATAATTCTGCCAAAATGAGGATGTGAGATGTCATTTCATGACAAAGAAAGCTTATAAACAAATGTGGAATATTCTGTTTGACTCATTCTATAAATCCAGTGTATGGAAAAAAAAAACTAACATGCATAAAATAACATTCACTATATTTACAGGCTGATACTAATGAAGGCTTGCTGCTTTCATCCACTGTCCACCAGAATCTATCTGCCTTATTTATTATTGTGTGTTAATAGGTGCTGATTTAGCTGTGAGCTGTAGATTTGTGAGGGCTGGTCTGGTTCGCAAGATCAATCCTGCGCCTGGTAGTTCGTTGTCTTTGATGGCTTTGTGGTGTGCACCCAATCGGGAACTTCCCAGCCAACGTAAGTTAAGGAGGCAGGCATTTCGAGAATGTCACTGCAGCATGAAGCCGAAGTCGCGGTTTGAGCGGGCAAAAGAGCAGTTTTTGTACTTTGATGAAGGTCTCGATAAGCGCCCACTCTCTCTCGAGTTGGCATAGCTTTTTGGTCAGTCCTGCCTGGATAGCTTGAAGCTGGTCGGTAGGTGCCCAGTGGTTTTTCATATATCACTGGGTACCGAGGGGGCGCACTGAGCATTTGCTATTCTTGGCCTGCGTGTGCGTGAATAGTCCATCTGTGCGATATATATCTGGTTGATCCTGCCAATAGTCATATGCTTGTCTCAAATCGCAAGTGATAAGGGAAACATCAGAAGCATGTATGAAGGAATAAAGAAAGCCTGTGGTCCAATGATCAAAAGAAGTGCACCATTGAAAACGTTGACTGGAGAAATCATAACTGATAAGATTCAACAGATGGACAGATGGGTAGAGCACTATTTGGAGCTTTACTCAAGTGAGACCAAACTAGCGGATGATGCCCTCAAAGCCATAGAGGCTCTACCAACTCTTGATCACCTGGACACACTTCCCACCATAACAGAAGTTAAGTGTGCTATAAATGAACTTGCATCTGGCAAGGCTTCAGGTAAGGATGGAATTCTAATAGAGGTTGTCAGGAGTGGGCAAGACACACTCACTCTACAGATCCACCAGCTAATAAAGCTATGCTAGCAAGAAGGACAAGTCCCACAGGATTTCAAAGATTCAAGCATCATAACACTGTACAAGAACAAGGGCGATCGGAGCGACTGCAACAACTATAGGGGTATCTCAGTTCTGTGTATTGTTGGAAAAGTATTTGCCAGAATTGTTCTGCGCAGACTTCTAAGTCCTAGGAGATCAAATCTACCCTGAATCACAGTGTGGCTTTCGACAGAACCGGTCTACCATTGATATGATATTCTTATTGTGACAAATGCAAGAAAAATGCAGTGAACAGAATCAACCACTGTTTATTGCCTTCATCGACCTCACAAAGGCATTTGATTTGGTCAGTCGTGAGGGTCTGTTCAAGGCACTAAAGAAGATTGGCTGCCCACCAACTCTTCTGTCCATTTTGGAATCATTCCACACAGGCATGACGGGTATAATCAAGTTTGATGGTGCAACTTCTGAAGAGTTTGAAATCAAGAGTGGAGTTAAGCAAGGTTGTGTACTAGCTCCCACCCTCTTTGGAATATACTTTTCACTTCTACTGAAATATGCCTTTCGTGATCAGGATGGTGGTATATACATTCACTCACGCTCAGACGGTGGCCTCTACAATGCTCAGAGATTGAAGGCCAAGACAAAAATTAGGAGGGTACAGATCAGAGAGTTGCTTTTTGCAGATGATGCTGCAGTTACGACCCACTCTGAGGAAGAATTACAATGTCTACTATCTGCATTCTGCTATGCTTGTTCCGAATTTGGTTTGACAATTAGCAAAAAGAAGACACAGATTATGTCACAAGGTGCACATGGAGTACCATCAATCTTTATTTACGACGCCGAAGAGATGGTAGACCATTTTACATATCTAGGATCAGTGGTAAATAGCAAATTATCCCTAGATTAGGAAATCAACATCCGGATTGGTAAGGCAGCAACAACAATGAACAGGCTAAGAAAAAGAGTCTGGGAGAACAGGAAACTTACTGTCAAAACAAAAGTCCTTGTCTATCAAGCCTGTGTCCTTAGTACTCTTCTTTATGGCAGTGAAACCTGGACAACTTACTCACACCAAGAGAAACGTTTAAACAGCTTTCATATGCAGTGTCTGCGAAGAATTCTTGGTATTAAGTGGCAAGACAAAATCACAAATACTGAAGTATTGGAAAGATAGGTTGTGTGACAGTTTATTCCATGCTCAGTCTTCGTAGACTTAGATGGATAGGACATCTTAGGAGGATGGATGATGGTAGAATACCAAAGGACATCTTTTTGGTGAATTACAGATAGGTAAGAGATCTCAGGGTCGGCCTCTACTATGATACAAAGATGTGTGTAAGCGGGACATGATTGATACAGGCGTTGATAATGCACATTGGGAGCAAGTCGCCGCTGAACTGTTGCATGCAGGGCAAACATCAGAAATGGAATAAAGACAAAGGAGAAAATTATTGCAGATAAGTCACACACAGAGTGTGTGAGACGTAAGATGCTGCATGATGATGGAAATAACTATGTGTTCACATGCACCCACTTTGAACAAACATTTACAGCGCGAATTGGCCTTACCAGTCACATTCGCTACCGCCATGGTTAAAAGTTATTATGCCTTTCTGAAGCACAAACTATCGTCTGTCAAAATGGCAAGGTGCCAATGAATGTCTCAAAGATTAAGCCATGCGTGTCAAACACTGTCTCATGGTGAAACTGCAAATGGCTCATTAAATCAGTCGAGGTTCCTTAGATGACACAATCCTACTTGATAACTGTGGCAATTCTAGAGCTAATACATGCTTACCAAGCTCTGACCCTCGCAGAAAGAGCGCTTTTATTAGTTAAAAACCAATCGTCGTTGCCCTTCGAAGGGCGTGGCATGCCCACTGGTGACTCTGGTCTGGTCTGGTTTGTGCCCTATCAAATATCGATGGTATGTGACATGCTTACCATTATTGTAACAGGTAATGGGGAATTAGGGTTCTATTCCGAAGAGGGAGCATGCGAAACGGCTGCCACATCCAAGGAAGGCAGCAGGCGTGCAACTTACCCACTCCCGGCACAGGGAGTTGTGACGAAAAATAACAATATGGGACTATATCTAATAATATGACTAATATGGGACTATATCTAATAATATGACTAATATGGGACTATAATTGGAATGAGTACACTTTAAACCCTTTAATGAGGATCTATTGGAGGGCAAGTCTGGTGCCAGCAGCCACGGTAATTCCAGCTCCAATAGCGTATATTAAAGTTGTTGCAGTTAAAAAGCTCGTAGTTGGATCTCAGGCATTCCGCTTGCGCCGGTTCACTGCCCATTGTTTCTGCCCTACTATCTGCCAGCTCTCTCCCATGGGTGCTCTTCGCTGAGAAAATCCATTACATGGAAAGTCCAACTCGAACGCTCAGTGTGTGGGCGACGTCAAGGGTGGAAAATGTCCCATTGGCACAAAATGGAACAGTACTTGACTAGCAAATCCATTACGTGGAAAGTCCGAATCGTAAGCCCATGTGCTGGCGACATGAAAGATTTAAAAATTTCCTAATGGTATGAAATGGAATATTGCTTGGCTAGCAAATCCATTACATGGAATGTCTGCATCGAAAACCCACTGTGTGGGCTTGATTAAAGGTGAAAATGCGTCCCAGTGGCACTAAATGGAACATTGCTTGGCTAGCAAAACCAGTACATGGAAAGTTTGAATTGAAGGCTACCTGTGTAAATGTCATCTGCAGACTGATCTCTCCTGGCTTCCGGAGGGACAGCCTGTGGTGGACGAGAGGCCCAATATATACGGAAGTGAGGCTAAGCAGCCATGTGCAGAACGTGGTGATTCCTTGGGTGAGCCCAGTACCAGAGCATTATATTTCGGCTCTGCAATTATGGATGCCTCCTTAGATGGCAAGGGAATGCCCATGGTCTTCTCTTGACGGCTGACCGTTATGTCTCTGGCTGATCTGAATGGACCAGCTGAGATGGGGATGACACCACAACAGTGAGATTTGACCATCCTACGAAACACCCAGGAAGGTTAACTCGGTCAACAAATGCCCGCAGAAGTCGGATGTGTTGGTCGAAAGGTGCAAATATCGCAGCTCTGCTATAAACCGGCACAACGTAATTATGTCCAAAAAATATTTCGGATGAACGCAGAAGAAGAAGAAGAAGAAGAAGAAGAAGAAGAAGAAGAAGAAGAAGATTCGTTTTATCAGCCACTGCAAAACAAATTTATGGTTCACATGGCTTGTTCAAAGAAAAAAAGAAGAAAAAAAGAAAGAAAAGAAAAAAAAGTAAAAAAAAGAAGTAAATAAAAGAAGAAAAATCACAACAGAAATGAGATTCCTGAGAAGAATACTCAACGTATCAAGAAGAGATAAGATCAGAAATGAAGAAATCAGGACTAAAGTGGGGGTTATAGCAGCACTAGATTTTATTAGAAAGCAAGTCAAATGGTTTGGCCATGCAAGTAGGTTACCAGTCAACAGCATACCACAACAAGCGATGATGTACAGACCAGATGGAAACAGAGGAAGAGGCCGACCACGTAAACGTTGGACGGAGGGAATAGCAGAGTCCATGGGAATATTGATACATGAAGCCCATAATCGGGCACTCTCACGATGTTTATACTTCACCTTGACACCGCAAGGTACAAGAGGAACATGATGAGATGAGATGGCTTGTTCAGTTATTTATTAATCTTTCACGGGTTGAATAGTTTGAAAATTTAGCTATTGTTAATATTTAATTATGTCATAACGTTTAATATTAAAGTAGAAAATGCCCATTTTGGTTCCGTTCCCTGATTAAATAATAAAAAAAACAAAAACTTCAGGTTTTCGTGGAACATAGGTTTTAACAAACATAGAGCTATATTATCTTCTTCTCATCTTGTTCCTCTTGTACCTTGTGGTGTCGAGGTGAAGCATAAATAGCGGGAGAGTGTCCGTTTATGGTATTCATAAATAGTGAGTCCTACCATCGTTTACCTCAGCCTCTTCTTCTGGTTTCATTTGGTCTGAACATCATTTCCTATTGTGGTATACTGTTAATTGGTAGCCTAGTTGTGTAGCTGAACCATTTAACTTGTTGTTTTCTAATGAAATCTAGCGCTGCTATAACCCCCACTTTAGTCCTGATTTCATAATTTCTAATTTTCTATCTTCTTGATACATTGAATATTCTTCTCAGGAAACTCATTTCCATTGTAATTTTTCTTTTCTCTTTTTCTGTTATTGTCCAGGTTTTGCATTGGTAGCATAGAGTTGGTAGGCAGATTGTGTTGTATAGTGATGTTTTAGTATCTACTGATACGTATTTGTCAATTTGCCATTTGTCCAATGAGTTGGTTTGCCTTATTGTTTCTATTTTCAGTCTCAGTCTTCTGATAGGCCATTTTTTGATATTATACTTCCTAAGTACTTGAAGCTCTGAACTTGTATCCGGGGGTGTTCTTTTAGATTAATCTTTGTTGTTTATTCTTTTTTGGTTATAGTTATTACTTCTATTTTACTGATGCTAATTTTCATATTGTATTCCATTCGCACTTCGCTTTGCCTACTTTTGTGGACTAGTTGTTATGCATCTGATTTTGCAATTAGTATGTAATTGTCCACATATAGTTCTTTAATGGTGTAATTTGCAGTTGGTTCTTCTTCTGTGTTCTGTTCTTCACAGGGTGTTGTTGCAGTTTCTGTTTGGCTTGTTTCTTTACATATTCTGTCTATATAAGTTATGAACAAGAAAGGGGGACAGAACCTTGTACTCAGGATCTTATGGTGAAGGGTTCTGCTGTGTCCTCAGTTTGTTCTTAATGTGCATTCACTGTTGTTGTATAAGCTTCTATATAAGTTTGTTAGATGTGCACTCACTCCATATCTTTTAAGGATTTCCCACAGCTTGTTTCCATCTACTCTTGGTTACAAAGGCTAAGTAGAGTGTTTCATTAAATACGTTATGTTATTTGGTTATAATTATAATCAGTGGTATGAACATTTTGAATATTAATGTGATCGAGGAGCAGCTGGCCAAGGGGCTAGAATGCCGGATTCTCCTTTAAGAGACCCGGGTTCAAATCCTCGGTAAGATGTGGGATTTTTTTCTGTCGGGGGCAAAAAGAAAATCCTAACCTGCACAGTTTGCGGCAACTACACTAGCCAGGCGGCCTTAATTCCTCAGGCTCAAAGACCCCCCTGTCATACACTGCAAGGTACTATATTGGCAGTAAATGACAGACATTGTGATCATATGAGAAAATATTTAAAACATTATTTATTTGATTAGGTCTCATTGACATGGTTGCAGTATAATGTGGTTGGTAAGGTCAAGTTTTTCTTTAGATCTGTTTGTGTTGTTCTGTCACTGATGAAGATTTGTATAATTGAAACATCACTTGTAACCTATAATATTTATTTTAATTTTGTTATATATTTTTTTAATTTTCACTCTCTGATTTATGTTCGTCATTATGGAGTCCATTGTAAGGTATGTATATTGTGTCCATGTTTAGTATGTCTCATCTTTTAGCAGGAGCTGCACATACCTAACTGTTTGTAGTTTCTAATTATTGCAGCTTGTTTTTAATCTTAATTCCTATAATTGGTTTCTTCAGAGTTTAACTGGGCACACATCAAGTGTTGAATCTGTAAGATTTGGTCCTGATGAAGAAATGGTAGTTGCTGGGTCTCTTTCTGGTGTTCTAAAAGTTTGGGACTTAGAACAGGCTAAAAGTAAGTGGATTTGACTCTTTCACCGTTGAAAAAACACATTTCTATATTGAAATAATAAGTAAAATGTTAATTATTATTAAATGAAAAGATTCTGAAGCCAACTTATTGTAGAAACAATTGCAAGGCTGAGGTAGAGAGGGGAATGTTTTATGACTCAAGTAGTGGAGGCATATTTAATATAAGGAGTGATGCAATTTGCAATGCTAAACAGTTAATATATGTTATGTCACTAAGCTTCTACTCAGAATTATAATAATGAACGAACAAATAAACTTTATTTTCAAAGGGTTAAGAATTGGGCTCGCAGGCCTGTCTGACATTCTGCCCTGGCCTCTGGAGTGTTTATGATTGTGGCTACCGTTTGCATTTGCATTTTCTTCATGTTGGACTGGAAGTACATGGTTCCTTCACCCTGCTACTGAGTTGAGTGTGTGGTGCGACACTGGGAGCTGTGAATTTCGTGTGAAATACTTTTACATCTGTCCACTGTTGTTTGTAGCGTGAACTACATGTTTGGAATAATGGCGCAAAGCTTTGTCGCAGAACTGACTGGTTTGCCTTATGCAGTAATGTGTGGCTACTGGTTTTCTAGTGACTACAGCTTCCATTGACGATGAACTGTATTTTTCGTGGAGGACTTTTGTTGGCATTCTGGCGGCGGCATTATGCACAGTGTACATGTGTGGTCTGTTGGTTTGTCGAGACTCCTATCTGTTCCAGTTTTTACATGGGGCAGTGAGGAGAATTTTGTGTGATATTCACTGGCACAGGATCGGAGCATAATGGGGACAATCCATTGCCATGAAGTTGGAACCACGACTAATGACTAATAAAGTAAAACATGATAAACTGATTAAAATGTTGGAAGATATTTTCATTGATGGGAAAGATCTCAGAATAATAAAGAATATTTACTGTAACCAAGTAGCAGCAATTAAAATGGGAAATAAAGAGGGCAATTATGAACAAATAAGGCTGGGTGTACAACAGGACTGTGTTTGGTCACTGGATCTCTTCTCCCTCTATTTCCCTCTATATCGTTTTTTTTTTTTTGCATATCCTTTACAGGACATTGCTGTCAACACCAGCATCTTTCAGCTGTATGTTGATTTCTTGGCAAGATTATGCTCAGTAGTTTGCCATTTGCTTTCTGAGCGGCCGGCTCACATACCCCGTAAGTTACCAATGCGATTCGAACCTCTCCCTCTATAGCGAAGTAATAATGAGAGAGATCAAAGACAAGCCAGGAATACTATTCAGAGGTTATAATATAAACAATATTACGCTATGCAGATGACACAGTATTGAGGGCGGATAATTTAAAAGATCTACAACAATTGTTGGACATTCTGTTAGGAACGTTCATTTGAAACCCGTTCCAATGGCTTTATTACAAAAGCATGGAAGAAACATTAACAGGTGTGGTAGAATTAAACAAAGCATTCATTTTGAATGAATTATGCACCATGGGTTGGTCAGAAGAAGTCGCCGTAGGCATTCAGGCAAGCATCCCATTGCGTAGGTAGGCGGCAAGTGCCGTCCGCAAAAAAGGATTGTGGTTGCTCACTGAACCAAGTGTTTAACCACGTTCATTACGTCTGCATCTGTGTGAAATTGTTGCCCCTTGAGCTTTTTTTAGAGGTCCGAACAAATGAAAATCACATGGTGACAAATCAGGACTATAGGCTGAATGTTGCAGAATTTCCCACTTCTTCCTTGCTAATGCTTCCTGCACAATCTTTGCGATATGTGGACGAGCATTATCGTGCAACAAAATCACACCTGCGAGAAAGCATGCTGGGTCGTTTAGTCTTGATGGCTTTTTGCAGCTTGTCTAGTGTTTGTAAGTAGTGGGATAGAGTTGATGTTGACACAGGTTCTTAAAGTCGGCCAACAATAGCCTTTCATGGTAAAAAAATGCGCTCAGCATAACCTTACAAGCGGAAACCTGTAACTTAAATTTTTTGGCTTTTGGTGATCCAGCATGCTCTCTTTTTTGCTGCTCAGCTAAAAGTGTTGACACCATGATTCATCGTCTGCCACTATGCGGAAGAGAAATGCATCATCCTCCACTCTGAAACGCAGCAAATGGTTCAAACACCATCCCATGCATTCCTCTTTTTGGTGGTCGGTCAACATCCATGGTACCCACTGTGAACACACCTTCCAATATTGCAGTTTCTTACGAGCAACCTTTTGAATTGTCCCAATTGACACATCAAATTCTTTCACTACCGAACGTATACTTCGACAAAGGTTCACCTGTACTGCTGCATCAATTTTGGCGATGGTTTTTTCTGTTGCAACAATATGCGCTTGACCCGGCCGTCCAAGATCTGTTGTGAACTGACGTCCAGTGTTGCCATCTCCCTGTGATGAAAAAGCACCAAAATCGACCCAAAAAGCACACAAAATTTTTTTGGAAAGCACCAAAAAAAAAAAAAGCACCAACTGTTTTTAATTACAAATGTAACAAGGTAGCACATATTATTATCACTTCATATTACAATGCAGTTTATTCTAGATCTGCCAAATCCCAATCAGAACTACTCTCGAGCCAAAAAAGCACTAAATTGCAATAATATGTTTTAGGAAAGCATTATAACAAGCACTGGCGGTATTCATTCAAAATGTTATAAAGTAGCAATTATAATTATTATTATCACTGAATATAAGAATGAAGTTTATTCCAGATTGCCAATATCCCAGTCAGACAACTCCTCTTCAGTTTCTGTAATTATTTCCATGCTGTGTTTGCTCCTGCGATGATGATGATGTTGATGATTGAAAGAAACGTGTATATGCCTCCTGTGGTCCAATTTTTCGTAGAATATCCTTAGGTAGTTGTTAATCTTGACAGCATTTGCCATATCTTTTCATTCCATATATAATAGTCAAAACAGCTGTCAAACTCTTGATGCCCAGTCTGTTCCACAATTTTGATTTTATAACTTCCATCTGACTGAAAATACGCTCCACGTCCTCATTAGAATGAGGTAAAATGAGCACAGTTAAAGCTAAATCTGTAAGATCTTGGAAAGGATTTTCACCGGTGGCATCCCTGTATGAGGCTATTTCTGCCCACAGTCCAAGTATGTCAGAGGTCTGTCCACTGCATATGATGAAGTTTTCTCCACTGGAAATCGATGCAGGTGAGAGTAGCAACATTTTAGCAAGATCCAATATACAGGGCGTCATTGGCTGTAGACATTCACTTCCACTAAGACATGACATGGACTGCGAACTGTTATCGGGCAAACGTAAAAGCAGCTGTGTCAACAGCTCTATTAAAAACTGGATGCACCTTCCACGAATTTCTTTCTCATCAGGAACCTGATAGCCTGCTATTTCTTTCTTAAACTCATAACCTAGATTGGGATTAGGATCTAAATAATCTTGAATAACATCACTTTCTGTTATTTTTTTACCCAGGAATAGCAATCTTTGAACTGATAGAATCAGTAAGTTGGACAAGATTGCTGAGTAGTTTTGTTGGATCCTGTATATCTGCTTCGAATTTCTTATTCACACTTTGAACTTCTCCGAGAATATGCTTGAGAAATATGAGATACACATAGTTTTTCATGTCGCTAAACATAGAATTTAGAAGTTCTGCTGTATAACAGTGCTCGTTGACTCTTGCTATATCAAAATGAGTTCTGAGCTCCACCCACTGCTGCAATATTCTGACAATGGCAGATTGAATGGACATCCATCATGTCTGGCTTAATTGAAAAACCTTCAGCAGATGTAGTCCATCATTTATTGAAGGAAAAAGCTCCCTGTTCTTTGCGTGACGAAGACTTGAGTGAGAAAACCAGTTATATGTTTCTCTAATCATGAACACTATGTTCCTGGGCAGACAAGCAGCTGCAGCCTGTGACACTGCCAGCTGAAGGGAATGACATACACACCTAACTAGTACCAGATGAGGAACTTCAGATTTTAATTTTGTATATACTCCATTGTTTACACTCATGACAGATGCTTGTCAGTGCCGAGTGCACTAGTCTTTGCAACTCAAGTCCATTCTTGTTTAAAATATCTTTTAATGCATTGCATATTGCCTGCATGTTGCAGTCACTCACTTCAACTAAATTGTATTAAAAAATGTTTTGCATATCCTTTACAGGACATCGCTGTCAACATCAGCATCTTTCAGCTGATTGTTGGTTTCTTGGCAAGATTACGCTCAGTAGTTTGCCATTGCTTTCTGACCGGCTCCATTACTCTCATAAGTCACTGGCGCGACTCGAACCACTTCCAATTCTCGTGCGCTCACGTCAACCACGAGAGTATTCGGAGTTACGGAGAAAGCTGCTAACCCCTCGACCGGGGAGACCGGCAAATCGTATTAAAGGGAGTTAAATTACGTGAATATTGCGCGGTAATGCACTAAGACTGTTTTACTCCCTTGCTTCAGTTCAAATTCGGCTTTTTAGTGTTCCCAAAATGATTTTTAAAGTAATTTTTACCCACCCCAAAAAAGCACCAAAAAATATTGTGAAGCACCAAATTCGCGCGGCAGCGCTAAATGCAAAATTTTGGCACTAAATGACTTGAAAAAGCACTAAATTTAGTGCGAAAAGCATCAAAATGGCAACACTGCTGATGTCCTTTCCGAAACATTCGTGCCCAGTCTGTCACTGTTGTCTTCGAAACACATCTGTTACCATACGCTGCCTGCATTCTTCGATGAATGTCCACTGGTCGACATCCTTCAAATGAAAGAAACTGAATCACCTCTCTTTGAGCTTTGGACGGATTTTGGATCAACCCGGCCATTTTCTCAACGGACAGAAACAGAACCTGTGCATCATGGGACGATAAGCACGTGCTGTTTTATTCATTGGTCAGTATGTATCACATGACTATGACATGAACATGTTCTACATACGTAATTACGCGCGGTGCAGCATGAACGGATTTCAAATGAACGCCTCTTATAGTAACAGAGAGTGCAAAGTAAGGACTCTCCTTGAATATCAAGAAAACAGTAACAATGATGATATCAAAGAAAAAGGTGACACCCAAATGTGAAATAGAGATAGAAGGAAAATTCTTCACCAAGTGGATAGTTTTAAATACCTAGGAGCATTTATAACATCAAAGGGAAGATGCATAACAGAGATTAAGAGCAGAATAGGGCAAGCAAAGGCTGCATTTCAGAAAATGAAGACTATCTTACGCACTATCACTGAATGTAAGAAAGAGAGTGCTGAAGTGCTATATAGAACCTGTTTTGCTGTATGGCTGTGAATCTTGGAATGTAAATGAACACATTAGGAAGAGCTTGGAAGCAACAGAGATGTGATTCCTGAGACGAATGTTGGGAATTCCTTGGACTGCCAAAGTAACTTACAATGACTGCCTGAAAGAGGCTAATAAAACTAGAACATTATATACAATAATAAGAAAGATAAACAGCTTTCTTTGGTCATGTGATGAGAAGAGAGGCATTGAAGAACATCGTGACAACTGGAAAGCTCTAGGGTAAGAGAGGCAGAGGCAGACCAAGAGAAATGATGCTGGATGGATTGGGACGGTGGCATGGAGGAATATCATTGGCAGAGTTGATCCAGAAAACTAAAGACTGAGATCTGTGGAAAGTCGGGAACACCTACGCCAGCTGGCATGGCACTTGATAATGATGATACAGTTATACATCTGAATTGGAGTGGTTGTAGCAAAATGAAGAAACAACTAGTCAGTTTCTTGTCAAGTGCCCTGAACTTCAAACACTAGAGAAAAGATACTACACCCATCTTTCAGCTGTCACTTTAAGGTCTCTAGAACATCTTCAGAGACAGTCGTCATAAGAATGACATTGGGATGTTAAGAGTAGACAACTCTAAACAGCATTGGAATAATAAACAACTATAGCACATAAGGTAGAATTGATGAAAGACAGCAGATAACAAGGGTAACAAATCTCTCTTGTTTAATTTTTTTTTTTTTCCGCGTTTCCATCCTGTTTCAGGATATTGCGGGCAACATCAGCATCTTTCAGCTGTATGTTGATTCCTAGGCTAGATTACGCTCATCAGCACGCCACGACTTTCTGAGCGACCGGCTCCATACTCTCATAAGTCACTGGTACGACTCGAACCGCTTCCAATTCTCGTGCACTCACGTCAACCACGAGAGTATTCGGGATTACGGAGAAAGCTGCTAACCCCTCGGCCAGGAAGCCGGCCTCTTGTTTAATAAGTTTACAAATTAGTGTAAAAGGTTTCAAGCACTTTTGAAACATGATTATATGATATAGAAGTGCACATGATTACTACAGCTTTATTTCTGCAGATAACTGCTATTTCTTCAGCTGTGAGGTGTACAAGCATTTGTTTTTAAAAATTGTTTTTTGCTGCCCCCCAGATTTATCCATGCTGAAACATTCTTTGAAATGTTTTGTCATAATGGCATTAGAGTGATTTAGTTCATCATTCACTTACTTTGAAAATTGTTCTCTAGTTCTGCGAACACTGACGGGCCATAAAGCAGGAATAATATCGTTAGACTTTCATCCATATGGAAACTATGTGGCATCAGGCTCTATGGACTGTGGTGTGAAGGTAAGAGAAGAAAGAACCGGATAGATGCTTGCAGTTGTTTCTGCATGGTCGTTTTTGTTTGTTTGTTTGTATGCCTGCCCTGTCCTAATATGTTATTTTTATCAGCTAGAAGTTAACAAAAAAAAATTCATTTGAATCTTTATTTTCATTCCTTTTTACCATAATGATTTGTTTTGATGATTTTGAGTGTGGGGGAAGTTCAAAATAGAGGACAGTGAGAGATTTATAATAGCTGACCACAAGCAGAATCAGAGATGCTGCACTATCTGTCCTAGAGGACTTCCATTAGGTTTTATACCACCACCACCACAATCCATTTTACTTGACCCAAGCATACATGTGCATCACATTTACTTCACACTTACTTCACATTTTAGTTGCACATTGATGATTGATTAGTTTTACTCCACATTTTAGGTGCTCATTGATGATTGATTAGTTTAACTTCACATTTTAGTTGCACATTGATGGTTGATTAGTTTGATTGAAAAAGCATCTTCATTGCATCAGGAAACTAGCTATTAGTGCACAGATCTCCTGCAGATTGTATTAGGAGGTTATCAGTTTAGTGCACTCCATAGCACTGCCAAGGCTTCATATCTACTCATTGGCCTCTGTGTAGCCTTCTTCTGATGGACACATCTTCTTTGTGCATGCGGAAAAGGTCTTATCACTCTAGGGAGTCTTACTCTGGCGATCACAAGTTTCCATTTTTTAACATACTTTTATGGTGGATGCCAACAGGTCATCATATTGTTGTGTTTCCCATTGGTTTCATGCACATTTCTGCATTTTCTGAATGTAAAAGCTGCTTGTGATTATGTGTTGAATTTGTATTTGTCTAACTTAACTATTTCCCTTATCTTAACTGTTTTGCAGTTGTGGGATGTCAGACGAAAAGGCTGTATCTACACATACCAAGTATGTATGCTCTATGGTTGTGACATATTTGAACATATTAACAATAAAATGAGATTTGTAACTTCTTATAGTTGGTACATTTTGGTGTTAGTCATAATGTGTTTTCACAGCTTACTATCTAATGTGTTGCCAGTCATTTCTGTTTCTCCAGTTGTCAGTGTCCATTTACATTTGTTCTCCCCCCATATAAAAATCCATATCTCAGTAACCAACTGAGGGAAAATGATGAGATTTAGCATATAACCTTATCATTATGTCCACCCAACAAAATAATTTTTGTTCCGGAGATTGTACAGCAGATTTCAATGTTTGTTTTTATGCGGTATATACTTTATGGGTCAGAGTTGTAGTGCATATTATGAAATGTATTACATCTTCACACGGAAACATCAGCGTTCAATAGTGGAATTTCTTGTGCAACACGAGAATGACCTTATGGCAAATACCTCATGCAAGCGGAATGGGAGTGTTCAGAGGTGTCGTCAATAATGTAGGTGCTTTCATGAAACGTGATTATTTAATGATTATAAATCTTACCACTTATCACTAACATCTGAATGTGTGAATATTGTTGAATGCGATTGAATGTGAAATTTTGTACACTTCAGAGCATTGCTATGAAGTTGTAAACATATTTTTGTCAAGAAGCTGATCACAGGAAACTGTTTCATACTATTACAAATCCTGAGAAAAGAACAGTGCATGCATTGGGTTTCAGTAAATAGTCATTTCGTCGATGGTACAAAAATCTGGAATGAAACCACCATGCAATAAGCAAACGGTAGATAGAAAGGCAATTGTAGACACTTTGACAAGGATGTAAAAAGGCAAGCTATTATAAAAATGCTGAGTGCCAAAGAAACGGTGACTGTAAGAAAATTTAAATATTGAGCACAACCCACTACTGGCAACGCCGATCGCATTCTGGTATGAACCTAAGGCCTATCCACGTCAATATGGAAGCACTATACTCGAGTTTCGCCCTCGTTTGAGCTCGTCAGTAGTGCATATCCCTGACCGGATCCGGAAACAGTCCTGGATCACGCGTGTGAAGCGGGTGTGTAACCACGCGGCACACGCTGGACACACCAAATTATCACAACAGAACATCACAACGCTACCCATCGTAGGCTATGCTCAAGATTGCCCAATCACCGCGACCGACGTCCGTCAATCGATGGGACCCGAACGATCAGGACTTCTCACTGGCAAGGAACACCAGGCCTCCTAAATCCAGTGAGCAATAATAAATTGATTATGTGGTTGTTTCGGGATTTGAAATTTAAATATTGAGCACAACCCACTACTGGCAACGCCGATCGCATTCTGGTATGAACCTAAGGCCTATCCACGTCAATATGGAAGCACTATACTCGAGTTTCGCCCTCGTTTGAGCTCGTCAGTAGTGCATATCCCTGACCGGATGCAGAAACAGTCCCGGATCAAGAAAAATCAGAAATTAGTTTAGAAAGAACAATGACATAGAGTTATCCAAAACAACTTTTTGGAAAATTATAACGACATTAGGCTTCACGTTTAGAAAGTACAAGGGAGGTAGGAATATCATTTGCAAGCAACCGCATTTAGGAATCATGAGAAACAAATACCTACGTGAAATAAGGGAAATGAGCAAAGAAAATTATGACATAGTGTATTTGGATGAAACCTGGATCAATGCGTACCACACAAGTGAAAATGAATGGCAATCAGTGGACGGAAAGATAAAGCGATATGTGCCCAGTAGTAAAGGACAGCGTTTGGTCACAGACCATGCTGGTTGTACTCATAATAGCTTACTACAGAATGCTGGATTTGTGTTTTTATCAAAGCATACAGACAATAGGGATTATCATAATATCGATGAATGGTAATGTATTTAGAGATTGGCTCGAGAATACAGTGCTTCCATCCCTAGATAGAACGTCTTGTCTAATTATGGACAATGCATCATATCACAATGTTGTTGCCCAAGAAGACAAAATGCCTATGGCATTGAGCACAATGGAAGCAATAAAGATATGGCTCCAAAGGGAAAACATACCATTTCCAGAAACATATTTCAAGCTAGAATTATTGTCCCTTGTAAAACAGTTGCAAAAAAAGCAAGAAATATCAAATCAACAAGTTAATAGAAGAGCATGGCCATAGGTGCTTGAGACTTCCACCATACCATTCTCATTTAAACCCTATAGAACTTGTGTTGGCTAAAATTAAAGGACAGGTGGCAGCTGACAATACTACATTCACCTTGTCTGGCATCAAGATACCAACCAAGTCTGCGCTGTTATATGGGGTGTTCATTTGAAATCTGTTTGTGCCGCACCGTGCGTAATTGCATACGTTGAACATGATCATATCATAGTCATGTGATAAGTACTGACCAATGAATAAAAGAACACGAGCTTATCATCCCATGATGCGTAGGTTCTGTTTCTGACCATTGAGAAAATGGCTGGGTTGATCCAAAATCCATCCAAAGAAACTCAAAGAGCTGTGATTCAGTTTCTTTCATTTGAAGGATGTCGACCAGTGGACATTCATTGAAGAATGCTGGCAGCGTACGGTAACAAATGTGTGTTGAAGACAATAGTGACAGACTGGGCACGAATGTTTTGGAAAGAACGTCAGTTCACGTCAGATCTTCGACGGCCGGGTCAAGCACATATTGTTGCAACAGAAAAAAACCATCGCCAAAATTGATGCAGCAGTACAGATAAACCGTTGTCGAAGCATACGTTCGCTAGCGAAAGATTTTGATGTGTCAATGGGACAATTCAAAAGGTCGTTTGTAAGAAACTGCAATATCAGAAGGTGTGTTCACAGTGGGTACCACGGATGTTGACCGACCACCAAAAAGAGGAACGCATGGGATGGTGTTTGAACCACTTGCTGCGTTACAGAGTGGAGGGTGATGCATTTCTCTTCCACATAGAGGCAGGCGATGAATCATGGTGTCACCACTTTGAGCCGAGCAGCAAGAGAGAGAGAGAGAGAGAGAGAGCATGCAATGGAAGCATGCTGGGTCACCAAAAACAAAAAAATTCAAATTACAGGTTTCCGTAGTAAGGTTATGCTGAGCGCATTTTTTTACCATGAAGGGCTATTGTTGGCCGACTTTAAAGAACCTGGTGTCAACATCAACTCTACCCACTACTTGTAAATACCCGGCATGCTTTCTCGCGGTGTGATTTTGTTGCACAATAATGCTCGTCCACATGTCGCAAAGATTGTGCAGGAAGCATTAGCAAGGAAGAAGTGGGAAATTCTGCAACATCCAGCCTATAGTCCTGATTTGTCACCATGTGATTTTCATTTGTTTGGACCTCTTAAAAAAACTCTCAAGGGGCAACAATTTCACACAGATGCAGATGTAATGAACGCGGTAAACACTTGGTTCAGTGAGCAACCACAATCCTTTTTTGCGGACGTCATTCGCCGCCTACCTAAGCAATGGGATGCTTGCCTGATAGCCTAGAGCGACCTCTTCTGACCAACCCATGGTGCATAATTCATTCAAATGAATGCTTTGTTTAATTCTACCACACCTGTTAATGTTTCTTTCATGCTTTTGTAATAAAGCCATTGGTTTGGGTGTCAAATGAACGTTCCTAATGAATATTGATAAAAGTTACAGGGAAAAAATGTGAGGACCATGTGTTGAAAGAGGAAGATGACTATTGGAGAAAGGATGGATTGAATTATATGCAACTGAGAGCAGTCATCAACATACTGGAATCGTCCGACGTAGATTAAGGTCTGAGCAGACTGCAGACATTAATCCACATGTATACCTACTGGGATATTTTGCTCCAACTATTCAGAAGAATTGCAGTCCCTAAACATGACAGCATTAGCACAAACAATACAACTTGTCAATGGCAACAGTTTGTATTCCACAGTGTTGAATTTTCAGTTCCACAAGCCCTCAACGGTGGCAAACAACTGACACTGAAAAAAAAAAAAAACCAACACTAAACGCGTTGAATACCAACAGAAGAGTAATATTGCGGTGAAAACTGACATATTGTGGCATAACAAGAAACGTGAGAACAAACACGTCAAATTAGGGGACAACACACGAACATACAAATCAATCTATAAACTTCAATGAAAAGAGGACCAACATCTTGGCCATTAAGTTAGTTAGTTAGTTAGTTAGTCGACAGATCATCCTCCTTGCACACCAAACCATTCAGTCCATAAGTGCTCGGATCCCCCCCTCAGCAAATCCCACAGCGTGTAGCAGCTCACGACACTAGTTCTGTGTTGGTTTATTACTCTTCTTTGGCTTCCTGCGTAGTGTTCTTATTTGGCCACACCTCTTTTAACTTGCTGTTCACGCAGCCTGACCATGGTTATAGATTCCCAATCATCGCTTGGTTCTCGTAAACTACTTACTTCTCGTAAAGCATTCAGAATGCCTGCCTGGTCCATGGCTCGTCCGCCTTCCACAGTAGCCCTACCTGCAAGCCTGTCAGCCTGCTAATTCCCTTGTACACCCACGTGCCCTGGCACGAAGATGAAAATAATATTTGTCACCCGAGACCACTCCAGAGACAACAACCACTCTCTTCGGACCCACCCCACCTCTATCTTCCTGAGCATACTCATTGAGTCACTTAGGACACATGAATCAGTGCAGTGGGGTCAAAGATAGGGATTGGACTTCACTTTTAGGTAGAAGGGTAAGGTCATCATAGAGCAGAGTGCAGCATACTCAAACAGGACATCTGGCCAGAGAACGACAGTGAAATCAAATATGTTGAGCTGCAGTAAAGCTGTAATTATTCATACAAATGGAAAGTAGAACTGGCCAGCTTTACAAGAACAAAAACAAAAATGACAGAATAGACATTGCTAGCAAGCCTTTGTCAACACATATAACCAAAACAACACTGGTACAAATACATGAATAAACTGCACAAAGAAGTCACTTAGCTTACGTCATGGAGACATCTAAACTCTAGAGCAGGGGTGGCTAACTTTTTCAGCAGGTGGGCCAAATTTCAGAAATAATATTTCCTGCTGGGCCACGCACCTATTTTTTGTTAATTAAAGTAAACAAGCAGGCGTGCTACAGCTTCGACCACATCATCGTTTCCCAATAGGTGAGATCGTGGTCAAACGCTTGCCTGGTTTAATGTAAAAACAAAAAACAAGAAATAGGTATATTTATTTTTTTGGAAGAAAATAAAACATAACTGAGAATCAAACATACTTATTAGACAATTTAAAAATATTTAAAATTGAGACATCTGACATTGTTTTGCAGAACTAAGTGCATCAAAATTGATCTTGACTGATGTTGTCACTACACGCAAACAGTTTTCCAAATGAACATCAGTAATTCATGTCCTCACTTGTGATTTGATGTGCTTCAAGCGACTAAAAAGCTGTTCACACGCGTCAATGTTTCCAAATAGCGAAACCATCGACAGAGCCCGTTTGTAAAACGCAGGATATTTATCCTTGTCCAAATATGTTTTATAGAACTCTTCCAAACCAACTTGATGGAATTTCTCCTTTAACTGTGTATCACAACACATTTCACAATGTTCCATTTGTATTCTTCCTGGTAATAAATTCACTTCTACCTCGAATGATGTTGCAAATGCACAAAAAAGCACATGTTTTCTTCTTAAAAATCCTGAAATCGGTTTTCAAATTTGAGGTTTAAGTCAGATGTCGAAGAAGCGTATTTATCCGCTGCCTCCTGTGACATATGGTTGCAGTTGACAATGTAGGAAAGTGAGTAAAGTTTTTTGTCCTCAACTGTTGTTCCCAAAGACCAAGTTTCATTTGAAATGCAGAAATATGATCATTCCCTTGTAGACTAGTATTAACGTCATTTAGGTGGCTAGTTATATCGACCAGAAATGCAAAGTTGCAAACTCACTCTTTGTCTTCAAACTCTGGGATACTTTTTGACTTGCTTGCAAAGAATGATTGTATTCCTTGCTACAAATCAAACACTCTTTTCAACAATTTGGCATGGGTCAGCCATCTTATTTCTGCATAAAATGTAATGTCATTATAATCTGAGTCCAAAGACTTTAGAAATTCTTGGAACTGACAGTGATTGAACCCGTTCGACTTAATGAAGATCACTATTTTGACGACCACTTTCATGACATGGTCCATTTTGAGGGACTTCGAACATAAATTCTCCTGATGAATAATACAATGAAAACTTAGCATTAGAGTATTACGACTTTGGAGGTCTAATTTTCAATCAATTTTACTCAACCTTCATGTTTCCCAACCATTGCTGAGCACCACCCATTGTTAAGTTGCTAAGTTGTAACGGAAAAGCGATTCAATATCGATGTAACTGCCTCTAACAAATCTTCTGACTTAGTAGTATCCTTAAGTGGATACAGTGCTGCTAATTCTTCTGTCTTTTTAAAATGGACATCAACACCCCTGATAAAAATTGCCAGTTGGGCAGTATCTGCCATATCTGTGCTTTCGCCCAATGCTAGAGCATACAATATAAACTCGGATGCTCGACTTTTCAAATTATCTTTAATATGTTTTCCAATGTCGTCCACATGCCTAGTAATAGTCTGACGAGACAGACTTATTTTTGAGAAATCCCGCTTCTTTTCTGGACACAGAATTTCAACGACGCTCTCCAGACATTACTTAACCATTTCACCATCTTCCTTTTCGTTCATCTGGAGTGTTTTTTCAGATGTGATTGCGATGTGTCAGTTATGCGCCCTTGGGCCGAAACCTGTAGGCCAACACATCCGGCTACAGCGTGCTTTTTTGACCAGGTAGCATTCCTGGGAGACTCTAACTTTTGTGGTGCCATCTACAGCCAAGCTGGCCAAGGTTGAACGGTCGAAGACAACGGTCATCCCTCAAAGGAAGGCAGGGACAGTCCATAGCATTTTCCGCCATCCAAAGTTGCTTCCATAGTTGCAGGGCCGACACATAGCGCCCTGATTCTGGGCTCACCGAGGGAAATCGTCACGTCCTGCTCATGGCTGCTTTAAATCCTCACTTCAATATATTGGTCATTTCGTTTGCCCCGGGCCATTCCTGCACAAACCAGACAAGTTTGCAGACGGTATCCACTCAGCGAGTTTTCGGACATGTGCTTGTCGTTGCGCCCGTCAGAGCTGTTCCAGGCACGACAGACATTCAGAAAACTACCTAGTCAGAGCTGTTCCGAACAAGAGCGGCATTCGGAAACTAGGTAGTCAGAGCTGTTCCTAGCACGAGAGACATTCGGACGAGACATTTCACTCGGACGTAATTGCGTAGTGTCAATTTTTAGTTTGCCACCCGTAGGACGACACTTCCGACTTCTGGCAGGCATTTTTTAATGAGGTTAGCCTTCCTCTGGTTTCGTGGCATGTTAGACTGTTGTGATGTCGCCAACATCTCGGCTGGTCAAGATAGAACGATCAACGACATCGCGGTCGGCCCTCAAGGGAAGGCAGGGGCCGATCATTTGCATTCCCTCGCTATCCAAGGAGGCTTCCATAATTGCAGAGCCGGCACATATTGCTCTGAGACTGGGCACACCCGAGGAGTTGCCACGTCCTGCTCATGGCTGCTTTAGTTCCTCACTTCCATGTGTTGGGAGTCTCGCTTGCCACTGATCGCTCAAGCACACACCAGGAGCGGTCAGACTGCGAGCGACATCCACTCGGTAAGCTTTTATTTTTGACTTCGGACAACGCAATAGGTTCGCTCGCCGTGCGTTCCATTTCGCGTCATTGAGACGTTCTTCCACTTTTGTCTACACTCTCTATGAGTTAGATAAAGACAGTTTTCGTAACCATTTCCTTCGACTGGGGCACTTTTCTGACTTTTTTGTACTCGCTCACATGTGCTGCCGGCTCAGCACCTTACCTTCGTGTAGCAGTGAACGAGAAACGGCCTGGCCCTCTCATCCGGGGATCTCTCATATCCCCCAGCTGAGAGCCTTCGAACTTGTATCAGACCTGAGCATGTAGCCTGCTCAGTATCACGCCTCTATTCTTCGGTAGGAGGGTATTGGCCCGGCTCTCAGATCCGAGGGGTTGTGGCTTAGAGGCGTTCAGCTACAGCCCTCGACAGGGAGCCTTAAGTGTTTTGTCTGTACCAAGAACTTCTGCCTTCGTACGCCTGATTGAAACTTCTGACTGTTATCCTCACCTCAGTCTAACCCGCAGAGCAGCAGGTTGTGTCTCTCTTAGTCTGGCACCTATCCCATAAGCTGTCCGATATGTAGTTTTCATCCATCGGCAAACACATGGGGTCAGAGGGACACACAAGCTCCCCCACCGTGGCAAGGTGGAGACACATCGGGGGAGATTTCACCATCTGAATATGGCTCTGATTTTTTGGGTGCTAGTATCCTGGCTACTTCATAACTAGCTTTTACATAGCATGTTGACTCTGAACCCGTTCTAGTAAATATCTTTTGTTGTAAAGAAAATTTTTGTAAAAGTCATTTACTTGGTCTTGTCGAAATTGCCTTCTGTACTTATAAAATTTATTTGCATGTTTAACCTCATAGTGCCATTTGATGTTATACTCTTTTAAAACAGAAACAGATTTGTTGCATATCAAGCATATGGGCTTTGTTTTAATTTCCATGAAAAAATAGTTATAGTCCACCTGTCTTGAAAACTTCTT
Source organism: Cepaea nemoralis (assembly GCA_014155875.1). NCBI lineage: Eukaryota > Metazoa > Mollusca > Gastropoda > Stylommatophora > Helicidae > Cepaea > Cepaea nemoralis. The sequence goes on along the minus strand of JACEFZ010006975.1, from coordinate 197,928 downwards.
AATTCTTCTGTGATTCTTCTCTTCTTTGGTCCAACGTCTTTAGTAGTTGACGCCATGGTAGGTCTTCATTTTTAACTGAAAAAATTAAACACCATGGGTAATACTAATTAATAATAATTAATTAATTTAAATTACATAAATAAAACGTTTCAGGGTTTACTTACCTATAGAATCAATATGGTAGACAGGATACTTGGTTGAAGTAGTTTAAACTCTTATTATAAATATGATAAATATACATTTTAACGTCGATCACAAAATCTCTCCAGACCCAGCGGCGATAATAGAACGAAACTACATAACAACACGGAACTTTGTCAAGCTGGACTGAAAGTAGTTATGAGTATGAGCCCGAAGACCACAGAACAAATATATCAGAAGTTGAAGTCTCATATTAAATTTTATCAACACCTAGCGTCGCACAAAAACCTAAGTAACCTTGAGTGTCAAATAGCGGGATATCTGAAATGGCTAAAAATCTATGAATTTTCCTGAAAATGCGGGATATTTAAAATAGCTCAAAATCAATGAATTTTTCCCCAAAATGCGAGATATTTCAAATTTCTCTTAGCTATAATTGAATAATATATGATACGAACGACTCATGATGTAATGTTCTTTTGGTGATATGTACAATAAAGTTAACATTTCTGTTCATTTGACCTAGCTCCATGGGCCGCAATATGACTCCCGGCGGGCCGCATGTGGCCCACGGACCTCGTATTGGCTGCCCCTGCTCTAGAGCACAAAAATTAAACTCATGGTTGTCAAAGTAGAAGTGGTCACTGCAGCTGAAACATGACCTTCTGAGATTTGTTAGATAATCATCACAACTGACTAAGTCAATGCTTAAGAAGGTGTAATATCAATGTTTCTGGCATGAATGGTTGACACACGCACACACAGTCAGTCATCACACTTACAGAACTGAAGTGCAAAACTACTGTTCAAGCTGCGCTGGTCTATGTGGAAATGAAAGGGCTAATTGGCTGGGCTCCAGGGCACCTCCAGCAAGAGCTACATGTTTCTGTCTGTAAATGATGGGCTGTTACATGAAACACAAATCGATGACTACATGTGGCTACAAATGATGGAATTAGAAATCAAGTTTGGCACTAGCAGGAAGGATTGTGGTAAAGGGCAAAGGAGAGTTGAAAGCAATCAACTTGCAGTTGAAAATAAGTATCCTTACTATTCGACATTTTCTGAGGGAAGCAGAGCACATTTGATTATGAACTGAGTACTATGACATCCATTTTGAATGACAATCTCTGAGGGTTGGCATTCATTCAGTTGGTTTATTGTGTTCTTGCAGTTGCAAGTAGTAAGTACATTCCACTGGCTGTGAGTTCGTAGGTGAGCCCACTATGCTGTCATGTCCTCAGTGTGTCATCATCTTGCTCTTATCTAGGTAACTGAACATGGGTTCATACAGGCAACAATAAATCTGTTCGCTATGAGATCGAATATTTATTGTATTGAATATACAGTTGGCGCAGTGGGTTAACAGCCCGCGCTATATTATCTTACATATCACAGATAGTTAAACATCAAACACATAGTTGTCATACAACAATCTAGCACACTATCTAGCCTATGTATATATATATCTATGAATATCTATTGAGTCCCTCTCAGGCAGGCCTTGTTGCCTCTCTCGAGTCCGTTTGTCCTCTGCTGGTCTCCTCGTGTCCTAATTCGACACGGGCGGTAACTCTGTCCGAGTTCCTCGTGGACCCCGCATTAGGCGGGCCACATCAGTGTCCACGGAGCCATGGACTCGGTGACCAGCTCTTTCGGGAAGGCTCTCGATTACTCGGGTCCTGAGCGACTCGCTTCTGTCCCTTGGGCTGGAGTTGCAGCCCTCTAATAATATATCTGACGGTGAGGCGGTGACACAGTGCAACTGTTAGATATCATATATTTAGCATACTATACTCACCAAAATGAAGTGGGTCAATATCAGCCTATTAAGAGAGGTGTTAGGCAGGGATGTGTTATGTCTCCAGATCTTTTTTCCCTATACAGTGAACATATTTTCAGAAATGTAGAGGATATAAATGGAATCAGCATTGGAGGACGAAACATCAATAACATTAGATATGCAGATGATACAGTATTTATTGCAGACAATGCGCAGGATCTGCAACAATTAGTGGATGCGGTTGTTGTACACAGTGAGCAACTGGGGTTATTATTAAATTGTAAAAAGACACAGGTTATGGTCATCACTAGGAATAACGAAGTGCCACAATGTAATGTACAAGTGAATTGGAATATTCTTCAACAAGTAAATCGGTACAATTACCTCGGAACAGTCATAACATCTGATGGGAGATGCCTTGAAGAGATTAGAACAAGAATCGCCATAGCGAAAGTAGCCTTTGGCAAGATGAAAACCATTTTGACCAATAAAAAGATGTCAATTGAAACGAGAAAATGAGTTAGTTAGTTAGTTAGTTATCAGTTGGGGTATCTTCGTTGCACTCCGGACATGTCCATAGGTGCTCAGATCCTCCCCCCAGCATATGCATCAGCGTCCGGTGGCTAATAGTGCCAGTTCTGTGTTGGATGACGAGGCGCTTTGTTTTCCCGATGTACCTCTCGCGTCTGGCTGTGCCGATTCTTACTCCCAGGTCTTTCATCCTGGAAAGCGATGTGGAATCACTGGCGTCAAAATCCTCTGTTCTCGCCATATCTTTAAGGGCGTTAATAACATCCGCACGATCCATGGGCTGGCCATCTACAGGGGGTGCAGAGCCAGCCAATTTATCAGCTCGTTCATTTCCCTCGACTCCCGCATGTCCCGGGACGAAGATGAAGGTGACTTTGCGGACAACAGACTTCCGCAGCGACTCAGTCCACTGTCTACGTACAGATCCAGCTTCGACCTTCTGAATCATGCTCATTGAATCACTTAGTACACACACGTTGGTATAATGCTGTGATTCCAGCCATATGAAAGCCTGTGTAACTGCCATCACCTCCATCGTCATGCTGCTCGTGGTCATAGAGTGGGCACCACTGGATTCTTGAACGGTTCGGCCCGCTGAACGGGCTGTAAATGCCCACGCACTTCTCTGCTGCTTTACAACAGATCCATCTGTATAGATGAGCACTTCGGGGCTATCTGAGTGATCATAGATGAGCGCGTTAACCTCTGCATTGACAGCGGCAGGGTTCTGCTCTCTGCACCGTCTGTCGAGTGTGATAATGCAGGAGAAGGTACACTTAAAAGCTGGAGGCACCGGCACCCATTCCTTGCCGGGGTTGATACTGGTAAGACTGCAGACCTGTCCGACGACATCTTCCGCCCGACCCATCCATGATTTGCCCCTCTTTAGCCTGTCACCCTTTTCTCTGAATACAGCGTCATGCAGAGGGTGCTGCTCATCTGCACTTATTTTTAAGTATGCACGAGCTCTCCAGATCTTGATCCTGTGTTCCATTGTCGGGAAGTCAAGGAGGTATCTCATTGCTACACAGCTGGTGTCTCTCGTGCAGCCCAAAATGATGCGCATGGCTTCGTTTTGTACCTTTTCAAGTCTTCCAATCTGTGTAGGGCTGACAGTGAGGATGGCCAGGGCATACTCGATGCGTGAAAGCACAAGTCCTTGGAACAGAAGTAATAGCAGTCTTTGCTCGATATTGGCAGTCGCCATGACTCTCATTGCTGCCAAACCTTTTCGAGCCTTCGTTATGACATAATCGACATGATCTCTGAAGGACAGGCTACGATCAAGCCTCACGCCAAGATATGTCATTGACTGGGTTCTACTCAGAATGCTCCCATCCATTCTTACTGCCGGCAGGTCTGTTTTCACAATATGGTTGTTTAGTGAGAACCATGTAACCGTTGCCTTTGCAGGGTTGACAAGGGCATCGGCATCAGCACACCATGAGGAAATTCGATCTAGTTCGCCCTGCATATAGTTGGCAACCGCCTGTCTATCTCGACCCTGTCGATACACGAGGATGTCGTCAACGAATGATGAGTCCTACCCCTCCCATCCAACTGTTGTTCAGAAATGAGTCACGAGAAATGAGTCACATGAGAAATGAGAAAATGAGTGTTGAGGGGATACATAGAGCCTGTTCTTTTGTATGAATGTGAAACTTGGACAATGAGCAGTCAAGCTGAAAAACATCTGATGGCTGCAGAAATGTGGTTTCTGAGGAAAATGCAAAGAATACTATGGACAGATAGAAAAACCAATGACCAAGTACTACAGGAGACAAATGAAAATCGTAAATTGATTAGAGAAAGACGTAGACAGTCAAAATTTTTTGGACATGTTATGAGATGAAATGGATTAGAGAACTTAGTGACAACTGGCAAGATCGAAGGGAACAGACCAAGAGGAAGACCGAGAGGAAAATACCTGGATGGCTTGGCCACATGGCATGGACGAGACAGGAACACTGAGCTGATCCACGACTCTGGTGATCGAGTGAAATGGCGAGTCATGACCGCCCACGCTTTCCGGCATGGCACATGATTGATTGATTGATTGACTCACCAAAATAGTCACTTTGCAATTATGGTTAGGAGTTCAAACATTTACATACACGTCAGTGTGTACACTAAATAAAAATGCCATAGTTTGCTGCTTATATTGATATTAATATACACATTGTGACTTTACATTGTTGTTTTCAGAAGCATGAGCAGGGTGTTAAATGTTTGAGGTTCACACCTGATGGACATTGGATTGCCTCAGCCAGTGAGGACAACACTGTCAAGGTTGAGAAGCTTTGCTTGTAGTGGTTTTATTTGTTAGATAATTGAAACTGATTACAAGAAACAAATTATGGTGAAATGCAGACATTGTTATTCCATGATTATCTCATTTCTCTTATAGTTTTATTTATCATGATACAGGTAATTTCATCATAGATAGTGCTGTAGAAGTTATGTCTTAGTATTATAAGGTTGCGTGACCAGCTTTCTTCCTTCTACTCACTGAACACTTGCATCTCCTTGACTGAGGATATTAATATGAATAATGTGAGTTAGTTGCATATCCTTTACAGGACGTCACAGTCAACCCCAGCATTTTTGGCCTGTTTGTGAATTCTTGGCAAGTTTATGTTCAGTAGTTTGCCATTGCTTTCTGAACGGCCGGCACTCATACCATTGTATGAAAACCAACGCTAGGCGATCTGCTTCCAAATCACCCACAGCTGTGTTTCGAACGCAGTATGCAGGATTACAAATTCTGTCCGTAACCCCTTTGCCACAGCGCCGACTGTAAGTACACATAGTTTGATTTGACTGGTCTTTAAACAACAAAATATTTAAAAAATAGCTTTAATGCGTTAAGAACATTTGAGTGAGAGACACTTACAGTCAGTTAAAGTAAAATGATTGTACATTTTGGCAGTTGAAGTTTTATATTTGGAAACATACATGTCACGATTTGTGATAGGTACGGGAGACATCATGTTTTGGTTACACTACAGGTCTCGTGTATTAATAGTTGTTAGAGGGGTTGCCTTTGTTGCTGTTTTTGTTGATTTAGAATCCCGGCAATTGTTCTGACAAGTTGTTTCCTTAAATTGGCACATGGATAAGAAACAGCGAGAAAAGCAATAGGTGTACTCACCTCCTTATTTTTGCAGTGAACCAACACATTTTGTGTGTGGTCGCTTTTTTGTTGCCATGATGATTGCCTGACCCTTAGTGTTTGTCAGTGATGTCATGTCTTTTACATTGAAAGCATCTTGCATTTTGAAGAGCCATACATGGTTTTTAAAATCCAGTAGTCTGTATTTGACCAGATATTTTCACCCGTTCTTGTTGGACACTGGTTATGCACAATTAGTGGTCACTGTGGCGAAGTGGTTGAGCCACCTGCCTCACACTCGGAAGGTCATGGGCTTGTTTCTGGATTCGATTTGCGAGTGCAATTTGGTGGGGGTTGTCACTGGAGCTACAGAGTTCGTACTCTGTGCAATGCTCTTCACAGGCCACTCTACGGAGAGAGTCAATTGGGATGAAATGCTGTGCAATGACACCGGCCCTCTTGCCTTTAAATTCCCCTTTTATGTCTTCTAAATAAACTGTGGCAAAATTTAGAGGATGAAATGGTCAGTTCATTTAAAATGTTAACATATTGAGTGTTAATTCAGTGTTAACATATTCAGTGTTAATATAATTTTGAATGTTGATAATTTTTTCCTATATGTTTTAAAAGCTAAACTAATGTTGAGAATAACTGTTAAAATGTTCTGATTCAGTTGCATTGCATATCTTTATATAACTCATCTCATCTCATCATGTTCCTCTTGTACCTTGCGGTGTCGAGGTGAAGTATAAACTTCGTGAGAGTGCCCGGTTATGGGCTTCGTATATCGACATTCCCATGGATTCTGTTATTCCCTCAGTCCAACGTTTACGTGGTCGGCCTCTTCCTCTGTTTCCATCTGGTCTGTACATCATTGCTTGTTGTGGCATGCTGTTGACTGGTAGCCTACTTGCATGGCCAAACCATTTGACCTGCTGCCTTCCAATAAAATCTAGAGCAGCTTTAACCCCTACTTTAGTCCTGATTTCTTCATTTCTGATCTTATCTCTTCTTGATACGTTGAGTATTCTTCTCAGAAACCTCATTTCTGTTGTTGTGATTTTTCTTTTCTCTTTTTCTGTCATTGTCCAGGTTTGGCATTGGTAGCAGAGAGTTGGTAGGAAGATTGTGTTGTAAAGTGCTTTCTTAGTAGTTATTGATACATGTTTGTTCTTTAGTATTGGTGCCATTTGTCCAATGAGTTGATTTGCCTTATTGCACCTATTTTCGATCTCGTCTTCTGATCTGCCATTTGATGATATTATACTTCCTAGGTACTTGAAGCTCTTTACTTGTTTCAAGGGATGTTCGTTTAGGTGAATTGTTGCTGTTTGTTCTTCTTTAGTTATAGTCATTACCTCTGTTTTGCTTGTGCTAATTTTCATGTTATGTTCCCTACACATTTCGTTTAGACTATTCATGTGGTCTTGTAATTCAGCTTCTGATTTTGCTATTAGTGCTTGGTCGTCCGCAAACAGGAGTTCTCTAATGGTTAGATTTGCAGATGGTTCTTCTTCTGTGTTCTCGTCATGCGGTATTCTTGCTGTCTCTGCTTGGCTGGTTTCTTTACATATGTTGTCTATATATGTTATGAACAAGAGAGGGGACAGGACACAACCTTGTCGTACTCCAGATCTTATGGTGAAGGGTTCTGAGTGTTCTCCAGTTGCTCTCACTATGCATTCACTGTTGTTGTATAAACTTCTGCATAGGTTTGTTAGATGTGTACTCACTCCATATTGTTTAAGGATTTCCCACAGCTTGTTTCTATCTACCCTATCAAATGCCTTTTCTTGGTCGACAAAGGCTAAGTAGAGTGTTTCATTGAATTCAATTGATTTTTCTATAAGTTGTCTTTATATAACAAAAGTATAAAATATTAATTGGTTGGTTATACATAACCCAAAAACAAAGAAATGTAGCAAACCATTCCTGCCTTGAGAGACAACAAGCAGCTGTGAATTTGTTATGTTTAAATAATTATTAATTACTTTGTTTTGCTGAGGATGGGAAAATTAGATGGGGTCTTTCATGTCATTTACAGAAATTGTTATAGGGTTCAAATCTGATTAAGTCTACTATTTGATATATAAAACGTGACACTGGTTCAGATATTTTGTATAGCTAGTAGTTACTATGCTTTGAATTATTTTCTAATCAGTAATCTGTAGACAGTGCACAATTTACTTGCTAACAACATGGCTAGCATTAGTGATAATGCATTTTTGAAGTTTAAATGAACAATTCATGCTTTTTTGCCATTGTAGGCAGGTTGAGCACACATTATTTCCCATTTTTACACATTATTTCACATTATTACACGTTTTTCAGATCTGGGATCTGAATGCAGGGAAGCTACTTGCTGAACTGACTCTTCATAAAGGTCCAGTTAATACTGTAGAGTTTCATCCTTCAGACCTGTTGCTAGCTTCAGGCAGCAGTGACAAGTAAACATGTGTTTAAGTCGTACTTTGAAATTAATATTTTCCTTCTTTCTTGTCAATAGTTATATTATTGTTTAAAACTGAGAATCATCAAGTGCATATGGTAATGAATCAGGGACTATTAATATGCAGCTGGAAGAAAATCAGTTGTGTCTAAATGTGGATGTGCAGAAAAATGGTTCCATGATTAAGGGTCACCTCATTTTATAACTTCCACAGTACTATCTCATTAGCTGTCCAAATTTTTGTGCTAAACTCTTGGATATACCAATTGTCAAGCATGCGCCACATATTGGGTCTTGTGTCCTAATGTGGGTGGTTCCTAAACAAAAACAAAACAAAAGAGGGGGGGGGGGGGGGTGTCATAAAATCCACAGCCAGTTCCAGAATGGCAAGGCTGCATAGATGGGACCATGGCATAGAATTTGTTAATAGTTTTAAGTATAGATACGACCATGGCACAGAATTTGTTAATAGTTTTAAGTATAGATGGGACCATGGCACAGTATTTGTTAATAGTTTTAAGTATAGATGGGACCATGGCACAGAATTTCTTAATAGTTTTAAGTATAAATGGGACCATGGCACATAATTTGTTAATAGTTTTAAGTATAAATGGGACCATGGCACATAATTTGTTAATAGTTTTAAGTATAGATGGGACCATGGCACATAATTTGTTAATAGTTTTAAGTATAGATGGGACCATGGCACAGAATTTCTTAATAGATTTAAGTATAAATGGGACCATGGCACATAATTTGTTAATAGTTTTAAGTATAGATGGGACCATGGCACAGAATTTGTTAATAGTTTTAGTCTAGATGGGACCATGGCACATAATTTGTCACTAGTTGTATAGATGGGACCATGGCACATAATTTGTCACTATTTGTATAGATGGGACCATGGCATAGAATGTATTAATAGTTTTAAGTATAGATGGAACCTAAGTATAGTTAGTTAGTCGACAGGTCATCCTCATTGCACATCGAACCATTCAGTCCATACGTGCTCAGATCCCCTCCTCAGCAAATCCCGCAGCGTATAGCGGCTAACGACACCAGTTCTGTGTTGGTTTATCAATCTTCTTTGGCTTCCCGCTTAGTGTTCTTGTTTGGCCACCCCTCTTTTGGTTTGCTGTTCTCGCAGTCTGACCATTGTTGCAGATTCGCAGTCATCACTTGGTTCTCGCACAAGTCTTACTTCTCGTAGAGCATTCAGAATGTCAGCCTGGTCCATGGCGCGTCCGCCCTCCACAGTAGCATTACCTGCGAGCTTGTCAGCCGCTCATTTCCTTGTACTCCCACATGCCCTGGCACGAAGATGAAACTAATCTTTGTCAGCTGAGACCGTTCCAGAGACAGCAACCACTCTCTTCATATCCACCACATCTCTATCCTCTTGAGCATGCTCATTGAGTTGCTAAGAAAACATGCCCTAGTGAATGTCTGTGTCTCGAGCCATGTTATTGCTTTACTTACTGCCATGACTTCCATAGTCAGGCTACTTGTGGTCTCTACAAAAGCACCAGAGTCCTCCTTCACAATTCTCCCTCTGGCCCGCGCCGTGAAGGCCCATTGAGCTTCTCACATGTCGGATGACCGACCCATCTGTGTAGATGACAGCATCACCATCTAACGAATTCTCGAAAATCAACACTTGTACTTCCGCCTCCACAGCAGCCGGATTTTCTTGTCTGCATTTTCTGTCTAGTTGGATGCAAACTGAAAAGGATGTACAGAAATCTGTTGGCACTTGTACCCACACCTCGCCAGGTTCTAAGTCCTCCAGTGAACACACCTGTTGAAGAATGTCTTCGGCTTGACCCATCCACGACCTTCCTCTTTTTAACCTGCTGCCTTTCACCTTCCTAATTTCACTATGCAGTGGATGTTGTGTGTTTGCGTTAATTCTGAGATTGGCACGTGCCCTGCAAATTTGTAGTCTTGTCTTCAGTGGTTGGAAAATCAAGAAGGTAGCGCATCGCCCTGCAAGCTGTATCTCTTGTACATCCAAGAATAATGTGCGTAGCTTCATTTTGTTTCCTTTCCATCCTTTCTATCTGCTTACGGCTGAGAGTCAGGATTGCCATCGCATACTCAAAAACAGACATGACCAACCCCTCATATAGGAGGCATAGATGGTGCTGACACCTTGCTTCTCTAGCTGGCTTGATATTTTTCTGGCAATTAACTTCTCCAGCAGCTTGCCTATTGTATTCTGCATGGTGATTACTCAATATCCCTGAATTTTTGTGTGGTCTTTGCCAGGCTTCGGCAAGGGAATCAGATAGCCATGTAACCACTCCTCCTTGATGCTAGCACTCTCTATACTGTTGTTGTACATTGTCGTCTCATTTATTACACATTGTCTTGGGTTTCGACAGAGACAGTACTTACATGCATACACACAAGTGTCAAGTCAAAAATGCATGTAAAACTAATATTTATTTAACGCACGTAGTCGCATTAGCACATTGAATACATTCTATCAGTATGATACATTATAAGTACGATCGAATACTCAGCCACAAAAGGCATTCATGCTTTTGTAACGCAGTTCTGTCTCACACACAGCGCATTGGCAAATCACTGCCTCATTCGTTCAGAATAAGGCAAGCTTTTATGTCGGCAAATCAGTACATTCGCTCGCCAGGCATACGCATCCTTCCTCTATCACGGTCCTATCCAGTCTGATCTCTCTAGTCCTCAGTTCTGTTGTCACGTGGTGTGTGACCCCGTGTGGTCTGCAATAATCGTGCTATGTCAGATGTCTCGGTATTCTGGCTGTCGTCCTGTCCTCACCCCGTCTGTTGTTGACTGGTGTCTCAGGTTATTCAGTGCAAGTTTGTACTGCTCAGGGACCTTGTCCTGTCTATGTCCTTATGTCCTGTTCGTAGATGGATACTCTAGTCCCGTCTATGTCCTATCCATGGCATACTTACGTCCTGTCCTTGTCATATGTCCTCTTTCAACTCCCAGGACGCTGACATACATGTCTGCTAGTTTCTCTAGCACTATGTTTTCCATCCAGGCCTTCTCCACCTCAAAATTCCACCAAGGTGGCTGCTCCCAGCTGTTTTTCCTGCCCTGAAACTTTCTGCACTTGTCGCGTCTTATTTTACTTACCAGATATTGCCCTGTACTGTCATACTGGAAGGTCTTGACCATTGACTTGTGCTGCCTGGTTCTGCTTTCTCCACCAATATGCTGCAAGGGTGGTGGTCGCTGCCGTGGTACCCTAGGACACCCCATCTACACACTGTAGTGAGTGAAGGAAAAACCAGCGCCAGATCAGTAGCACTGTCCTCATTACCTGGGCGGCTAGCTGTCCTGGTGACGTTGCCACTTTTGATACACACCAGGTCAGTGGTTTCAAGTGCAGTCTCGAGCTCCTCCCCCCTGTGTGTTGGAGGAAATGTTTCCCCCTGATCTGCCTTTAGCGTTGAAATCGCCACAGAAAATGACATTTTTTCATGACCTAATATGTCACTTAAGCACTGCCACTTCTGGGAATCCACACACGCATTACGGGCATAAACATTAACCAATACGAATGGTAGACCGGATTGAACTCTGACCGCCTGTATTTGTATGTCGTCATTGTCCCAACTGGACATGTCTACCTCTGAAGCAACCATACTATCGCGGATGAGAATCGCCATTCCCAGATGTCGCCTGTTGTAGAAACATTTCAAGCCGGCTATTTTGAGTAGCTGATCACCCAGTCTCGTCTCCTGGAGTGCTACAATGTCATTCCTGTAAACCATGTTTTCGAGAATTGGGCCACGTTGTTGTACGCTATATAGGATGCGAGTATACCTGAGGCCTAGACGGTCACATTTAAACGCCTTACCCCTCCATGCTTGCGGCCACCACGTTGGCCCCACCGTCTTGTTTTGTTGACTGCCGTCCATAAGGAACACACAAATTGTTCCGCCAAGGTGAAAAAACCGAACACCACAGAACCACACACGCTGCAAAAATTCACTCAAGGATTGCTTCGCTCAATGCATTAAGCTCTGTAGCGTCGGCGCAGATCTTGAGAAAAACTCCTGGTTTGACATCTTGGCACACAAATTATACATAGGAGATGAAAATATCCATCTCCTACGTGAAAAGGGCCGGCTTCGTGGCTTAAAGGTTATGACTTTTCTCCGTAATCTCAAATACTTTCTTCGGTAACGTGATGACGGTGAGAATCAGCAGTGGTTCGAATCGTATCGGTAACTTACGGGGTATGTGAGCCGGCCGCTCAGAAAGCAATGGCAAACTACTGAGAGTAATCTTGCCAAGAAATCAACATACAGCTGAAAGATGCTGGTGTTGACAGCGATGTCCTGTAAAGGATATGCAAAAAAAAAAAACGCGAAAAGGTAGCGGTCAGAATAACACCACAACCGTCCTTCGCCATCTTGACCAGAAGTCGGAACCTAAGTATAGAGTACCTAAGTACAGCCGGCTCCATGGCGAATGGGTAACGGATGGAGTTCGTAATCCCGCATACTGCATTCGAAACACAGCTGTGTTGGTATTTTATTAAATGGTATGGGTGCCAGTCGTTCAGAAAGCAATGGCAAACTACTCAACGTAAGCTTGCCCTGGAATCACAAACAGCCAGCCAATGTCTCAGCAGAGAGAACAAACTGAAGTATCTGGGGATCACATTTGACAGGAGCCTATCCTTCAAGGACCATGTGGAGACGGTTGTGACAAGATCTCAAAAGGGACTCAGTGCACTTAAAACTATGGCTGCAATGGACACAGAGCAGAGAATGCTTTTCACACTATACCAGCACTTGATCCTCTCAGTAATTGATTATGGATTAGGTCTGCTCACTGCCTCAGAGAGTCAGCTGGTGAAGTTAGAGCGCATACAGAACGAAGCTATGCGGATCATTCTGGGATGCACTAGAGACACCCCAGTAGTGTGTATGCGTTACATCCTTGGTCTGCCGAGTGTTGCTGGTAGGCTCAAGGTGATGCAGGCGAAGGCATACCTCAGAGTAGCTGCAGACACAGACCACCCACTGCATGAGGCGCTGGACGCAGTTAAGGGTCAGCGACTGATAAGAGGGAAATCATGGATGGCTCAGGCAGAGGATACGATCAGACAGGTGTGCCCCTTGGAGAACATTAGGCGTGGAGAGGAGTGGGTCAGAGTGCCAGCGGAGCAGTCAGAATTGTGCAGAGTTATAATCACATTAAGCCGGGAGTGCAGGGAGTGGCCAGCAGGGGCCACGGAAGTGGAAATTCAGCAACTAATTCAGGACAATGCTCACTCGGGTGATGTGATTATCTACACAGATGGTTCGGTGTCAAGAGGTGAGAAAAGTGGCTGGGGTTCATAGCCAAAGCCAATGGTCGACGTTTGGGGCAGGAGAGCCTGGCATATGATACCACAACATCTAGCTTAAGAATGGAGGTGGAGGCGGTCACTGCGGCTCTCCGCTGGATGGAGAATACGACACACACACACATCGTGATTGTAACTGACTCAGAAAGCATGCTGACGAGGGTGAGGACGGGCAGGCTTCGTGCGGAGTGGCTTGCTTCGCTTCGGAGGTCACGGGTGACAAGCATCGCCTGGATCTTTTCTTCAGGGCATGCTGGTGTGCTGGGAAATGAACAGGCCGACAGATTGGCTGGCTCTGCAGAACTTGGTGGAGTATTGATACATGACAAGGCAGATGTGGTTGCGGCCTTGTGGGAGCACGTGCACACCTCGGAGGAGCAAATGGATTACCATGGTCTGGCAAGAATGAGACAGCGAGGAGTGATGAGGGGATCTGGCCGACGCTCAACGCTCAGAGGAAAGGCAAGACGGACATATAATCAGATTGCTACTAGTACTATTAGTGTTGGAACTCTTCGCTGGCTGCTGAGGATGGGGACGGAGCACTTATGGGAATGCCCCAAATGCTGTGATGTCGATTCCTAAATCAATCAATCAATCACAAATAGCGAAAATAAATTCTTGGGTTGACTGCTACGTCCGTAAAGGATATGCAACTAACTTTTAACTTTAAGTATAGAACCTGTTCTTTTGTATGGATGTGAAGCGTGGACAATGAGCAAACAGGCTAAAAAACATCTGATGGCTGTGGAAATGTGGTTTCTGAGGAAAATGCAAAGAATACCATAGATAGACAGAAAAACCAAATACCAAGTCCTACAAGAAAGAAATGAAAATCGTAAACTGATTAGAGATATTAGACGTAGACAGTAAAAATTTTTGGTCACATTATGAGAAGAAATAAATTGGAGAACTTGGTAAGATTGAGGGGAAGAGAACAAGGGGAAGGCAGATAAGTAAATACCTGGATGGCTTGGCCACCTGGTATGGTCGAGACAAGAACACTGAGCTGATCCTTGGCTCTGGTAATCGAGAGATGGTGAAACATGATTGCCCATGCTTATTGGCATGGCACATGATGATGATGATAGATGGGACCATGGCTCAGAATGTGTTAATAGTTGTAAGTATAGACGGGACCACGGCACATAATTTGTTAATAGTTTTAGTATAGATGGGGACCATGGCACAGAATTTGTTAATAGGTTTAGTAAAGATGGGACCATGGCACAGAATTTCTTAATAGGTTTAGTAAAGATGGGACCATGGTGCATAATTTTTTAATAGTTTTAAGTATTGATGGGACCATGGCACAGAATTTGTTAATTGTTTTAGTCTAGATGGGACCATGGCACAGAATTTGTTACCTTCTGAGTCTGGAATGTTTGAAGTCGTTGGAAACAACATGGGTGGGTAAATACATTTCTCCTACATTCAAGAATGTCCGTGGATTTACCTTCCTGGTTGGGCTGAAGTTAATGATAATGAGAGTGGGGTTAGTTGTTATGACAATGAAATTAATGCAATGAGAAATAGAAAATGGAAAACATCAGCTTTAATAGAACCTGATAATAATTCAACGAGTGAGCATTGCAGTGACAAAGCCTTTATCAGATGAACAAAAGCAAAGAAGGATACTTATATAATTTTCATCATACTAATAAAGTGAAAATTGCATGATGTTTTATTATATACTGTTCAAAAAAATAAACGCAACATTTTTGGTATTACTTTTATAAAAGATATTCGCTTATTGGACATCAGTCAACCTATCGACTGTGACCATCTGATCATTAACTTCTTGTGGTTACCTGAATTGTAGTCACCTCATGATTTATGAGGTCATGAAAGACGTCAAGGTCAAAACAACATTTTTGACAATAACTCATGACGGGTTCATGATAATCCCGTGAAACTTGCTGAACGAAAAATTTTCTGACCATATTATTGAATGCCTATAAAAGATTGACGCTCGAATAAATTCAGTTGAAAATTCAATGCGCAAATATGGCTCATCTCACTACAGAACAACGACTCATCATTATTAGATGTTTACAGGCTGGAGAGTCACAAAGTGTAGTAGCCAGAGAATTTAATGTGGTTAGAAGCATGATTAGTCGCCTTTGGAGGCGATTTCAAGAAACTGGCTCATTTGCAGACCGGCCATGCAGTGGAAGACCCAGAATCACAACTGCTGCCGAAGACCGCTTCATATAGCTGTCCCACCTTAGAAATCGATTTGCATCTGCATTCTCCACAGTCCAGTCAATGCCAGGAGCTTGTTGAATTTCAGATCAAATGGTCTGGAAGCGGCTGCATGACGCTGGTCTTTGGGCTAGAAGACCCTACAGAGGTCCTGTTCTTACGGACCGGCATTGCCAGAACCGACTGCAGTGGGCGAATCAGCATCGTCAATAAAATGTTGGTACAAGTTTGCAATTGAAACTGCGATAATGTTGCGTTTCTTTTTTTGAACAGTATAGTATTTCAATGAAAGGAAAATTTGAATGAATTATAAGTATTAACTCACTCTGCACAGTGAGTTGAGTTGAGCCAAGAACTGATATCACACCTCCCAAGTTACATTCCCATACACACTCCATCCTAATCTTCAACAGTCAGTGAAGAGTCCCAGTACTAATGGTACCAGTAGCAGTCTTATTGTGAGTCCGTCTGGCCTTTTCTCAGAGTCATGAGTGTTGGCCAGATCTTCTGGGCACTCCCTGCAGCACCATTCTCTCCAGGCCATGATGATCTATCTGTTCTTCCGCACTATAAGCACGATCCAAAAGGACTGCCCACGTCTGCCTGATGCATCAATACCCCACAGAGGGATGCAGACCCAGCAAATCAGTATTGTAATGCCTGCTTGTTTCCCACTACACAAGCATATTCTGGAGAAGTCATGCTGATTGCAATTGCCATGCTCTGCTCATTCCGAAAGAGGCCTTCCTGAAATGCTTGCAATATTGGCGGGACCATTAGGAACAACGTGTGCCGTCACAAGCTGAGCACGTAAAGGGGGACTAGGATTTCAGACCTCTAGAGAGGAGAGAGAGAGAAAGAGAGAGAGAGAGAGACTGACCACACAAACATACTTTGATTGTTTTATTACATTCTAAAGTCTGCAAATAAATGCACATTGAAAGTGCCCATAACACAGAAATAAGTGAAAAATATTATCTGAAAAATATGGATATGTCATTATAGGTATTAGTGAACATTTATGTCAGAGGTGTTAATGTCAGGCACTTAACCCTTTACAGGGCAGACGCTTGTCCGTTTTGTAGCCCTGAACGGGCAAGATATTTTCAGGTTCTGTAAAAATTTCGGGTCGCGTTAGTAAAAACATCACAAATAAGGTGTTAGTCAACCGATTTTAGTTAAATAAACAACACAATGAAGGGAAAAGCATGCAGAATATGTTACTCACGTGATTGTTGCCGGTAATCCGTATATGAACACAAATATTTACGAAATACGGCATGTTGTTTGTGATTTTCCGTCATCTATACGGCAATTTACAAACACATTTTCAGAATCATAATCACTTTCTTTAAAGTCCGACTCTCGACTGCTAATGCAAAGTAACGCTTTGCACTGATATCTAGCTCCGATTAATAATCAACTTCGTGCCCTTTAATGTCATTTAAATTGAACAGAGCGAAATCTCGGCTATCACTTAAAGAATCGCCGAAATCCATTTTGAAAAACAGCGTAAAACTCCCAAAAACTATCAAAACAAGTCCGTAAAAGTCTGTTCAAAGTCATTGTAGCGCGTTTACAAATGGCGGCCACGTTGTCAAGCTATGGGCGAAAGTGAAAGTAGCCGACGGAAGTGTCGGAAAGCCGAGAGATCGCGTTTTTACAATGCATAATAGTATCGGCCGGAATCGGACGCTACGCTCGTATTTAGAGACCGGCCGGTAACGGACGCTACGCCTTGTAAAGGGTTAAGTTGTTTTCTGACAGTGACACCTTTATTGTTTGTTTCATTAACAAGAAAATACAGCAGTCAAATATAAATTAGTAAAGTACATATTTTCATCATTTGCATTACCATCAATTTTAAAATAAATATTTGTATGTTAATTAAAATGGCTTAATTTTTTCAGCGTAATTTAAAATATGTCAGTATATTTGAATAATGAAGACACAAACCATATATAGTACGATTTATTGCCTGGCATATTTAGCTGTATCTCGTCAGGTACTTACTGCAGATGTCACACAACATAGAGTAAAATAATTAGAATCATCGTTCAAGCTGAAATATACACATATTCACACAGTAATATCAGTTGTTTACCATGGTAATTTTAAATTGACTATCATGTCTTTCTGTTTGCACAAAATTGGCTTGTGCAGGTGGAGCATTATTGTTTCTGCAAACTTTAACAAATGACTATTTTATGTATGAAACAACACGCGAAAAGCGCTGGCCCTTTCAATGACATGACCGGTTTCCAAGACATGACATGCAATGGACGACACCGGAAGTTCATAATTGTGGTGTGTCACACTTCCCATGATCCCATCGCTTGTGTGTGGTTTAGATATAAATCGTACTATATATGGTTTGTGTCTTCGTTATTCAAATTCACTATGGGAAAACATTGATTTGATGTTAGTATATATTGTGATGAAAAATTTAATTAATTATTTTGTTGATGTCAGTCATTATCTTCATTTTGCAACTTGTAACAAAATATATGAATCAATTTAACATCCTGTCTAAGTTCATTAACACATTGATTGCCTTTTGTTTTGCGCAGAACTGTAAAATTTTGGGATTTAGAGTCTTTCCAGTGTATCAGTAGCTCAGACCAGGACAAACAGCCTGTGAGGTAAGCTCTTCATTACTTGATTCCATCAGTCTTTGAGATGTGTAGTTATGAAATACAATGTGGTGTTTGTCAGTTTCATGGAGACATGTTTTGAAGTCTGTAATAGTTTGTTCTTTGTTAATATGTTGTAGAAATATACATTGTGAGAACATAGATTTGTGTTCCCGCAGTCTGTTGCGGGAGCAGCAAATTAAAAGAGGGGTGGCCAAACAAGAACACTACGCAGGAAGCCAAAGAAGATTGATAAACCAATACAGAACTGGCGTCGTTAGCCGCTACACGCTGCGGGATTTGCTGAGGAGGGGATCCGAGCACTTATGGACTGAATGGTTCGATGTGCAACGAGGATGATCTGTCGACTAACTAACTAACTAACTAACTAGATTTGTGTTACTGTGAGAGTCGATATTCTTTCAGTTTTGCATTTTGTTGCAGGAGTATACATTTCCATCCTGATGGCTCATGTTTGTTCAGTGCTTGTGGAGATACCTTAAAAGTATATGGCTGGGAGCCATTTATTTGTCATGATGTCGTTCCAGTTCAGTGGCCAGACATTGCTGACATAGCTGTTGCTAATTCCCAGTTGGTGAGTATATTTATCAGCATTGTAATGATTTCATTAGTAAATGAACGTTGGTGTGCAATTTTTTTGTAAATGATTTCCTGTTTGTGGCTGTGTTAACTGATTTTATGTATGTGGCAACTGTCATCTGCTGCCTATTGGTACCTTGTGGTGTAGGACAGGCGGGTCTTGAACCTTGAGGAATTAAGGAGCCCGCCTGGCTAGCGCAGGCGCAGCAAACTGTGCAGGTTAAGGTTTTCTGTTTTCCCCCAACAGAAAAAAATCTACATCTTACCCAGAATTCGAACTGAGTCTCAGGAAGGAGAACTTAACATTCTAGCCACTCAGCCAGCATGTATGTGTGTGATACTGATACAAATGTTAGGTACTTGCCCAAAATGTTGCTAAATTTAGTTAATTCAAGTGACATCCCCACAATGAATGTCAGTCAATTAGGTGCTGTCTCCACAATGAAAGTTGGCTGCAATGGATCTCCAACACTGTCTCTCGCCCTGACTGTACATTCTGTCATTATGTTCGTCCACCTCTTGATGTTATCTTCCCACTTGTATCATTGTCTCCCTCTTGCTCGCTTGCCCTCCAGTATGGTTCTTATAAGAGTATCATGTCTTTTAATTGGGCCGAAATAATTCACTTGCCTCCTCTTTATTTCTTTCATCAACTCTCTCTTCATTCCCAGTTTTTCAAGAACCTCTGCAGTTGATTGTTTTTGTTTCCATGAAATACGACATATTCATCTTTATATCCACATCTCCAGGGCTTCTATGCAACATTCTAGTTGCTTCTTCTTCTTCTTCTTCTTCTTCTTCTTCTTCTCCTTCTTCTTCTTCTTCTTCTTCTTCTTCTTCTTCTTCTTCTTCTTCTTCTTCTTCTGCTGCTGCTGCTTTCATCCGGAGAGTTTTTTCGAACGTGATTGCGTTGTGCCTGTTTACAGCAGAGCTGCATTCTTTCGCTGTTAGGCAGACACATCTGAC
This sequence comes from Cepaea nemoralis, assembly GCA_014155875.1. Taxonomy (NCBI): domain Eukaryota; kingdom Metazoa; phylum Mollusca; class Gastropoda; order Stylommatophora; family Helicidae; genus Cepaea; species Cepaea nemoralis. Next base: position 178,155 of record JACEFZ010006975.1, on the reverse strand, counting down.
TTCTGAGGGTATTTGTTGACCGGGTTAACTATCCCGGGGGCTCAATGTTCAGGCTTCTGTGCCATACAGTAGCGTTGATTATATGTAGCATTTGACAATTTTAATTTTTAATGCGTTGTTAATCTCTCTAGATGTTAATACTGATTTCATGCTGTTGAAAGCATTTTTGGCCATTCCTATTCTCTTTTTGATTTCTATTTTTCTGCCATCATCTATTATTATATGTCCAAGATAGGAGAAACTTGTTACTTGTTCTAGTATCTCCCCATCTACTGTGATGTTCATTGATGACCTTTCCTTTCCACTGCTAAATTATCATAGTTTTTGATTTTTGGATGTTAATATCTACGCCATATATTCTGCACTATGCCTGTTTACTTGTTCCACTAGGTCTTGTAACTCTTGCTCGCTTTCTGCTAGTAACACGGTATTGTCAACATACCAAAGATTGTTTATGATTCTTCCATTGATGTTGAGTCCAGGCATTTCAACTTGTTTAAAAATTCTTTCTGTGTATGGGTTGAAGAGGCTTGGGGACAGTACACATCCCTTCCGTACTCCTCTTTTCATCTCTATAGGCGAAGAATAGTTATTTCCACATCTAATAGGCGCCATTTGTTCCCAGTACCAAGTTGCTAATAAGTCTGATGTAGCCACTTTAGTAACATTTTCTAAATTGCTTTTTAATTATATAACCTGCATAGTTGGATACCTCTTGAAAAAAAACAATGCCAACGGTACCTTATTCAAGTCTGTAGGCCAATTCTAAGCCGAGATATTAATGTTTGTGTGTCAGTTTATCATTTTATATAGGCAAATAGAAAATACGGTTTTGCCCTTTTCAGAAAGTGTGACCAAAATACATACGATAAGGGCAGATAACTGCTCTTGATCTTTCTTCGCTAAGGGGGATAACTCATGTTATTTTGAGGGCCATTTTGAGAAAGCAAAATTCAAATGAAAACCTTAAACTCCCTCTTCCTCCTGCCTCTTCCTCCACTCCAGCCCCCTCCTCTGTCTCCTCTTTCTCATTCTTCCTCCTCTTCCTTCCTTCCTCCTCTTCCTTCCTCCTAAAGCCATTTTAATAATATGGTGCATTTTCGCAAATACAAAAATAGTGCACCATGACTGTCATGTAATAATAAAAATTGTGAATGAAGTAATAAACCCTAAAGATTTATGGTGGCTTTCAACTTTTTATAAAATGCCAAATTCTGCACTTTAGAAAAAGTAAATAACCAAACCATGAGTTATTTATATTTAGTCTGCATAGTTTTTAGTTGCATGTCCTTCACTGGATGTTGCAGTCAACCGCAGCATTTTTTAGCTGTTTGTGACTCCTAGGCAAATCTTAGATTCAGTAGTTTGCCATTGCTTTCTGACTGATCGGCGGCCTCTTCTACCTTTTCGGAACAATAAATCCCCAGCACCGCTGTGTTTTGAAACCGTGTATACGGATTACGAATCGCATCTGTAAATTCCCTCGCACGGGGGACCGGTAGTCTGCATATACCAAAAATATTGATCGGAGTTAATATAATTGAGTAACTTTGTTTATTAATCACTACATTACTTAAAGCAGCTCCCTGGCGAAGAGGTTACGGACGCAGTTCGTAAATCACCGCATACCCGCTGTTCGAAAACACAGCTGTGGGCAATTTGGCAGCACACTGCCGTGCGTTGGTTTTTTTCAAAATCGTATGATGGCCTGTCATTCAGCAAAGCAATGCCAAACTATTGACACGTAACCTTGCCAAGAGATCACAACGGCAAAATATGCTGGTGCTGGACTGCGACATCCGTAAATGATTATGCAACTAACTATAAATCTTCACTGATTCAAATCATGTGATATTCATAAAATAGTGATACCATCTGTTCTGTTTCCTTGTCCCATAGATATAAACATATATGGTTTCTCTGGGCTTTATTAATAGAGTGTATTATGATTTACTTTAGAAGCTGGCTGCTTGGTTTATTCAATTATTTCCTTTAGGTCAGATCTTGCAATAATAAATCATTACACCAATCTATTTGATTTGCTTTGCCGTTTCACAATAAAATTATAGTGCCAGTGTCTATAATAAGCATGCCAAAAATTTGTGCATACATTTACATTGAAAGCTGCATATTTTACTACCCATTTAAAATTTTTAGTTAGGTCAGAGCATGTGTTAAAGAATAATAATGAACTGTACATGTTTCTCACTTTTAATAAGAGAAACAGCAGTATATGGTATATAATTTTTGTTGCTGTTGCATATCCTATTTACAAGACATCGCTGTCAACACCAGCATTTTACTGCTGTTGTTGATGTATTTGCAAGTTCCAGGTCCAGTAATTTGCCATTGATTTCTGAATGACTGGCTCCCATATCAACATGTTCAAATCCCAGTGTGACACGGCCTGCTGCCAAATCGGTCGCCACTGCGTTCCAAACGTGTGGTAAGCCGCTCTTGAATCGCATTCGCAAGCCTTTAGGCCACGGAGACCAGCGGTGTGTGTGTGCGTGGGTGGGTGGGTGTGTGTGTGTGTGTGTTTATATATATATATATATACATATATATATATACCTATATATATATATATATATATATATATATATATATATATATATATATATATATATATATATATATATGCTGGTCTCCCTGGCGAAGGGGTTAAGGACACTGTTCGTAATCCCGTATATTCAGGTACAAAACACAGCTGCGTGAGATTCAGCAGCAGATTGCGTCACGTTGGTTTCTTATGGAAAGGTATGGGAGCCGGTCGTTCAGAAAGCAAAGGCAAACTACTTAACGTAAAACCCATACAAACACACACACTCATATATATATATATATATATATATATATATATATATATATATATATATATATATATATATATATATATATATATATCAATCAATCAATCATGTGCCATGCCGAAAAGCGTGGGCGGTCATGACTCGCCATTTCACTCGATCACCAGTGTCGTGGATCAGCTCAGTGTTCCTGTCTCGTCCATGCCATGTGGCCAAGCCATCCAGGTATTTTCCTCTCGGTCTTCCTCTTGGTCTGTTCCCCTCGATCTTGCCAGTTGTCACTAAGTTCTCCAATCCATTTCTTCTCATAACATGTCCAGAAATCAATAATGCACTATATATATATATATAGTCATGCTGTGATGATGTCAGTCTGCATGCCCTGTCTACTAGTGTCTACTGTCTACTGGTGCGCTAGATTTGAGTCTGAGTTAAGTCATGATGAAAAGTGACCCAAAAATAAACCACCCCGACTGTTTAGCGTGGTGAAAAATTATACATAAATACTACAATTGATGTTGAATGCAATCACTGTGAATATTCCTTAACAATATTAAATAGTCATCGCCGGAGTGTGACAGAGGAAGCCGCTATTTCCCGCCATTGAAATATAACATCAGAGCATGCAATCTTCATCATTTTAGTTTGGGATGACCCTCCCGACTTTAATAGTCGAAAATGACAAGAGTTACGTAAAAGTGGATGATACATCTAATAACACATACTAGAACAAATAAATACATCTACATAAAACGTGATTTGCGGGTCTACTTATAACTGAAAAAGTCACTCTGTATCTCTGTGTAGGAAACAAATTTCAGAAACGCGAGATGTACACACGTAAACCGAGGAGGGAGAAACTATATAAAGTAATCGGTCCCTTTTTAACACCATTTTGAAATAATCGGGAAATTTAACATCACGAGTACTCTAAACCTCCTTAAATCGGAGACACAAAAAAATAGTTGCTGAACAAAACCGCAAATATATTTCCGTTAAAGTTCGGCAGTCTGTATCGTAGTGGCTAGTCTAATATCCTTTCCGTTTACTCCTATATCTTGAAGGCACGTAATTAGTTGTTCATGTTGTACTCTATCAAAAGCTTTCTTGTAGTCTAACAAACATATATACTTTTCTGAACTTCTATATATTTTTCAATTAACATCCTCAAACAGATAATTGCTTCTCTGGTGCCACTATATTTGCGGAACCCAAATTGTTCTTCAGCTACTTCATCTATTTTATGTTGAATTCTTGCTTGTATGACCTTGAGTAGTATCTTAGTTATGTGGCTCATTATGCTTATAATTTGCAATCCTCACAATCAACAGCTCTTGGCTTCTTTGTTAGTATGATGAAAATAGATGTTTTCAAGTCCTTGGAGATGTACCCATATTATATATATCAATACATAATTCTGTGATAGTATCAATGCCAAAGCTAGATAAGGATGTTATCATCTCTGTTGTTATCTTGTCAGGACCTGCAGCCTTTCCTTCTTTCATCTTGTTAAGGCAATGTGTGGCAGAAAAATTATCGAATTTAGACCAGGTAGGCTATTTTTGGAATAGTTCAGTTTTACACACCTTAGCATGTCTTCTATCAGATTTGGTACTTGTTTTTGTTTAAAAAATGTTACTTTAATGCAATATTAATATTTTACGCGACTACCCTAGGTGTAAAATTGTCTACTTATTGAAAATTGTTACGAAAGTGGGTTCTTCAAACCATAGCAACAGTATCTATGCAAAGTGATATCTATCAACAGCTGTGTCGCACAGACAAAGATCATGTACACACCAGTAATTTACTGATTCACAAAGCGTGGCGTCTGTAGATTATACATGGGGACCGAAGTTTACGGTGCTGCACAAGTCTCACCAGCAAATCCTTATGAATTGCTAGAAGATCTGTAAACCAAGAAGATGTGATTTTTTCCAAGGGGACTTTAGAGTCGTCACCAAAATTCCAGATTTTTTATAGAACGCCCACCTTCTACTCCTTTGGTCGGTCAGTTGTGGCCGTGAAACAAGTATTTAAAGCCACTACACATTCACAATGAGCTGCTAGACTCACCACGAGCTCCTGGGTCTCCTCAATTACGTGTTGAACAATTACATGTCGAAATTTAGTCACAGCAACACCATATCTGTGAGAAGTTTCCCCCTGAAATAAACATCAGAAGCTCTCAAGCAGACGCTAGTCACATACCCACAACATGCCTCCCTCCGAGTCCCCCTAAGCCAGACCCTGGTGAGAGCATTTACTCGAACTATCCCGGCACATGGACCGCGGCTCCAGAATTTCGAGGCAGTGTACATGTGGATGTACCACCCTTAAGACACTCCGTCCCAGAAAGTAGCTCGACATAGAACTTGAGCAGCACTGTACTGGCTGATGAAAACGCATACGACGCTATAGCCACTCCTTCAACTCCTCCAAGCTCTAGAGAGAAAAATAAATGGTGATGAACAATGTGTCTACGACGAACCTTTACGCCCAGGTCAACAATCAATTCTGGGTCACTCAACTCTAGAAGATAAAGATCTGGTCCTATCCTATGATGTTTTCCTTGACGGCCAGAAAGTGTTTGGGCTAGACGATGATAACTTTCATGCCTTTGTCAAATACAAGGATCTGGCAATGATTATGTTTTACGATCCACTCGACCCCCAAACTGACGCACCCAAAGCCAATTTCAAAAAGGCGGCAAGACATCAAGACAGCGATCAATTTGCGGCAGTGGACTGCCAGCGATATTCTGATCTATGTAAGAGCCTGGTTATAAAAATCCTGCCAATGTTCAGAATCTACTCCTTGGGGAAAGTCCTGGGCGCCATCCGAGAGACGAGCATGTTCAATGACAAGTCCTTGATACAACATCTGGACATTCTGAATGAAACTCTGGTTACAACTTCCAAGCGAACCTCCAATGCACCCAAGCTGCCGGTTACAAAATCTAAATGCACTTTAGCTAGAATATTTGGCTTTAAAAACACAAGGCTAATTTATAAATTCTACCTCGTCTATTGACATACGGTAGAAGACATGTGTGTTGTCCTGGTTGTGTCAGTGTGTGATCTGGTCACTGCTGTGCCGTCAGTATGTTGTACTGCAGAGCTCAACGTATGTAGGATTACTGATGTCATCACTGCTTTGTTTGGTGCTTAACTATCTACTGGCGAGAGTCATGTTTCCATTGTGTAGTGACTTTATTTGATATATATTGTTTGTCATTGGTTGTGTTCTCTGTATACATGTATCTACTGTGTTCGCCAGGAATGAGGCTCTGGAACCTCTTGCCCCCGGGTGGATTGGGCCCGTTAGCTATTACAGCGGCCAATCTAGGAGATGGAAAACTCCGATTATAAACCCCTAAGTTTAAGGTGGACCTACGTGCCGAGGACTGAATGGCCACGGGTGAGTTGGTCGTGAACGTGGAACGTCTGGTATGCGGGCGGGGCGGCGCCAGGCGTATGGACTCCTGAGGGACATCCCCTGCCCCTTCCCTAGTAAACAGGCAATGCTAGGGCGACCGGTTATTTCCTGCAATATCCAAACTTTGCGTATGGATTTAATTAAACACGGGAATCGTCGCAAGAGCTAAGGAGCATGTGCTCTGCGCTTGACACATCTTTCAGAGGCTAGCGAAGAGAGAGTGAGGAGGAGAAGGCGAGGAAATGGTGTGAGAAGAAGACATAGAAATAGGAGAGCAGGTGCCAGGAGAACAAGACGAAAAGTGGAGAGACTAGGGTTCAACCATGTAAGAGTGGGATACTGGAACTGTCGTAGTGCCAGGCAGAGAGGTCCTGTATTGGAGAGGCTAATATATGATTTTGATGTCCTCATACTCCAGGAGTTAAATGCAGACAAATAACATTGCCCTGGGAATGTCAGTTATATAAACCCCACTGGGCAGAAGAGACATAGGCAAGGTCTGCTGGTGAAGAAAGGAGTGAAACTTGTGGTACTTGACTTGAGCCAGTGGAATCACAGTGCAAGAGAGGTCCAGGGTATACAAATGGAGATTGGTGGCTTAAGTTGGAACATCATAAATGTATATGCCACAGTGGATTGTTTTGTCAGAAAGGAACAATGGGACTGGCTTAAGGAATTGGAGGAATTACCAGGTGATAGGCTACTCATATGTGGAGACTTCAATGTGAGGAACAGAGATTGGGACAGTAGTGGAGAAAACCGACAGGGAATTGCCCTTGCGGATGCCATGGTGGACTCCGATATGGTCTGCATAAATGATGGTAGGCCGACTAGAATGGCAATGAGGCCTGGCGATGCAGACACTGCTATTGACTTGGCACTTGTCTCCCAGTCATCAGTCCTTGATGTAAAGTGGACTGTTTTGAATGACCATGGGAGTGATCACATGCCATGCTCAGTCCTGATCTCTAAATCCAGGAAAGTTAAGGCTGGGAGAGTGCGCAAGACCTTCCGGTATGAGTGGACCGACAGCCTTCTTGGACGCCTCAGACAGGGTGCATGCAACAGCACTGTTAAAACTCCTTTTTTGCAGCCCCCATGGTGGACCCCAGAAGTAGACAATGCTTGGAAAGCAAAGAGAGCTGCAGTGAAGCAGCTAGGGAAAGTGCGACAGACACCCCGAAGCTCACGAGAGGAAGTGCACAGCGGAATATGTCAAGAAAGACAAGGTGGAGGCTTTCAAACGCTGTGCTGCAGAGGCCAAGAAAGTAAAATGGGAATGTTTTATGAAGGAGATTGGAGGTGATAAAACACTGCGAAAATTCTGGAAACTGCACAGACAAATGCAAAGAAAAGATCGGCCTATGACAGTGGGAACAATTTATAGAGAGGATGGTGTGCGCGTGACAACAGACAAAGAGAAAGGGGAGGCGTTTCTCCAGAGATTTTTAGAGCAGACCAATCATAATGATGCGGATACCAGGGATGCAGTTAGAGAGGAGTTATCTAGCACAATGGAGAATATGTATTATGAAGACATCATTCGGGTTGAAGATGTTAAACATTTTTTGAAAAAGGCAAAAGACACAGCACCAGGGCCCGATGGTGTTAGGTATGGCCACATGAAGGTTTTGAGCGATGTAGACCTGAAGGAGATGACCGGCTGCTTTAACCAGAGCATTAGGACAGCATCAGTACCGCAGGATTGCTATCTCATCCCTCTCCCAAAACCATTCAAGGATCATTCAAAGCTTAGCGGCTTTAGGATCATCACCCTTCAAAATACATTTGGGAAGATTTTAGAGAAGATAGTCGCTGTCAAGCTGCAAGAGTTTTTGGAAAGAGGGAAGCTTCTTCCAAGAAGCCTGGGGAGCTACAGGCCAGGAAAAGATACCTGGTCAAATGCAGCCACTTTTGCCTTTCACGTTTATGAGGGGTTTCAGAGTAGACAGGAAACGATGGCGGCAGCGCTTGATCTCGAGGATGCGTACAATAGAGTTCGCTGTGATTGATTGATTGATTGATTGATTTAGGAACTGACATCACAGCATTCGGGACATTCCCATAAGCGCTCCGTCCCCATCCTCAGCAGCCAGCGAAGAGTTCCAACACTAATAGTTCCAGTAGCAATCTGATTATATGTCCGTCTCGCCTTTCCTCTGAGCGTCGAGCATCGGCCAGATCCCCTCGTCACACCTCGCTGTCTCATTCTTACCAGACTATGGTGATCCATTTGCTCCTCCGAGGTGTACACGTGCTCCCACAAGGCCGCAACCACATCTGTTTTGTCATACATCAATACTCCACCAAGTTTTGCCGAGCCAGCCAATCTGTCCGCCTGTTCATTCCCCAGCACACCGGCATGCCCAGGAGAAAAGATCCAGGTGATGCTTGCTACACGTGACCTCCGAAGCGAAGCAAGCCACTCTGCACGAAGCTTGCCTGTTCTCACCCTCCTCAGCATGCTTTCTGAGTCAGTAACAATCACAATGTGTGTATGTATCGTGTTCTCTATCCAGCGGAAAGCTGCACTGACCGCCTCCACCTCCATTCTTAAGCTAGATGTAGTATCATCATACGCCAGGCTCTCCTGCACCAAACGCCGACCATTAGTCTTTGCCAAGAACCCCCAGGCACTTCTCCTACCTCTCAACACCGACCCATCCGTGTAGATAATCACATCACCCGGGCGAGAATTTTCCTGAATTATTTGCTGAATTTCCACTTCCGTGGCCCCTGCTGGCCACTCCCTGCACTCCCGGCTCAATGTGATTATAACCCTGCACAAGTCTGACTGCTCGGCTGGCACTCTGACCCACTCCTCTCCTCGCCTGATGTTCTCCAAGGGGCACACCTGTCTGATCGTATCCTCCGCCTGAGCCATCCATGATTTCCCTCTTATCAGTCTCTGACCCTTAACTACGTCCAGCGCCTCATGCAACGGGTGATCTGTGTCTGCAGCTACTCTGAGGTATGCCTTCGCTTGCATCACCTTGTGCCTACCAGCAACAGTAGGCAGACCAAGGATGTAACGCATACACACTACTGGAGTGTCTCTGGTGCATCCCAGAATGACCCGCATAGCTTCATTCTGTATGCGCTCTAATTTCACCAGCTGACTCTTTGATACAGTGAGCAGTCCTAGTCCATAATCAATCACTGAGAGGATCAAGTGCTGGTATAGTGTGAAGAGCATTCTCTGCTCTGTGTCCATTGCAGCCATAGTTTTAAGTGCATTGAGTCCCTTTTGAGATCTTGTCACAACCGTCTCCACATGGTCCTTGAAGGACAGACTCCTGTCAAATGTGATTCCCAGATACTTCAGTTTGTTCTCTCTGTTGACGCTTCTGCCATCTATCATGAGGCTTGGGGCATCATCTCTCACAATCCTGTTGTCCAGAGAGCACCATAACACAGCCGCCTTTTCCGGGTTGATAACAGCACTCATTTCAGTGCACCAGTCAATCACTTTGTCTACTGTCACCTGTAGCTCCTGGGCTGTTTGATCCCTATTTCTCCCCTGCCTGTATGCAAGAATATCATCTGCAAATGTTAGAATCCTTCCAACCCCTGGTGCTTCTAGGTATGCAATCTTGCTCGTATACACATTAAAGAGCACCGGTGAGATTGCAGATCGCTGTGATATTTTGATGACCGCACTGATGGAGAAGGGGGTCAATGCCTGGTTGGTGAACTGGATAGCAGCCATCCTGCATTCTCATCGGGTTGCTCTCCGTCTGGGTGCATGGACCTCAGAGCCACATATTTTAACCCCGGTCTGTCACAGGGATCTGCAGGCTCACCGGTGCTCTTTAACGTGTATATGAGCAAGATTGCAAACCTAAAAGCACCAGGGGTTGGAAGGATACTAACATTTGCAGATGATATTCTTGCATATAGGCAGGGGAGAGATAGGGAGCAAACAGCCCAGGAGCTACAGGCGACAGTAGACAAAGTGATTGACAGTTGTACTGAAATGAGTGCTGTCATCCACCCGGAAAAGGCAGCTGTTTTGTGGTGCTCTCTGGACAACAGGATTGTGAGAACTGATGTCCCAAGCTTCACGATAGATGGTAGAAACGTCAAGAGAGAGAACAAACTGAAGTGTCTGGGAATCACATTTGACAGGAGCCTGTCCTTCAAGGACCATGTGGAGTCGGTTGTGACAAGATCTCAAAAGGGACTCAATGCACTTAAAACTATGGCTGCAATGGACACAGAGCAGAGAATGCTTTTCACACTATACCAGCACTTGATTCTCTCAGTGATTAATTATGGACTAGGACTGCTCACTGTCTCAAAGTGTCAACTGGTGAAATTAGAGCGCATACAGAACGAAGCTATGCAGGTCATTCTGGGATGCACCAAAGACACCCCAGTCGTGTGTATGCGTTACATCCTTGGTTTGCCGACTGTTGCTGGTAGGCTCAAGGTGATGCAGGCGAAGGCATACCTCAGAGTAGTTGCTGACACAGATCACCCATTGCATGAGGCGCTGGACGCAGTTAAGGGCCAACGACTGATAAGAGGGAAATCATGGATGGCTCAGGCGGAGGATACGATCAGACAGGTGTGCCCCTTAGAGAACATTAGGCGACGAGAGGAATGGGTCAGAGTGCCAGCGGAGCAGTCAGACTTGTGCAGAGTTATAATCACATTGAGCCGGGAGTGCAGGGAGTGGCCAGCAGGGGCTACGGAAGTGGAAATCCAGCAACTAATTCAGGATAATGCTCGTCCAGGTGATGTGATTATATACACAGATGGTTCGGTGTTGAGAGGCAGGAGAAGTGCCTGGGGGTTCTTAGCAAAAGCTAATGGTCAGCGTTTGGTGCAGGAGAACCTGGCATATGTTACCACAATATCTAGCTTAAGAATGGAGTTGGAGGCGGTCAGTGCAGCTTTCCGCTGGATGGAGAATATGATACACACACATCGTGATTGTAACTGACTCAGAAAGCATGCTGAGTAGGGTGAGGACAGTCAAGCTTTGTGCAGAGTGGCTTGCTTCGCTTCGGAAGTCACGGGTGGCAAGCATCATCTGGATCTTTTCTCCGGGACATGCTGGAAGACGTGGTTGCTGCCTTGTGGGAGCACGTGTACACCTTGGAGGAGCAAATGGATCACCATGGTCTGGCAAGAATGCGACAGCGAGGGGTGACGAGGGGATCGGGCCAACGATCGACACTCAGAGGAAAGGCGAGACGGACATATAATCAGATTGCTACTGGTACTATTAGTGTTGGAGCTCTTCGCTGGCTGCTGAGGATGGGGACAGAGCGCTTATGGGAATGCCCCGAATGCTGTGATGTCGGTTCCTAAATCAATCAATCAAACAATCAGCGATATCTATAAATATCTTATGCCGCTTTAAAACTTCATGATCTCCCCTGCATTTCGGGCATCTTCGGAATTGTATAAATGCAAACTCTCGGATATACAGCTGTTCTTTCACATAAAGTAACTTCCGTAAACTACCATATATGGAAACCCTACTCATTATCATAATCAATGCACAATTTCCGTTGGCTGAAACTGATCACATGGGTATCCAAATTTTTCCAAGATGGCCGTTTTTATTTGTTTACATTGACAAACACTCGACACGCCGAATTGAAAAATGCCTCGTTCCAAGAAATTTAACACCCAGTCATATGCTCAACATAAGAAATCATGCAGTCAATAACTGGAAAATGCTTGTAAGCACCATAAAGCCTACCAGAATGTCGTAAACATTACAGACAATTCTGAATGCGACCCAGCTAAACAAGTACATGCCATTTCCAAGTGTTGTGACGGTGAATCTTAAACTGAATGATTCAGTATTTCAGAAAAAAAACAGAAGCCAATAAAAATAAATATGTAGGAATATATGACTGAATCTAGCAGCAAGTATGTTTCTGTTGATGACAGTGTTTACAAACAACCGGAACACAGAGCAGTGGGCAGTGGATTTTTCCAGTTTTATGACAAAGAGATGAAATCATCAAAATGTGTTATCTAGTATGTAAAAATACTAGTCTTATTTTTAAAACTGACAGCAAGAAAGCCAGAGGATTAGCTGTGCGTGCAAAGGTTTACTGTTCTTGTGAAGTTTGTGGAAGATACCTAGCTGCAAGAAGTAATGATGAGGATAGATCTTTTGCCATCAACAGCCAGTCTGTTTATTCTGCATTAGTTTGTGGAATGGGTTCAATAACATTCAATAATTTTTGTGAAAATATGAACCTGCTAAGCTCTTCATCACAAAACATTTCACAACAAAGCCAATAAACTATATTCAAAGTTAGAAGATCTGGAGGACAACTGTTTTCTCTCAAACCGTAAAGTATGTTCGAGAGATTTATGCAAAGCAGTCAGGCATCACTCTACATGACAATGATGTGCAAGATATTAGTGTCAGCTTTGATGGCACTTGGCTAACTAGACGCCACACATCCCACATTGGAGTTGGCTGTGCAATGGATGTACTTAATGACTTTGCATAGATGCTCATGTTATGTCCACATATTGTCAGGTGTGTGAAACCACTGGTAAGACACAATTTCCAGAGACAAACCAGATGCATTTGAAGCATGGAAGGCAGAACATTTTCCAAAGTGTCATAACAATTTCACAGGATCTGCTGGAATGACGGAGGCTGCAAGGTTTGTGGCTACGGTCTGTGGCCCATCATAAGCTTCGCTATACATCAATACTTTCTTATTGTAAAGCCAAAACATTTGCTTACCAAGATCAAACCATATGGGGATGACATTCAGATAGACATTAAATGCCTTGGGACTGTTTTTCTGTGTAAAATAACTTTATTAGTATTTAAAAACTTGAAAATAATTTGTTTTCCCTCGTTTTTATCATTTTGCCATTTTTTTAAACTTTGGTTCAATTTTTCCTCAACAACTGTATGTTGGATTATAATGAAACTTTATACGCTTATTTTTCATTGAATTATTTACATTTTTACAAGGGCATTTGTGAAACTAAGATTTAGTTTTTGTGCAGCAGTTAAAAAAAAACCACAAAAATTGTCAAAGAAAATGGTGAAAGTTATTTAAAATTATGAAGAAAAAAATACCAAGGGATATAATTAAAAGCTTCTGTCAGAATGTCAAGGGTTTATTTATGTACATGTATATCAAAAATTGAGCCTGTAAATTAAAAGCAATGGCAAACTACTGAACATAAACTTGCCAAGAAATCACAAACGGCAAAAAAAAATTCTGGGGTTGACTGTGACATCCTGTAAAGGATATGTAACTCGCTTTTTTATGTCTTTTATTGTGGCTGAAATGTTTAACTTGTCTGTTCTATTTTGTTCATCAACTCTCTTTTAATTTCCTGCGTCTTCTGGACCACTCTATTTGATTGAAATTGATTCCATAAAACACTCTATTCTTTTGTATATCTACGTTTCCAGGACCTCAATTTGACTTTACTGAATATATATATATACCCACATGCACAGGCACCCGAGAGAGAGAGAGAGAGAGAGAACGAACGAACGAAAGTCTTTATTTTCAAAGGGTTAAGAATTGGGCACGCAGGCCCGTCTGACATTCTGCCCTTCAGAGAGAGAGAGAGAGAGAGAGAGAGAGAGAGAGAGCATTATATACAACTAACAACTATAAGAAAGAGACAGACAGCATTCTTTGGCCTTTAGCCATTTCACGAGAAGAGAGGCATTGGAGAATATTGTGATAACTTGAAAGATCAATGGGAAAAAAAGCAGAGGCAGACCAAGAGAAATGATGCTGGATGGACTGAGATGGTGTCATGGAGGAATATATGCCACCTTCCCATATCCCATTATTATAGATTTCTGCTATTGATAACCTGTGAATAAGAATTTGCAGTTAAATAATCTTAAATTAAAAATAACTGTTGAGCTTAGCATATTTTGTATTTAACAGATAGCAGCTTCATTCAGCAAAGCCAGTGTGTCTACATATGTTGTCGACTTGACTGTGAGTATGATTGTCACCTAAAACTTTCCTTGCTTAATATGTGTCATTAACATTAATCTGTAATTAATACTGTGGTTCATTATGAAAGAGAGGAGTTAGAAGAATGAGTGTAGTGTGAACCACGAGTGAGGGTGGTAAGATAGGGTGGGAGCTAGAGAACGGGATAATTTTAAAGGTGGTTTCTTGGTGTGTATTTGTGTGTGTGAGTGTGAGGGTCCTATATAAGATAAGTATAAGCAGTGGAGTGAGAATGGACACTGGTGGCAGTGGAATGCAAGTGGGCAGAAGAGTTTCACTGCATTCTCCTTTTCCATGCATCATTGGAGGTCTCACACTGTGTATGTATGAGCCACATGAACATTGACTTGAATGTGCGCGACTAGGTGCAGGTTTGGGTGTTGGTAAGGCGTTGTAAGTAAGTATGCAAGGATGGGTTAGGGTCACAAGTTTGTTTGAAGTGTGAGGTTGGGTCTAAGATCAAAAGTACAGTATAGGTGCAGTGACAGGTATAGATCAGTATGGTTTGGCTTATAGGGTTAAGATGGTAGGAAGGATGCAGATCTTAGGTGTGGTCAGAGTTGGCAATGATGTTGGGTTGAGGTCAAAGATAGGTCTTGGAGTGGGTATGAGGTCGATAGCGAGATCGGTAGTAGGTTTGGCAGGTGCAGAGTCAAGGTAAGAGGATGATGTCAGATAGGAGGTTGGGGTCAAGATGAGTCCTGGGATAGGGTTGGTACAGTTTTGAGGTATCAGGTCGGAGGTAGGGTCAGGTGCAAGGTTGATTCTATGGTTGGGGTGGTTATGGAGTTGAAGTGCAAGATTGATTGTGAGGTCAGAGGGCAATGGTGAGTGTGGGTCAGGGGACAAATTTTTGGTATGGGTGTGATGTCAGGGTTAAAGGATGGGTCAGGGGTCAGATTTGCTGAGGTAATATGTTAAGACGTATGGGGTCAGAGGTGGAATTGGAAATGGATTTATGGTGTGATGACAGGGGTTTGCTGACTTGAGATATGAGGATGGGTTATTACCGAATGAGGATGGATGCACTAATGAAATGAGGTCAGGTTTGAAGGGTCAAGTTCAGAGATAGTATTAGGATGAGAGAATGCGAGTAGGGTCTGCAGAGGATGAGGTAAAGGTCTGGAAAGAGAATGAGAATGAAGAGTCTTATAATAATGATAATTTACAAGCATTGAAACAGTTTGACACAGTGATGATGTTGATCACAAGCGTGGGGGAACTTAAGGCTGTTGTATAGTATATAAAGGGATATTTTGCACCTCACTAATGGCACCATCTGGCTCTTTGATGGTTCTATGAAACCTATGCCAGAATTCTGCTATATGTTTACGCTGTACACCATGGATAAATGGCCATCTCAGACCTGAACTGAACTGACAAAGACGCATGTATCAGAAAGTGATTAAACCTCTGGCTCTCATTTGCTTCTGTTATTGATCTCAACTCATGGGTAAATAATGTCCATCAAATATGTCCTACTACATGACATATCTGTTCAAATGCCTATCATGTCCTTTTCAATAACAAATTGGTGCCGTGAGAGAAAATCTTGCTGCCCATTTAGATAGATTTCTTATAATTGGAGGAAAGATCCTGACTGTCCCAAATATATGACATTGAAAGCCCAGAGATATCTATATGCCAAATAATTAAAATTGATCTGGTCTCCCAGGTCAGTCCAAGTTTAAATGCCTTGGGAAGTAAAGGTGGCGGGCATGGTACTGACACATCACCCACAGGGTGTCGATTGGTCTGTACAAATATAGGTCTAGCACTGAGGCATGGTACTGACACATTACCCATAGGGTGCCGATTGGTCTGTGTAAATATAGGTCAGGCACTGAAGGCATGGTACTGACACATCAGCCATAGGGTGTCGATTGGTCTATACAAATATAGGTCTGGCACTGAAGGCATGGTACTGTCACATCAGCCATAGGGTGCCGATTGGTCTATACAAATATAGGTCTGGCACTGAAGGCATGGTACTGTCACATCAGCCATAGGGTGCCGATTGGTCTATACAAATATAGGTCTGGCACTGAAGGCATGGTACTGTCACATCAGCCATAGGGTGTCAATTGGTCTGTACAAATATAGGTCTGGCACTGAAGGCATGGTACTCTCACATCAGCCATAGGGTGTCGATTGGTCTGTACAAATATAGGTCAGGTGCTCCATGCACTGAAGGCATGTAAAAGGGTTCTTTAGTTTTAAATAATATCTGATTACTCATTGAATGGAAAGTTGCTACTCTTACAAACTGCTCTTTGTTGGGGAGTCAATCAAAGTCCTAACTAGGTCTACATACTACATCCTACTGGTCTGTACAGTCACAACAGAGTCTAAGCAACCAGCGCAGGCATGATGATTTCGGGTGAGCTCAGTACCCAAGCATTATGTGTCTACTCTGCATTAATGCTCCTTCCTATGTGTTTCCCTGCCATCCCCTGAAGGGTAAACAGCATGCATGCAGCTGTCGCTTAAAAGTCGACAGGGTCGACTTCATTGCACCAGGTTTTATCCCATATGGCTTGGTCTCTTTCCGCAGCGCAGAAAGCATTGCACAAAGCACAAACTCTAGTGACGACCCACAGGAGTCTCCAAAAAATTTCACTCATGAACCGAAGGACACGGCCCGGAATTGAACCCACAACCTTTGGAGACTTCACCACAGAGACTCCCATATCCATGCTGTTCTGAGGTGCACCATGTGTAGACTGAATGGGAGGAGATAACATCACCAATTGAGACATTGAAATGTCATATAAAACTACCCAGAAAGGATAATCTGGTCAACAAATGTCAGGAAGAAGTTGGATTTATCAGCTCATAGGTATGAATATCGCCACTCTGCACAACCCGACAATTTGTTAAAAAAAAGTCGAGTGAGAAACATGCATTTCTAACATGGTTAGGCCTTAATGGCAGGGGTGGGTTGGTGTACAGGTTGAGACACTTGTTGTAAATATCCATGGAGATTTTGACTTTATAATTAAACTTAAAATCTCTGGCACCCATACAATGAAGTTGGTTTGACTCCAGAGCTGTATAGTTACACTTAAAATCTCTGGCACCCATATAATGAAGTTGGTTTGACTCCAGAGCTGTATTGTTAAGTTTAAAATCTCTGGCACCCATACAATGAAGTTGGTTTGACTCCAGAGCTGTATAGTTACACTTAAAATCTCTGGCACCCATATAATGAAGTTGGTTTGACTCCAGAGCTGTATTGTTAAGTTTAAAATCTCTGGCACCCATATCATGAAGTTGGTTTGACTCCAGGGCTATATTCATTCATTCAGTAGCATGTTCTGTGCAGAACCTCGCTCCCATAACAACCTTCCGGAAAACCTCTCGATCATAAGCAAGTTGTCCCGCGTCCGATACACCTATCTGGAGATCATCCGCCACATCCTGCACCCATCTACCCATCTTCTCTTTGGCCTTCCTCTTCCTCTCTTCCCAGGCATATACCCCTTCATTATTGTTCGCTCCAAACTTTCGTGACGTTTCAAGTGACCAAAATATTTAAATTTTCTTTGTTTTATCGTCTTTACTAGCCAACCTTCTTCAATATTCAGCTCTTGAAGTATGGATGCGTTTGTTCTTTTCTTTACCCAAGATATTCTTAGAACTCGTCTATAACATTTATATTCAAATGCATCAATGCGCTGTTCAGCTTGTTTAGTAAGCGTCCAGGTATCACAGGCGTATGCTGCAATGGGAAAGATGCATGCTCTTAAAAATCTAATTTTTGTAGTTCTGTCTGTCCATTCCGTAATTTATTCAGTTGTTTTAGTCTTTGAAG
This sequence comes from Cepaea nemoralis, assembly GCA_014155875.1. Classification (NCBI taxonomy): domain Eukaryota; kingdom Metazoa; phylum Mollusca; class Gastropoda; order Stylommatophora; family Helicidae; genus Cepaea; species Cepaea nemoralis. The sequence continues at coordinate 160,114 of JACEFZ010006975.1, read as the reverse complement.
AACGATTGATAGTTGTCGTTTAATTTCTTTCATTGTGTCACCGTTGTTGGTAATCAATGACCCGATATTCAAAATTTTCCACCACCTCCAACTTTTCCTCATTAACATATATTTCTTTCTCCATATTAGTTTTATCTGTATGTATTATTTGTGTTTTTGCTATGTTAAGATATAAATTGTGATTTTCACTATTCAACTGGGTTGAGGCTATTAGGTTTTCTATGCCAGTCTGTGTTGTGGATAGCAATACTGTATCATCAGCATACCAAATCTCTGGTATATCATGACCACCGATATTCATCATACAAATTTTCAAATTTTGTTGCATATCCCTTACGGGGATCCCTTACCTAGGAAGTATAATATCATCAAATGGCAGATCAGAAGACGAGATCGAAAATAGGTGCAATAAGGCAAATCAACTCATTGGACAAATGGCACCAATACTAAAGAACAAACATGTATCAATAACTACTAAGAAAGCACTTTACAACACAATCTTCCTACCAACTCTCTGCTACCAATGCCAAACCTGGACAATGACAGAAAAAGAGAAAAGAAAAATCACAACAACAGAAATGAGGTTTCTGAGAAGAATACTCAACGTATCAAGAAGAGATAAGATCAGAAATGAAGAAATCAGGACTAAAATAGGGGTTAAAGTTGCTCTAGATTTTATTAGAAAGCAGCAAGTCAAATGGTTTGGCCATGCAAGTAGGCTACCAGTCAACAGCATGCCACAACAAGCAATGATGTACAGACCAGATGGAAACAGAGGAAGAGGCCGACCACGTAAACGTTGGACTGAGGGAATAACAGAATCCATGGGAATGTCGATATACGAAGCCCATAACCGGGCACTCTCACGAAGTTTATACTTCACCTCGACACCGCAAGGTACAAGAGGAACATGATGAGATGAGATGAGATGAGATCCCTTACGGGACGTTGCAGTCAACACCAGCATTTTCAGCTGCTGTTGATGTACTAGGCAAGTGTTACGTTCAGTAGTTTGCCATTGCTTTCTGAACGACCGGATCATACAGCTCCCTGTTTATATCATCTCTTACATTTCTCATTATGTTTTCGGCGTACAGGTTAAAGAAATAGGGGAACAGATTTGAATGCTGTTTATTAATATTATCACATTTGTTTCTTCCTGCAGAAAGTTGCCCCAATAGGTGTTGCAAGTAGATCAGAACATGTGAGGGAAACATTACAAAGGTATTAGGCTGAATTTATATTTGCTAGTGCAGTTTCTACCTGTAGCAATGCTACACTCATTCTTGCCAGTTATTGGAGATAAGAGCCTGTAAGCCACACAATTAACAACTTTTCAAAGGAAAAAAAAAATAATCTTACACTTCAATCTTTAATTTTCCTTAGGCTGCATTAGCAGAGTATGATTATGTACACCTGTTGTCACTTTTAATATGTCACTAGTTAGCTAAAAGTAAAATTCTTATCTCCATATATCCACAGTTAAACAAGTTTGCTTTGGAAATGTTATCACATCATTTTCATCTGTTAGTGTTCATATTCTCAGTGTTGTCCACTTATGTTGGTTGTTCATAAAAATGATGTCTGGACAGGGAGATAATGTGTATGTGAGTTGGAACAATAGAAAATGTTGGAGAACCCCTGAGCCCATCAATGCAAAATGTTCAGTAAATGTGTAGGTGTTGACTGATGCTAACATAGCAGGTTATATACAAGGAGAGAGAAGCTGATGTTAAAAAAAAAAACTAAAAAAAAACTTGAATATGCACCAGATTGGAACTTGACACGTAAATGTTGTTTCCTCAAGTGTTCATTGACACATGCAAAGCTAGGCACCCTAAGAATGGCGCCATCACTAGTCAGGGTCTGTTGTCCATCAACCTGTAAATTACATTTCTCATGATGTTGCATGTCTATTGCAGAACATCACTTTCATTATGGGCTGTCGAAGCAATGTTCAATCCTTTGCCATGTGTGCATATCTCATGCATGTTTATATTGAAGGTGTCTTCAATGTTCCATGTCCATCTTTGTGTTGGTTGACCCTTGTCTCTTCTTCCAGAAACCATGCCTTAATGATCAGTTTGTGGGCTCACACAAGTAGTAGTTTGTATGGTTGGTAGGAATAGATGACTGGGATAACCCAAATATAGCTTTACACTGACAATAGATATATGCATTATGTGTTGCATATGTAAGGACCAAACAGATATAAATGAAGGTTGTCTGGATTGATGACTTCCCCAATGGTGTAATGCTAGTTTCTCGCTATGGGGGAACCACAGTGCCAGTCAGTCCTGGAGTTTTGGTCAGATAGCTCAAATAGCAAATGTGCTGTCTGTATCCAGAATCAAAATCTAGGTTAGAAACTTCTACCAAGAGGGACACAAAGAGCAATTTCCCCAGCCCAGGAATATGTATGTTGTTTTGGTGGATTCCCAATGCTGGAACACATCCAGAGGAGTATTTTTCTTTAAGGACCCTGAAATTACTGAATGGACAAGGAATAATATACCTTGTGAATATCGTATATGCACAGATATGGTTGGGATAGAATTATAGTGTGAGCGTATGTGAGAGCAGAAAATATAATAATGCTGACCCTGAGGGTTTTTTCTCAAATTTTGAAAATGCATGTGATTTCCTCTTTTTAAAATCTTCATAGAAACAAGTTATCATTTAGTGTCCTTGGATTTCTAATCAGACTGAAACCAATATGGTACGTAATATATGAACATATTACTGAAACCTAAGACAGATAGCATTCAGAAATGGGTTACACAAATGTTGGCAAGAGGCATACATGTGCAAATAAGTCACACAGAGTGCAGATGTGAAAATCAGGTCACCCATGACTTGGGAGTAGGCTGATGAGGCATCGTTTTCCTATAGCCCATGCCATATATCACTGGTTGTCTTAAATGATCACAGTTTCCTGTCTCTTGTACTGCCAGTCATTTCTGATACAAATGTTTCTCCTTGATACATTGTCAAGCTGTTTAACATTGTATCCTGTTATCATGGTGTATTCAAGTTGTCTTCTTCTCATGACATGTGTGAAGACAGTAACTGTCTGGTTCTGTTGAGAGTACCAGAGTGTAACAAGTTGGTGGCTTCTGGTCACCATATTTCTGGACATCTATCATCTGTTCATTTCAAGTCCCATTGGGATGTCCAGTTATTCACAGTGGATAAATGGTAGATGTCTTAAATGAGGTTCTGTAAAATCAGAAAAGAGGTAGCCCTGTCTTTAGCTTTGCAGTTAGTTGATGCCTCATTGAGAGTACGTGCCAACCATTACCCTCAACATTGCCACCTCAACTTTACCTCATGCCTGTTATCACACCACTCAAGGGATTTTGAACTCCATTAATTAAATATAATGGTTTGAGTCATGATGAAATAACTAGGCCTGTGTAGTGAAACTACATGTTACTGATTACAGCATAAGGGTCGTTCATTTGAAACCCGTTCCAATGGCTTTATTACAAAAGCATGAAAGAAACATTAACACGTGTGATAGAATTAAACAAAGCATTCATTTTTAACCTTACCAGACCTGAGACCCTGAACCTAACTGTCCCTATACCTGGGCTCCTGAGCATTAAAGAGAAAAAACCAACATGATATAGAAAAATTTTAGTTATATGCAAACACGTGGTTAGAATAAGATGGAACTTGGAGACATTGTAGAAATCTAGCGCCAATATTCCACCTTTGTGTGCCAATCCACCCAGCAGGATGAGCCTTGTTTCACACAGAGGTACTTCTTATAAAGTGAGCACCATATGTTGCTCTTTACCTTCTTGCATGGATTGTCTTTGTATGCCCCCCTTCTCTTACTATCGATCTAGCTCTAGATCTATAAGGTTCAAGATTCTCCTCATCACTCGAGCTCTCACTGTCTGTATCACTTGAACTGGAAACGTATTCTTGATGAAATTCTGACTCCTCAGAGTCTGAATCAACCAAAGTATCGATCGCCTGTTGGACTGTGAAAAGCCTAGACCTACTTTGCTTTCTTGTTGAAGTGCTTTGTTCATCAGCCCCTCATTTCATTGTGAATTTTCAGAATATTTTCACGTTAAACCACACAAAGTCAATTCAAACATATGGGGACAGACTTTTGCTATGGCTAACCATGAGGTTTGACCATGATTGGTTGGTTATTTTTAGTTTGTGACGCATTTTCTTCACGTACTAGGCAAAGTACTGAAAATTAGGTACAGCGGTATAGCGGCAGATTCAGAAATTACCAAAAACTAAGTACAGCGGTCTGGTAAGGTTAATGAATTTTGCACCATGGGTTGGTCAGAAGAAGTCGCCATAGGCATTCAGGCAAGCATCCCATTGCTTAGGTAGGTGGAGAATTCTGTCCACAAAAAGGATTGTGGTTGCTCACTGAACGAAGTGTTTACTGCGTTCATTATGTCTGCATCTGTGTGAAATCGTTGCCCCTTGAGAGATTTTTTTTAGAGGTCTGAACAAATGAGATGGCAGAACATGACCGCCCACGCTTACCGGCATGGCACATGATGGATGGATGGGAACAAATGAAAATCACATGTTGACAAATCAGGACTACAGGCTGGATGTTGCAGAATTTCCCACTTCTTCCAAGCTAATGCTTCCTGCACAATCTTTGCAACATGCCAACGAGCATTATCGTGCAACAAAATCACACCGCGAGAAAGCGTGCCGGGTCGTTTATTCTTGATGGCTTTTTGCAGCTTGTCTAGTGTTTCCACGTATTTGGATAGAGTTGTTGACACCAGGCTAACAATAGTCCTTCATGGTAAAAAAATGCGCTCAGCATAACCTTACCAGCAGAAACCTGTAATTTAAATTTTTTGGCTTTTGGTAATCCAGCATGCTCCCATTGCATGCTCTCTCTTTTCGTGCTTGGCTAAAAGTGGTGACACCATGATTTATCGCCTGCTACTATGCGGAAGAGAAATGCATCACCCTCCACTCTGTAACGCAACAAGTGGTTCAAACACCATCCCATGTGTTCCTCTTTTTGGTGGTCGGACAACATTCGTGGTACCCACTGTGTACACACCTTCCGATATTGCAGTTTCTTACAAACGACCATTTGAATTGTCCCAATTGACACATCAAATTCTTTCGCTAGAGAACGTATGCTTCGACAACGGTTCATCTGTACTGCTGCATCAATTTTGGCAATGGTTTGTTCTTCTTCTTCTTTCGTTCGCTTGAAATATGTCTATATCTGCAATGTCGTCTCTTGCATGAATTGAACTGTTTTTTTCAGTTCACACAGTGGTCCATAGAGTTTATCTTCCACTGTCGTCTCTCTAGGCCAGAAGGTTTGCCTAGATATGTTATATTTTGGGCAGTCTTGGAGTATGTGCTCTGCTGTCTGCGACGCCAATCCACATGTGCACATGGCTGTTTCACCAATCTTGAATTTTGTATACATGTGGTTGCGTAATCTATTGTGTCCTGTTCTGAGGCGCAGAATAATGACTTGTTCTGGTCTGTCCATAACGTGGTAGTCATCATGAGCAGGTTTTGGTGGCTTTCTGACTGATTTGATCATTCTTTTCTTTTGGTGGTATGTAACGGGCACATCAGGCTGTTCTTCTTTGGCTCCTTCCTTAGCCAATTGATCAGCTCTGTCGTTTCCGGGTACTCCACAGTGGGATGGTATCCACTGTATGGTGACTTTATGCTGACTGCTAAGTTCAGAAAGTAGTGTCCTTAGTACCGGCAATTTCCCAGAGAGGAGCGCCTCGAGTACTGATTTTGCATCTGTTAGTAGCACCACAGGTTGTGTACCATTGCTGTTATTTAGTAATTTCTCTGTTGCTATCTTGATTGCCTCAATTTCGGCATCATAGTTATGGCAGTACTTTCCTGTCGGTACTCTGGCTGTGTCCCTAGTATTATTTGGGTATTCTATGTACACTCCCGCTCCTCCATTTCGAACAGCATTTTGTGCTGACCCATCTGTGTAGACTCGGATCCAGAGATCCCCCGGGAAGGTTAACCCGGTCAACAAATGCCCGCATAAGTCGGATGTGTCGGCCTAACGGCGCAAGAACGCAGCTCTGCTGTAAACAGGCACAACGCAATCACATCCGAAAAAAAACTCCGGATGAACGAAGAAGAAGAAGAAGAAGGATCCAGAGATCCTGTGGGTATTCTTCATCAAGGAAGCTGAGAGTGGCTGTTCTGCGCTGCACACTGTTCTGTTCTTCCTTGTCAAATATTCCTCTCACTTTTGTCTGGATTTGTAACGATAGTCTATGCTCATCTTTCCATGGAGTTCGCTCTGGAATAGTTGTTAGGGGGATACCAACTGTGGGCAGATCAGTGGTTTCTCTGCAGAGTCGTTTGGCCTGGTGGATAAAACTACTTCTTTTCAACCGCCCCATAGCTAGGTTTTCAAATCTGTTCTTCATAGGGTGGCCTGGCAAGCTGAGGAACTTTTCTGCTTGTATTAGCGTTTTCGTATCTCTGCGCTCACTCAGTGCCTGTGTCCTCCCCATCTTCTCCATTTCCACTATAGGGGTTGATCTCATCCCTCCTGTGGTGACTCTAAGTGCTTGATTTTGCACCTTGTCCAGCTCTTGTAGTGTGGTTTTTGATGCTGAACACCACGCAGTTGACCCATATTCCAGGTGTGGTCGTATGCTCTGTTGGTAAACTTTGCTAAGTATTTTCGTACTGGCTCCCCATGTGGTTCCACTTAGCTTTCTCAGGAGAGCTATTTTCCTTCTGGCTTTTGCTACTGCTTTGTTGATGTGCTTTCTCCATGTCAGCTTGCCATCAAATGTTACTCCAAGGTATGTTGGTTCTTTATCTTCTCTTAGGGGTGTTCCATTTATCTGGATGATCCCTGCCTTTTGTTTTGGAGAGAGGGTAAATAGGGTGGTGCTGCACTTGTCAGTGTTTATGCTGACACACCATCTATTTGCCCATGCAGCAAATGTATCTACAGCTCTTTGTAGCAATCTGGTGGCCACTGATGCATATTCATTTGTGCTCCATAGAACCAGGTCATCGGCGTACATTGCCGCTTTAATTCCATGCGGTAGGTGAGCAACAAGATCATTGATGAAGATTAGAAAAAGTGTGGGGGACAAGACTCCGCCCTGGGGGACACCGTGACGCAGTAGTACTTTCTTGCTCTTGAGTCCGTCTATCTGTACTCGGGCTCTTCTGTTGTGCAAGTATGCTTTCACCCATTTGTACATTCTTCCATTGACTTTGCAGTTTCTCAGTTTCTTCATCAGACCTTCTTTCCAGACTTTGTCAAAGGCTTTCTTCAGATCTATCCATGCCGCAAGCACCAGCTTCTTCTCTTGGAATGCATCCTCAATTTCTTGAGAGAGGTAGGTTGTCTGATCTTCCGTAGAGTAGCACTGCCTAAAGCCAGCCTGCTGTGGCACAAGGATGTTTTTACTTTCAATGTACCACTGCAGTCTGTGATTGATGATGCGCTCCAGTGTTTTGCAGAGACAGCTGGTGAGGCTAATTGGTCTGTAGCTAGAGGCAATGGAACCATCTTTCCCTGATTTTAGGAGGGGTATCATGATTGCTTCTCTCCAGGCTTGTGGAACACTGCCTAAGGTCCAGCTGTTATTGAAGATCTGCAACAGCTTTGTTTTGGCCTCTGTTCCTAGGTTCCTGATCATTTCATTGGAGATACCATCAGCTCCTGGTGACTTTCTCATTTTCAGTTTTGATATGGCTAGCTCCAGTTCGCTGATTGTGATGGGTGCCTCCAGAACCTCATGTACTATTTCCTTCTGTCCTGTATGTTGTCGTTTCTCTCGAATCTCTTGTTGTTTCTCTGGACTAATTTTGATATTGCTATCTTGTGCGAATGAGTCCGCAAAATGGTCAGCTGCTTGCTTTCTTGTTAAGATTTTTCCATCTTTATATAGCGCAATTTTTGAGTTTCTCCCTGTGCCCTCGTCATTAAGCTGTTTTATTAGCTTCCACAATTTCCTTGTGTCTCTTTCAAAGTTCAGAGACTCCGTTTTCTCCTGCCAGCTTTTCCGTCTAGCCTGCAGCTTGGCCCTTTGAAATTTGGCTTTTGCATGCTGGAATTTATTGTGGTGCTCTTGGCTGGGTGTGGCCTCTGCTTGCTTTCTACACACTTCAACATCATTATGCAACTGTTCCAGTTCACTACTCCAGTAGGGTTTATATTGTTTACGGGCTCCTCTTGGTACTGTTTCTCGCGCTGCCTGTAGTATGCATTTCCCAAACTCTTCAACTACTTTATTTATGTCTTTCTCAGTGTTCAGGTTTCTAACCAATATGCTGGTGTGATGCTTGTACATTGCCCAGTCTGCTTTCTTGTAGTTCCACCTCGAGAGGGTGCTGCTTTCACTTACAAGCTCATTTTCTACGGTTAGAAAGACTGGCCGATGGTCACTGCCACCAAGTTGTTTCCCAACAATTCGTGTAATGTTCCACTCCAGGTCTGGTGAATGAAAAGCCAGGTCAGGTGTAGTTGTAGAGTGCCATGATCTCGAGTAGAAAGTATGTGGGTCGGACGGCTTGTTAATCAACATGAATCTATTCTCATCCTGCCAGTCTTCCAGTCTCTCTCCTCTCTGGTCCATGTGATCATAGCCCCAGCTCTGCGAGTGGCTGTTGAAATCGCCACACACAATCATTTTTTCTTTTAGTGGTAGTGTGTCCAGTGCCTGTGGGCGGTCACTTGGACAGTAGTAATTGATCAGATGTAGATCTGTATTACCTGTCTTAAGTTGTGTCTGATACTCAGCCCCTTCCATGTAGACTTTGATTTGGGAAGCCATGATGTTATTTCTTACAAGGGTCAGTATCCCACCTTTTCGCCTGTCCTTTCGGTCAGATCGGTAACACTGGTAGCCTCTGATTTTGAAGGCTATATTTTCATTGAGGTGAGTTTCTTGCAAGCAACATATGCTTACTTTTTCTTGGTCCAAGATATTTTCTAATTCTATTTTTTTGTTGCCGACTCCCTCCGCATTCCAGTGCATTATTTTAAGTCTTCGTTTGGTAAGGCCAGTCATCCTGTTCTCATGTCCCCTGGCTCCACAGGACATCTGAGAAGGACCTCCAGTAGTTGGGGTTGGACCCTTTCGAGACATAGGGCCCGGCACTGCACCTGCCTGGGGGTCCAAAGCAGGGCGAGCACCATAACGATTAGCAGTAGTCGACATATTCCATTTTGCGTGATTGCGTGGCATCCTGATTTCTGTGGTGCGCCTCTTGGCTGGTTGCCTCCGACTTCAGCACCTTTCTTTGCTAGAGCAGACTGTGGTCTCACTCGAGTGTAGATGTGTACACGCGCACACACCTGTCTGCGCATGCATGTATGTGCATACACAACTAGAGCATACTGGTTATTTTCCGGCGCCAGAGATTTGCCGTCGCCCCTTCTCCTGTTAGTTTAAACAGGTCCGCCGCGTGAAGGCCAGGAGTTGGACTTTTGCTGCATAGGTTATGTATTCACGAGCCATTGAGGTATTTAAGCAATGTTGGGCGCTCACCCCAACACCGCGCCTCGGCTACATACAGCAACATTTGGAACCCGCAATGGTTTGTTTCTGTTGCAACAATATGCACTTGACCCGGCCGTCGAAGATTTGCCGTGAACTGACGTCCTTTCTGAAACATTCGTACCCAGTCTGTCACTGTTGTTTTTGACACACATTTGTTACCACACGCTGCCTGCACTCTTCGATGAATGTCCACTGGTCGACATCCTTCAAATGAAAGAAACCGAATCACTGCTCTTTGAGCTTCTTTGGATGGATTTTGGATCAATGCGGGCATTTTCTCAACTGTCAGAAACAGAACCAATGCATCACGGTGCTCTTTTATTCATTGGTCAGTACTTATCACATGACTATGACATGATCATGTTCAACGTACACAATTACGCGTGGTGCGGCACGAACAGATTTCAAATGAACGCTCCTAATATATTCTACAATGTCAGTCACTCTGTGATCTTGTATACCTTTATGGTTTCATTCAGCTCTGTTTTAGCAGTCTATACATATGGTTAATATCACAGAGCATCTAGACAGCATTAAAAAGACATGTTAGGTGAGGGGAACAGCTGAGAGAAAGAACAATAACTTTATTTTCATAGTGTCACTAATGGCCAAGCAGGCCCATCTCACATTCAACCCTTTGTACCATTCAACTTTCACACATAAATTATATATTCAGTATTATGCATTTTGAGAGCTGTGATAGCGCCATGGCCAACACACTTGCCAAAAATTACCAGTATGATTGTTTATCTTTTGTTGTCATTTCCTAGATTTTGAAACCTGTGATATTGAGTGTGTATGGCTTGAGGTTAAACTCCAAGATCGCATACCCCTAGTAGTTGGCCATCTCTATCGAAACCCCAGTGCAGGAAATTTCTGGTATGAAAAATTCACCACTACGATGGATGTAGTCTTTAGTAATGCGAGAGAAATAATATTGCTAGGTGACTTCAACATAGACACTAACAAATCAAACAAAACATGGGAAAATATAATAGAGTCATATAACTTCTAACAGTTAGTCAAACAAGCCACAAGAATAACAAAATCATCTGCAACACTTATAGATCATATTTATACTACGTGTGCTGACAACATCACAGAATGTACTGTACCTATTAATGCAATGGGAGATCACTATCCAGTATGTTGCACGTGGCCGAAAAGAGGTACCAAAACTCCAAAACACAAACATATAAGTATAAAGTATAGAAATTATAAAAACTTCAATCAAGATGTCTGTTTAAAAGACTTGCTCAACTCATCTCTGGACTATGTTTACCAGCTTCCTGACCCAGACGATGCTCTGGACCACTGGCTGAAGACCTTTCTAAGTGTATTTGATAAGCATGTTCCATTTAAGGAAGTTAATGTTAAACATCACACTAAGCAACCGTGGATCACACAGGAGGTAGTTGAACTTATGAGAGACTGGGACAGGGCACATAAAAATAGAGATCTGACTATGTACCGTAGTCTGAGAAACAAAGTTCAGTATGTTATTCGAAAGGAAAAGAAAAACTATTTTAAGAACTTAATAATAGATAAAACCAACACTAAAGATATATGGAAAGCAATTAATACCTTGACAAACAAACACAAATCATCACAACCACTACCATCAAATCAGATTACATGTGATCAATTCAGTAGATTCTTTCAGTCCGACATAAACCAACTGAAGGCTGCAATACCAGATGCGCCTCAAGACATATCTTTATTATCATCATTCTGTGAGAACAAATGCTATGGTGACATTCCCTGTAACATACCGCTAATGACGACTACTGAAGTATTTACTTATCTCAGTAAAATAAAAAACAATAACTCATCAGGACTATATTGAATCAGTAATCGAATCCTTCGCTATGCTGCACCGGCGATCTGCGAGTCACTAACTTTTATATATAATCAATGTCTCACCAAAGGTCACTTCCCATCAGCCTTTAAAATCGCTTAAGTGTATCCTCATTTAAAAGCTGGTTCATTAGACAATCGTCTCATGAGTAATTATAGGCCAATTTCCATATTATCCTCACTATCCAAACTGCTAGAAAAGCACATCCACAAAACAACTCTAGAGCCCTTAGTTCACCAAAAACTAATAGTTGACAGTCAGTCAGGATTTCGGCCAAAATATTCTTGTTATACGGCCCTAACAAACATGATAGAAAACTGGCATCAAAATATTAACAATAAAACTCCATGCGGAACGGTCTTTATAGACTTTAGAAAAGCATTCGATATGATAGATCATACTATTCTAATTAAAAAACTAGAAACAATGAAAGTAAGCTTTAATATAGTGACATTAATAAACTCATTTTTATTAGACAGAAAACAAGTAGTAAAACACAATAAATCTCTATCTCAAGCCATTACCATTAATATTGGAGTACCTCAGGGGACTATACTTGGCCCTCTGTTATTTGCCATTTATATAAATGATCTTCTCTTATATCTGTCGTCGTCCTGTGATCTATTTGCAGACGATTGCACAGTATATACAAACTGCTATTGATGGTAATGTGCTAGAATTATCCTTGCAACAGGAAATAAATAGTGTAGTTAACTGGAGTCATGCAAACCGCATGCAAATTAACATTTCTAAAACAAAATCTATGTTAATAGGAACCAGGCAAAGACTTCACACTCTAAATTCTCAGAGAACTCTTCAGATGCACATTGGTAGTGGTAGCATGCCTATAGAAAGTGTAACCGAGCACAAGGCACTGGGTCTTATCATAGATCAAAATCTATCCTTTAATTCCTATGTTCATGCTCTTGTTAAAAAAATAGCCAAAAAAGTATACCAACTTGCCAAAATTAAAAATTTCCTCGACAATAACACAAGAAAGATATTCTATTCTTCCCACATACAAACACATATTGATTATTGCTCCACAATCTAGGATGGATGCTCCAAATCAATAACAAAACGCCTGTATTCGCTCCAGAAAATGGCAGTGCGTTTAATAATTAATGGTGAAAAGCTTACCGACAATTCTAACCTACATAAACGTCTTCGGTTACTGCCACTCCACAAATGCCTACTTTTTAATAAAGCTAAACTAATTCACAAATTCCTATTTCAGAATGTTCCAAGCTACCTTTGGCCATTGTTTAAATATAGCGCAAGACATAGCAAATGACTAAATATACTTCATGTCCCTAAACCTAGGATAGACTTATATAAAACAAGCTTAGCATACTCTGCCACTCAGTTGTGGAACAATCTTCCACAAGAAATCAAAGACACCACCAATCATTATACATACAGTCGCAACCTGTTTGAACACTACCTCAGGACAGACTACATTCCCCCATAAAACAAAACAAAACAACAAAGACAATAATAATGGTAAATTATCTCAAATGACAACCAGCCAAAAAACATTTCCATAGGTATGGCACGTTACATCTTCCTTGTGTATTTATAATGCCCATGTTAAACATTGCCTCAGCGAGTCATGTATTATTGACTATTTTTCATGTGATTTAATGCTTATTGTTCTTTTGTTGTAAAAGATTTGCTTCATAAGAGATTTTGAATGAAAGTATGTATGAGAGGAAATAGAGAAGAAGGGCAGAATGTGAGATGGGCCTGCGTGCCCGATTCTAAACCCTTTGAAAATAAAGATTTTCATTCGTTCGTTCGTTCGATCTTGCAAAAGGACACCTTTACTCAGAGGTCCACGGGTCAAAACTTCCTACTCCACTCATACACTTGCTGGACTGACAGGCATGCATCACCATACTAGACCTTCATTTGCCGATGAATTTCTATAGGTTTCTCCCCTTCACTGATCTAAAAATGGATGGACAGAACACTGCTTCTCTTTGGTACATGTCAAAAGTTGGGTGGCCATCTTTAAACTGTCCTTATGATGTCACCTTTGTTTGTCTGCACTGTGATGTCACATGCTTAACACTCTTTACTTCCTTAACAACAATATTGACAGGTTACAAGACAATGCATGGTTACTGTAATTTCTGTCACACTTGTGTTTATGTGAAATATTCTCAGTGTGTTTATGTGAAATATTCTTGTGTTTCTGTGAAATGTTCTCGTTGTGTTTATGTGAAATATTCTCATTGTGTTTATGTGAAATATTCTCATTGTGTTTATGTTAAATATCGCCCGTGTTTTGCCGGGGCCCATAAGGGAAGCCAAGAATAGTAACACTGTTGTCTACCATGCATGTCGTAACAGGCGACTAAGGAGGCTTGATGGTTCCATCGCCTTGCTACTGAGTGAGTGCGTGGCGTGACGCTGTGAGTTTCGTGTGAAATGCCTTTGATTCTGCCCAAGATTTTTTGGAACGTGACTGCATGCTCGAAGCGATTGCAGCTGGCTATGTCCCAGAGTTGACCGGTTTTTGCCATATGCAGAAATGCGTGGCTGCTGGGCTTCTGGTTGACTGCCACTACCGTCGACGATGAACTGTATTTTAGTGGAGGAGCATTCTGGCGACAGCATCATTATGTACAGTGAAATGTTTTTACATCTGCATGAGGAAACATCTAGAAACGGAACAAACATCTGGAAATGTCTAGAATGTGTAGGTGAACATCTAGAAAAACACCCGGATGGAAAAATGGCTGCCGCTTCCACCGAAGATGGGCTGTGTGGTTTCGTGGAGTACTTTTGTGTTGGCATTCTGGCGACGGCATTGTTAAACATCTGAAAACGGAACAGACAACATCTAGAGGTGTCTGGACTGTGTGTGTGAATATCTAGGAATCATCCTAGAAAATGACTGCTGATTCCATCAGAGATGAACTGAGTGTTTCATGGGGGACTATTATGTTGACATTCTAGTGGCAGGATTATGCAGTGTGTATCTGTGCGGCTGTTGTTTGTCGAGATTCCTGTCTTTTCCACTTTTCACATTGAGCAGTGGGGAGCGTTTTGTGTGATATTCACTGGCACAGGAACGGAGCATAATGGGGATGACCCGTTGCTGTGAAGTTGGAACTGAGACTAACTGACTATTTAACTAACTATTTCCTTTATTGTCCTTGAATATTACATGGTGATTATTACTCTTCCATGGTGAACTGCTGTATTCTGTATCGTGTCCTGAACACACCTAGTGTGTACCATACACTCTGCTGTTTCACTTTACCGTTGATCTGTGTAGATTTTTCCACCTTGTTCACTGTCCCAGTCTTTTGTGTACTAGGGATGGATATTTCTTGTTGCTTCATTAATGTTTAGCCAATCAACCAAGACTTGCCCATTTTGTAAACATTGGCATACACAAGTAGCATTTGTGGTGCCATATATAATGTGGGTAAGAGATGGGAACCAGATATCCTGGCTTATCCCTTATAATATGGCTGCCCCCTCTGCCGTGCGTCCACCTTGACGAGGTAGAGGGGCTTGAGCGTTCCAATGACCCCAAGCACAGCTACTGGTAGGGTCACCCATGTCGGACAGGTCAAGGGAGAGGGACCAGACGAAGTGACGCACAAACCTGCTGCCTTGTAGGTAGACTGGGGACAGTTAAAGGCTAGGGAAAGCATCCTGAACAAATGCTTGTCGAAATCGGATGTACTGAGCCACAGGCTTGACAAAGAAGTGCAACGTAACTTTATCATTTCATGATGCCACAGATGAAAATTAATCGTTATGGTGCTAATCCCGTGAAGTCCCATCAGGCGGTGATAGTGCCGGGCCCCCTGCCTCGAGGGGGTCCACCCATGACTACTGGTGGTCACCTTCCCCTGCGCTGTGGAGTCAAGGCACAGAGGAGTAGGTTAAGAGCTATTGACCAAACACCCCGGACACTCAACATACTACAATGGAATGCAGAAGGAGTTTATAACAAGAAAGCCTCCCTAACACAGCGTCTTCATAAAGATAGAATAGATGTGGCATGCATTCAAGAGACACACCTCAACGCCAATCGCACATTTTCAGTCGAGGGATATCAGGCCACACGTTTCGACCGCGAAGGACACAAAGGAGGAGTTGTAATACTTACACGAAATACAATACCTTGCAGCGAAGTATCTGTGATCTCTGACAACCAAACGGAAATTATAGGTGTTGATATAATGATAAAGGACGTGAAAATAAGAATTTACAATCTATATAGCCCGGCAGATAAGGATCTTACACTCTCAAACATGGAAATAACTGACACAAATTGCATTGTTGTCGGAGACTTTAATAGCCGTTCAGAAAGATGGGGATACCCAGATACTGACAAAAGAGGAGATGAAGTGGAGGACTGGGAAATAGACTCAAATCTCCATCTACTTAACAAAGCGGATGACACACCGAGCTTCTACTCCTAGAAGATGGATTACCACTTCTACTCCAGACTTAGCTTTCTGCACAGGAGACATCCTCCACAAAATCGATCGCCATGTGCTGGACCAATTAGCAGGTAGTGACCACAGACCAATCAAGCTTGTAATAAATATGGAGTATGTTCCACAGGAGCAAAAGCCTTTGCCCCGTTGGAATTACAAACGAGCAGATTGGGACAGATTTGCCATACTAACAGACAAATATTGTGAAAACGTAAATACACGATATGGCAACATGAAGCAAATGGTGGAAAGTCTAAACAGAGCAATAATACAGGCGGCCACTGAGTCTATTCCAAGAGGAGCAAGGAAAAATTACAAACCATACTGGACTGAAGAACTACAATTTTTGGAGGACAAAGTTGAAGATGCTAGGAAGACCGCAGAGAGAGAACAAACAACTGAAGCGAACATCTCTCTCAAAGCCATCTCAGCAAAATATAAAAGAACAGTAAATCAAACAACAAGAGATTGTTGGAGGAAAAAAACAGAAAACCTGAATTTTGACAGGGATGGAAACAAACTATGGAAACTAGTGAAAGCCATGAACAATGAAGGACCTAGAAACAAACAAATAACAATTAAACAAGGAAATGCCTTGCTTACAGGAAAAAAGGCTGCAAATGCACTAATGGAACACTATGCCAGTGCAAACCACATTGATATTACAGCCGAACAGAAGAAAGCAATCAAAGATAAACAGATACATCATACATATACAGAGACAGCAGCAGAATATATGATGGCAAATCTAACAATGGAAGAAATGGAACAGGCAATGAATACCCTAAAAAAGAAGACATCACCAGGAAAGGATGGAATCACAAATGAAATGCTAATAGGACTAGGCACTAAGGCAAAAAAGAAACTACTAGCAGTCCTAAATTACAGCTGGAAGAGGGGAATAGTCCCACAGGCATGGAAGGAAGCTATACTAATACCAGTCCCAAAGAAAGGAAAAGACCTGGAAGAACCAAATGGCTATCGACCTATCAGTCTTCTTAGCTGTGTAGGAAAATTAATGGAACGCATTATCAATGGCAGGCTAACATGGCATCTGGAAGAAAACCAACTCTTAACACCTCACCAAGCAGGATTCCAGAAAGTACAGATCTACTGAAGATCAAATAACCTATATAGCTCAGGAAATAGAGGATGCCTTCCAAGAGAAAACGCACACACTAGCGGTCTGGATAGATTTAGAAAAAGCATTTGATAAAGTATGGAAGGAAGGACTGAAAGTAAAACTGCAAAAAATGCATGTTTGCGGGAAAATGTACAAATGGATCAGCCACTACCTTGAGAACAGAACTGCCAGGACAAAAGTACAAGGACAAACCAGCAAAATGATGCTGTTGGAGCAAGGTGTCCCCCAAGGAGGAGTTCTTTCACCAACATTATTCCTAGCATATATAAACGACATCACGGAAAATTTTCCAGCCAGAGTACACACATCATCCTTTGCAGATGACCTAGCCATATGGACATCTGAAGAATATATTAGTACAGCTAACAGCAGAATACAGCAAGCCTTATTAGCGCTAGAGGACTGGTCAAAATCATGGCTAGTGAAGATAAGTGAGGAGAAAACAACATGCACAGTGTTCTCCCTCTCAAATAAAACTCAGCAACCTAAGCTGGTATTGAATGGAAAAATATTGCGCCATGAAGAAAATCCAAACTATCTAGGAGTCACCTTTGATCGTCGCCTGACATGGAAGACACAGGTTGAGAAAAATCGAACAAGAGCAAGGCAGAGAATGGCAATCATGAAAAAGCTTGCTGGTACAACGTGGGGAGCAGATGAGAAAGTTCTCAAGAAGTTATATACTGGACGGGTGAGGCCAGTACTGGAATATGGCATTGCAGCTTGGGCAACAGCAGCTAAGTCAAACTTTAACAAAATAAGTAGAGTCCAAAACCAAGGAATGCGAATCATAACTGGAAGCCTGAAGACAACGCCTATTAATGAACTAGAAAAGATCACTTGTTTACAACCAATGCAGGATAGAAGAGATAGCAGAGCCCAGCAACAAGCAGAAAAATTTAGAAGATTGACAGACCACCCTATGTATAAAAGGTTTAGTGGTTTTGGAAAGGGACGACTGAAGCGTAGCAACTTTGTAGAAACTGCAAAACGAAAGATTAGGGCAGATCCCATACTTAACATATCAACAGTCAAACCTATTACAATGCAGACAAGTTCCCAGCTTGGAGACAGCAGCAACTGCCTGAAATGATAGAAAACATTCCTGGTATTGAGAAAAAGAACACTCAGCATGAAACCGAAAGAAGAGAAATAACCCTAAACTACATAAAAGAACATTACCCAAGCAGGAATTGGACCCATGCATATACAGATGGATCAGCCAAAAATTCAATAGAGAATGGAGGAGGAGGAATTCTCCTAAATTTAAAAAATGGAGTGAAAAAAACACATTCAATGGCAACTGGAAAATTTTCAAGTAACTTCAAAGCGGAGGTAGAGGCTCTGAAAACTGCAGCAGAAATGCTCCTGATGGAGGAAAATAAAGAGAAGCAAATAGCTATCTTCACAGATGCAAAGTCAGCTGTCTCAATACTGAAGAGCAATAACAGCACAGAACTAACTGACCTAAGAGCAGCACTCCATGGTCTATGCCAGAAATCCAAAAAAGTTGTAATACAGTGGATCCCATCACATTGCAGTATACCTGGAAACGAAGAGGCTGACAGACTGGCAAAAGAGGGCGGACGACTACCACAGCCTGACATAGACATAACCTATAATGAGGCAAAGAGGTTGATAAAAAGCACTTATAGAACCAAATGGGAATCAGAGCATCCAGGCCATCAGAAGGATGATGCATATTACAAACTCGACCGAAGAGAACAAGTAGCAATCTTCAGACTCCGCACAGGACATAACAGGCTGAAATACCACTTGTTCAATAAACTAAAGATAGGAGATACCGATGAATGTAATTGTAGAACTGGAAAAATGACAGCAAAACATTTGCTGCAGGATTGCCCAACGTATGCAGAACAGAGAAAGATATTTTGGCCCACACCTGCTTCATTTGAGGACAAGCTCTATGGAGATATCAACAAGCTAAAGTTGACCGCAGATTACTTTAACTATATACAGGTTGACATTTAAAGGTGCATGAAGACCCAGAGGCATGAAATGGAATATTGCTTGGATAGCAAATCCATTACGTGGAAAGTCCAAATCAAAAGCCCATTGTGTGGGCTTCATAAAAGGTGGAAAAGTGTCCTAGTGGCACGAAATGGAATATTGCTTGGATAGCAAATCCATTACGTGGAAAGTCCGAATCAAAAGCCCACTGTGTGGGCTTCATAAAAGGTGGAAAAGTGTCCTAGTGGCACGAAATGGAATATTGCTTGGATAGCAAATCCATTACATGGAAAGTCCGAATCGAAAGCTCACTGTGTGGATGTCATCTGCAGACTGCATACTTCTGGTTTCCGGAAGAACAGCCTATGGTGAACGGAAGGCCCAATATACGGAAGTGAGGCTAAGCAGCCATGTGCAGGACGTGACGATTCCTTGGGTGAGCCCAGTACCAGAGCGCTATGTATCGGCTCTGCAAGTATGGAAGCCTCCTTGGATGGCGGGGAATGCCCATGGTCTGCCCCTGCCTTCCCTTGAGGGCTGACCAGGATCTTTGGCTGTTCTATATGGACCAGCTGGGATGGAGGATAACACCACAACAGTGAGAGTCAAACGTCCTAAGAAACCCCCGGGAAGGTTAACCCGGTCAACAAATGCCCGCAGAAGTCGGATGTGTCGGCCTAACGGCGCAAGAATGCAGCTCTGCTGTAAACAGGCACAACGCAATCACATCCGAAAAAAAACTCCGGATGAACGAAGAAGAAGAAGAATATGGCTGCCACTCACCATGAGTTAAGCTAGCTCTTTTTGTTAACCCCCCCACCCCACCTTCCTTACACCACATAGGCACAGTGTAGACAATATTATGCTATGGAACTGAGGTAGCCAGTATGCACAGAATGGTCTTGGCAAGGAATGCCAATTTTGGATATCGATGTTCATTAAGTTGACTACATTCAGACGTGACGACAGAATGAGAAGTATAATTCTGTCGTCACGTCTGAATTAGTCACAGGAGATCTTCGTGACTACATGTTGTTTTGTGTATGTGTTTGTTTGCTGATGAAGGCTAATCGCCGCAACGTCCTGTATGTGTTGTAATTCTGTTATGTAAAGCTGCACTACTTTGTGTCATTTTATATTGTTTACATTTTCACAGCTTTACCGCAGTTCCACCAAATTTTATTTATATTTTTACTTTGTTGTTCAATACGTGACCAAGTTCGTTCTTTTGCATCTTTTGACAAACACTTCAGGTATTTGTAGCGTGGGTCAAGTTCTGTTGCAATCTGTAGTATTTCAATACTTGTCATATTAGCTACATGGTCACTGAAGTCGTTAAAAGATTCTGCCTTAAATGTAGCTATGTAGCCTGGATCATCATCGTGTACAGTCATATGCTTTGTCAACAATGTGACAATACACAGCTAGATGAAACATAATCTTGACCGCCAAGCAGGACTGTGGTCTGACAGAATAAGTCCAAAACTTTGACATATTTCAAAATCTTCTCCCAATCTGAATCTGACAGTTTTGAACCTTTGTATTGTTCCTTTTCATCTGACTTGTAGATAGTTAAATGCTTCTCTGGTCTGTAGAAGACTCTGTAGCACAATACAAATACTGTTCCATCTTGTTGGTACATCTTGCTGCAGTTTACACAATTGTGACTCAATACAATTTTGCAATTCGATTGTGTTTACAGCACTGTTTAAACTGTCCAACAATTTTTCGACATCCGGTTCATTTGTATAAGTGATGGGAGAAAAGTTTTCGATTAATCGTTAAAAAAAAATTAATCGTAAAAAAAAAAAAATTAACGACTAATTGATTAATTAATCATTAACTTCCGCAGCCCCACACACACACACACATGCACACACATGCGCGCGCGCGCACACACACACACACACACACACACACACACACACACACACACTCTCTCTCTCTCTCTCTCTCTCTCTCTCTCTCTCTCTCTCTCTCTCTCTCTCTCTCTCTCTCTCTCTCTCTCTCTCTCTCTCTCCCTCTCTCTCTCTCTCTCTCGAAGTAGAATTTAATTTAACTTAAATTAGCTTAAGTCGACGTTACTGGCTTAGTCTCGTTCGTTATCTTTCTTTATCATTGTATAAAAAGTCCTGATAAGTCGAATTCAGTTAACTCAAATTTTCGGATTAGTCGAACATAAAAATGAGTACCGACTATATAAGTGTTCATGTTTAAGTTTAACTGTTCATTTCACTACCAAAAAAAAAAAATGTGTTTCGCGAAAGAATTATTTTTAGTCAACCCGGAGAACAACAATCTCACATAAATGATATCTTGCTACATGTCAATGGTGGCTAGTGGATGAAAGCTTACCATTTTAACTTTAGAAAGAAAGATTGAGCTGTTGGAAGAGGATGAACATAGTGGGAAGAAGAAAGTGAATATAGCTAGAGAATTTGGTAATCCAGCATCGACACTTTTCGGCATTTTAAAGCATAAAGACTCATCTCATCTCATCTGCTACAGAAAATTGTTTTTCGATGCTGCCCTTTTAAAATGGTTCACTGCTATTAGATCGGCAAATGTACCAGTAAATGGGCCTTATTGCGAAAACTGAAGAATTTGCACGTCTTGGAGGTCAGACAGACTGGAATTGTAGTGCTGGCTGGTTGGATCGTTAAAAAAAAAGACGACGGACTTTTTCTTTAATTAATTTGGAAATTTTCATATGACTTTAATGTTCCGTTTTCTAAAATAATTAAACATGTCTGATATTGTATTGCTATTTATTTGTTCACTAACTGTATTTTCTAAGTGGTACAATCATTTTACTCAATGCTACTGCATGGTATTAGTGTAAATTAGTGCAGTCTGGATAAGTAGAATTTCTGATAGTAGAACAAATTCCTTCAGCCCCTGTGACTTCTACTTATCCAGACTCCACTGTGTGTGTATATATATATACATGCGCTTAAGGACACACACATGTGCACAAATGCAACTAAGAGAGAGAGAGAGAGAGAGAGAGGTCTGTTGAAATCTTTATGTAAGTTATTTTTGTGATCTATTCCTAGTTCTAGTGGGAGAAGAAGCTTTATCTTAGACCCGCAGACTTCTTCCAAACAAGTCAGGTAAACTTTCATTTATTTTAAAAAGTCATTTCAAGATTATGTCATAATTTTTTGTAAATATGTCTTTAAAAAGAAAGAAAAAGAAATTACCAGGAAAGGATTGTATTAGAAATGAAATGTAGAAGTGAGTTATAAGGGTAACAGAAAAATTAAATTACTATTCGTGACAGAGGACACGCTAGGGGCCATAAGATGTAATTTCATTTTAAAATGTTGAGAACCCCATGGACAGCTAATAAGACCAATATCCAACTTGTGTAATATTTAATTAACCAAACCAAACAAGACAGTCATCATCTTTTGGTCATGTTATGAGACGAAAGAGCCTGGAGAAGATTGTGACACCTGAAAGATAGAGGGTTTTGGAAACAGAATTTGACAGGGAGAAAACTGGAAGGGTGGGCTCAGTGGCTTGGAAGTTGATCAGCAGTTGAGCTTATCAATAACGCAGGAAAACTGTTTGTGGAGGAACATGATCGCCTCCACCACTTGGTATGGCACATTATAAAGGTAATTGGTGAGAGCTGCTGGTAAAGAAGAGTTGCCACGCAGGTATGCAAGGAAGCTAAACAAGTACCAGTCTTGATGAAAAGATCTGACAGAAGTAATAATGAGAGAGATCAAAGAGAAGCCAGGAATAATATTTGGAGGTTATAATATAAACAATATACACTATGCAGATGACACAGTATTGATGGCAGATAATTTAATAGATCTACAACAATTGTTGGACATTGTAGTAACAGAGAGTGCGAAGAAAGGACTTTCCTTGAATATCAAGAAAACAGTAACACGGGTTTTAAAAGAAAAAGGTGACACCCAAATGTGAAATAGAGACAGAAGGGAAAATTCTTCACCAAGTAGATAGTTTTAAATACAATTTTAAATACCTAGGGGCATTTATAACATCAGAGGGAAGATGCATAACAGAGATTAAGAGCAGAATAGAGCAAGCAAAGGCTGCATTTAAGAAAATGAAGACTATCTTATGCACTATCATTGAATGTAAGAAAGAGAGTGCCAATGTGCTATATAGAACCTGTTTTGCTGTATGGCTGTGAATCTTGGAATGTAAATGAACAAATTAGGAAGAGATTGGAAGCAACAGAGATGTGGTTCCTGAGATGAATGTTGGGAATTCCTTGGACTGCTAAAGTAACTAATAACGACAGCCTGAATGAGGCTAATGAAACTAGAACATTATATACAACAATAAGAAAGAGGCAAACAGCTTTTTTTGATCATATGATGATAAGAGAGGCATTGCAGAACATCGTGACAACTGGAAAGATTGAGGCTGAGGCTGACCAAGGGAAATCATACTGGATGGATTGAGACGGTGGCATAAAGGAATATCAGTAGTGGAGTTGATCCAGAAAACCAAAGACCAAGATCTGTGGAGAGTCATGAAAGCCTACGCCAGCCGGCATGGCACTTGATAATCACAATGGTGGTACGGTAAGATCCTGCTGAGAAACAGCATTTACATACCTTATAGGGATCAAAGGTCAGGTAAACAGGAATCACAGACTGCATAAATAATATATTCCACTTATGAATCAGTGGGGAAATATGTTGGGAACATTAATAAAATTGATATAACGACTAAGAAAGTAATAATAGATACATGATAGAAACATGCCACACATCTCCAATGTTCCATTTAAAGAACCTATGTCAAAAAACAACACAAGCATTACTAATAAGAAAATTATTATAAATAATAACACACAATAAATGAACACTTAACACAACAGGTTTAATAAAAGGAAGTGGTTAAGAATGGATGTGTGACTTCCATGTATAGTAATGATGCACATTAGTTTCAGTGTAATCATGCCAAGCTAGGAAAGGTAGAACTAAATATGGACACTCTCAGACTGAGAAAGATAAAGCTAAATATAGACTTTTCTATGGACATAATATGACAAGAGAATGGTAGGTGACCAACCAATCTCAGGGGAGACTGCTTCACTTTCAAACTAGTTTATGTATAAAAACATGTTCTGATGAAAGTGTCTTAAGTTGCTGTAAGATTATTGTTGTTGCTGGATCCATTTACTGTGTTTTCTTAACATTGTTGTGACAGTGAACCAAAGCGTGCAGACACGCCCCCTGATAAAAGTGACAGTAATGATGATGAAAGCTCAGTGTCTCGAGCAGATATACAGAACCAGGATGACTATCTGAGGTTCTTTAAAGAAAATGCAAAATATCGTAAGTATCTGTTTAAAATGTTGATTTTAGTAGTTTTCATTTTGAGTTATTTGCTGTATGACTACTTTGTTTGCGTAAGTGCATGCTTGCTGCATCCCTAGATACAGAGTTCATTTTATTTAATGTGCTTAGTTCTTAGAAGACCTTTGCCATGCTACTTCTTGGTACAGATATCAAATCAAATCTTTCATGAAGTTTTTAAAATATTAATATTGATTTGATGTTTGCAGAGGAATGAAGACTGGATTACTTGCAGTGTAAGCCCAAATTGTTATTTCATCGTGTGATTAAATGTCTAAATGAAAACTACTAATAGAAATCCTGTCTTTCAAATTTATTAACATTTTAATCTATCACTACACCATCAACGAAATTTAGATACAATGATCATTGGAAAGAGGCAAGAATCAATGCAAATAATGGATTACCCAATATTTAAAAATTGAAATAAGATTATTAAGAGTAGTGAAGATTAGAATTACAAGTTTTCAAAGGTGGGTTTAAAAGTCAGGTAAAGTAAAATAGTATTGATATCTTAATTGGTTTTCTTTTTCTGTACAGTCTTGTTGATTTGGCACAGTCTTGTTGATATGGCATGGTATGTAAATTCTACCTATTCCTTCACAGATAAACTGAGTGTCAAATTAAACAGCATTTCTATTTAATTCCTATCATTGTCATGACATACACACAAAAATCATAAATCACTCAGACCAAGGCTGTTCGGCTTGGGTCATGCCATGTTTGTTAATATTTCTGAGACTTATGACCTATCTTTTGCGCTGATATGATATTGCAGTCCTGCACTGTTTATTTTTAGCCACAACTTTCTGTCTTCTGGTTGTATAGAGCACTTTTGTGCTAAGTCTTGATTTTAATATGTGACCAGACAATATTGACCGCATCATCCGTGCTGAATGGTCTAAAAATATGTGACTAGCACCATATACCCAATACACCTCTTGATGTTAAAAAGGTGTCTGTTGCTGATTGGTTGTACAGTTTTGTCCATGCATTGTTTATTGCAGCAATAAAGTGTCCATGTAATAATGTATCCATAAACAAAACTGGTCACAGAAGTTAAGAGGAATTTCACTGAAACATTGTATATTATATAATTGTATTATGGCTACTTAGATCAGAACTAAATATTCACATACTTTATAGGGAAATAGTCACAGAACTTTCACAGTAAATTATTATCATACTGTCTTGACAGGACAGCTGATGTAGACCATTTTATAGTGAAATAACTAACATGTCATAGAGAAACATGTTCTTCACATACAATATATGTATACTTGCAGTGTAAACTGACCCCTGCAATAGATTACCGTTTTGTGTGCTTTGTTTAATGCTCCCTGATTTTTAATGCAAAATCCTTTAATGCATAGTGTCTCCTGCTTTGTTTATTGATAACTACTGAAGGAGACCTCACCATGTATATGTGCCACAGCAAGTAAAGAGTCACAACAAAGTATGCAAACATCTTGTGGATGAGTCTCTTATATATACTAATAGGAAAGGAGTGAATCCTCTGTAGGGTTGGATGTTCTGTAATGATGTTTGCTCGTCAGTTTCATCTTGAAGGGAGTAAACCAAAAATAGGTGCATAGAACATTAAGTACAAGGTGGAAAAGATCTTGCTACTGGATAAGACACACATTGAGAACACCTGTTAATAGTATAAGAAGTCCTTCCTCTTGAAGACACTGTAAAAGAAATAAATGGAGAACAACACTTGGAGAGGAGTATTACTGTCAGATATGAATAATATTGGGTAGATATTAACCATATCACCCTTCGAGTGCCGCTTGTTCTTTTAAAATTTGGGGCCAGCACAGTATGCCTCAAAATGCCTCAAGGTGTGTAAAGAGTCCATTACTTTTTGTTGACTGACCACTAATACATCTATTTTCTTAATAGAGACCCTGTTTTCTTTCCCCCATGCTTTTTGCATTTGTGTTTGTGTGCAATCTCTTTTTTTAAATTTATTTGTTGTTTGGTATTGTTAAGAGGCAGTATTTTTTAAAAAGGTAGTGGCATGTAAATGAGAGAAACTGGGCTGTTTTGACAACAAACATTCTCCTACCTGCATTTACCTGGCTTAGATAGATTGTGTCCTTAGATTTTCTGGAAAGCAACATGAGTGCTGTGTCTGTACATAAATCTTTTGAGAGAAATAGAACAAATATGAAAGATGTTCAGATAGATTGTCTCAATAATATTTGATGTCACCAGAAACTACAATTTAACATCAACCTCCATGTCATGTGACAATTTTGATCCATTCATATTGGTGGAAATCCAATTCCTAAAGATATGCAGATGGTACCATCTTCCTCTCAAAGAGTGCTAAGGGATTGGAACTGTTAATTCTACCTATTAAAAGACAGTGAAGATCAAAACCTTGATTTAAAAAATATAACAAAAACAAAAGACATGTCAATAAAGCATTACAATTGACTGTGAAGAAATAAAAAATGTCTACAAACTTTGACTACCTTGGCTTTATAATTAACAACATTGGGAATTGTTTTTAAACAAAATAACGAGGAAACTTCATGCACAGAAGGTACTATGGGTGTTTAAATGTGGATTGAATAAATGTGATTACACTCAGCAAGAGCTCGTGAAATGACAGATTCTGCCTACCATCTAGCAGACATCAGCAGACATAAATTAAAGCAATAACTAACAGAACAGCATAACTGGGAGAGTACAGTTGACTAATATGAAATCAACACTGCTTCAGAAATATTCTTGAACGCCAAGAGGGAATAATCAGGATTGTTCATATAAAAATATAACACAGAGCTGAGTAAATATGAATAGAGAATCAGCAACAGCTTTACAATAAGCGGTAAGTTACTTATCTAACAAAACAAGCAAAGAGAACTAGACCTTGTGAAACAGCTGGAATTTAATTAAGTCAAAATAAGATAATTACATAGTGCCTGTAATCAGTGTATGAATTAATGAGGGTATTCAGTGTAAATTTCTCCGTAATCCCGTATACTCTTGTGAGTAACGTGACGTTGCGCGAGAATCGGTAGCGGTTCTCTCCGCATCGGTAACTTACAGGGTATGTGAGCCGGTCGCTCAGAAACCAATGGCAAACTACTGAGCGTAATTCAGTGTAAAAATGAATTATAAAAAGATAGCCAAACATTTTAAAACTGTCATGAGATGATTAAGAGTATTGCAGATTGAAAATAGACTGCATCTAAAACAGTCTTCAAGATTCAGAGGCTGAGAAAGAAGAACTGAAATACTAATCAGTGCACTGCTGTGACCCTAGAATGTACTGCTGACATTTGCTAATTTATGATAGTTTGTGTTGTTGTTGAAGTGCTATGTTTGACTGACACACGGTAACAGCATGTGGTGACTGGTGTTGCATGTTTTCAGCCCACATCAGAGACAGAGCTGAACCATTTCAGGCACCACCAGAAGATGATGGTGAGTAGATGTGTGTGCGTTTGTTTGTGGGTGGGTAGGTGGCAATGACAAAACTAGAAAACAGTCGAGTTACTTTTCATCATCTGAAATACAGCTGTGCATGGCCTATTCTGTTCTTGATCTCTGTCACATGTTTTCCATCTTATGTGATTCAAAGTCATCTTCCACTTTTTGCCATCAACTGTCGTGGAAAGGAATAATTGACATTTTAGTACCAAATGGTTCCACTGATTAGTGTCATTCTGCGTGAACGTACAATGTCTTTCACGCCATCAATACATTTTCTTCTCCGACATCCTCTTGCTATCATATCAAATCTTCTTTGATGTAGCACCAATGCTGGCAGCTGGTGCTGTTGCATTCTAATGAGGTGGCCGATCTATTTGATCTTCTCTCTTTCAGCATATGTGGCATAAGGTGTTGATCCCACTGTCTGTCAGATAACATTATTTCTTACTCGGTCTCAATTACTTAAGTTGGTAGCTCTTCTCAAACATATCATCTCGCAAGTGTTGATTTTGCATAAGTAATACAGGTTGACATTGGTAGTATAGGGTTGGTGTGAATACGCTGTTTATTATCTGTCACTTTGCAGGCATAGGTATATTTGGATGCTTCAGTATGGATGATAATTGATATATAAGTGCTCTTGCTTTTTGACATCTGATTTCGATTTCTCTATCTAATCTGCTATCTTTTGAATAACGAAGACACAGACAATAGATTGCACGATTCATTGCCTGGCATTTTTCGCTGCATCTGGTCAGGTGCATACTGCAGAATTAACACAATGTAAAGTAAATTAACTAGATAATTCCTTCAAGCTGAAATATACACAGTTTGGCACAGTAATGTCAATTGTCTACCACGGTAATTTCAAGCAGACTAACATGTTTTTCTGTTTGCACAATTCCGGCTTGCGTCGATTGATCAATATTGATTCTGCAAACTTTAACAAGCGAGTATAATCTGCTATCTTCTGTGATCATAATTCCTAGATATTTAAATTCTGTAACTTGTTTAAAAGGGCTACACTGGCATTTAGTTAGACTTAAAGCAATGGCAAACTACTAAACGTAACATTGCCTAGAAAATCAACCTGGGATTGATTGTAACCTCCTGCCAGGGACCTGCAACTGTTGCTACTGTTATATCAGTATATTTAGTGGACCAGGGACCTGCAACTGTTGCTACTGTTATATCAGTGTATTTAGTGGATCATGGACCTGCAACTGTTGCTACTGTCATATCAGTTTATTTAGTGGACCAGGGACCTGCAACTGTTGCTACTGTTATATCAATGTATTTAGTGGACCAGGGACCTGCAACTGTTGCTACTGTTATATCAGTGTATTTAGTGGATCAGGGACCTGCAACTGTTGCTACTGTTATAACAATGTATTTAGTGGACCAGGGACCTGCAACTTTTGCTACTGTCATATCAGTGTATTTAGTGGACCAGGGACCTGCAACTGTTGCTACTGTCATATCAGTGTATTTAGTGGACCAGGGACCTGCAACTGTTGCTACTGTCATATCAGTGTATTTAGTAGACCAGGGACCTGCAACTGTTGGTACTGTCATATCAGTTTATTTAGTGGACCAGGGACCTGCAACTGTTGCTACCATTATATCAGTATATTTAGTGGACCAGGGACCTGCCAACGGTTGCTACCGTTATATCAGTATATTTAGTGGACCAGGGACCTGCAACTGTTGCTACCGTTATATCAGTATATTTAGTGGACCAGGGACCTGCAACTGTTGCTACCAGCATCGCCTGGATCTTTTCTCTGTGGCATGCTAGTGTGCTGGGAAATGAACAGGCGGACAGATTGGCTGGCTCTGCAGAACTTGGTGAAGTATTGATATATGACAAGGCAGACGTGGTTGCGCCCTTGTGGGAGCACGTGCACACCTCGGAGGAGCAAATGGATTACCATGGTCTGGCAAGAATGAGAGAGTGACGAAGGGATCTGGCCGACGCTCAACGCTCTGAGGAAAGGCGAGACGGACGTATAATCAGATTGCTACTGGTACTATTAGTGTTGGAACTCTTCGCTGGCTGCTGAGGATGGGGACGGAGCACAAATGGGAATGTCCCGAATGCTGTGATGTCGATTCCTAAATCAATCAATCAATCACCGTTATATCAGTATTTTTAGTGGACCAGGGACCTGCAACTGTTGCTACCGTTATATCAGTATATTTAGTGGACCAGGGACCTGCAACTGTTGCTACCGTTATATCAGTATATTTAGTGGACCAGGGACCTGCAACTGTTGCTACCGTTATATCAGTAATTTTAGTACGGGGTACGGGGTGTCAGACATTGGTAGCACCTTTGGTAAGGATTTTCAGGACCCATCCCCCACTGGTCCAAGCCTGACACCCAGCTCGTGCCTGTGGCCCCTAGTAGCTGTCAGCATGCGACAGCGGCCACCCCCCGGGCAACAGCTGTGAGAGGCTGGCTAAACCAGGCATGGGTATCCGATTTGGTGTCAAACCAAGAGGTAAACTAGGGTATGCCTACCCAGCATGTGAAGACAGGATTCGGCAGACTGC
Source organism: Cepaea nemoralis (assembly GCA_014155875.1). Taxonomy (NCBI): domain Eukaryota; kingdom Metazoa; phylum Mollusca; class Gastropoda; order Stylommatophora; family Helicidae; genus Cepaea; species Cepaea nemoralis. The sequence goes on along the minus strand of JACEFZ010006975.1, from coordinate 129,788 downwards.
GCGGAAGAAATCATTCCTGATTCAACGGGCAAGACAGCATTTACCTGCAAAGCGTTGTGGAATGTAATGAGCACGGCAAGGCAAGTAGAGCGCCCTGGTCATCCACCGCACCTGTATTCGTCTCCAGTCATCTCGACTTGTCTTGCCACTGGACTCAGATGGACTCAGGTGAGAGAGTGAGGTCGACGAATTGCGCAACTCTTCCTCACTTTAATCCAAGTCATCGTGCAAGTCATTCTTCATCCAACGTCATATATCACCTTCAAGCCCTGTGGCGATGGGTGAGCGGCGAAGCGGCAGGCGTGGGTACGCTGGCAGCCGTAGTCGCAGACCTGCACACAGGCGGCTCAGGCCATATGATTCGGCAGCGCCCTGAGCGACTGAGCAGCCCTCTATAGGAACACACTGCTCACCTCCATAGCATGAGGAAGGGGCTAGAAAAGGTGCCCTAAACATTGTCTGCTCCATCACTACCTAACCAGCTAGCCGCGGTTGGTGGGTACCCTAACTGCAGTCGACATACAAACAAAGATAAAACAAGTACAAACAAAGATAAAACAAGCAAAGCTAAAAGAGTAAACCATATTCCCTTAACAATTGGAACTTGGAATGTACGCACCCTACTTGACAGAGACGGAGCGAGGGTCCAGAGAGACGAACAGCACTGATTGGGAGAGAGCTGGGCAGGTACAACATCGACATTGCAGCCTTGAGCGAGACACGACTTGCAGAAGAAGGCCAAATCTGTGAAATAGGTGCCGGCTACACATTTTTCTGGAGTGGAAGGAAAAGCGAGGAAAGACGCCAATCCGGTGTGGGATTTGCCATTAAGTCGGCCCTGGTCGGCAAATTAGCTGAATTTCCAAAGGCTATAAATGACAGGCTCATGACCATGAAGTTGCCCCTGCTGAATGGAAGGAAGCATGCAACCATTGTGAGTGTCTACGCACCAACTATGACCAACGAAGATGATGTCAAGAACAAGTTCTATGAGGACCTGCACAATGTATTAACATCTGTTCCCAAAGGAGACAAACTTATACTCCTTGGGGATTTCAATGCCAGAGTAGGCACGGACACTACCTCTTGGAGTGGCATTATTGGAAAGCATGGAGTCGGAAATTGTAACAGCAAGGACTCCGCCTCCTTCAGACATGTGCCGAACATGATCTCCTGATTACGAACACAATTTTGCGTCTCCCCATGAGAAATAGGACATCGTGGATGCACCCTCGCTCGAAACACTGGCACCTCATTGACTATGTCATTGTCAGGAGGAGCGACAGACAAGATGTTCGAGTGACAAAATCCATGTGTGGTGCCGAATGTTGGACAGACCATCGTCTCATTGTCTCAAAAATAAACATTCACATCAGGCCACCACGGCGTCCTCAAGGGGCGAAAATGCAAAAAAAGCTAAATGTCACCCACCTAAACAGCAAGAAAATGCAGCAGTCGTTTGAAAATATGCTGGAAGACCGCCTCAAGCCCAATGCTGCAGCTAAACAGGATACAGAAACAGAATGGAGAGCCCTGAAGGACATAATTTACAACACTGCTATGGAAATCCTGGGTCCAGCCCCCCGAAAGCATAATGACTGGTTTGATGAAAATTCCGAAGACATCAACCAATTGCTGGCCGAGAAACATCTTCTCCTCAAGGCACATTTGAATGACCCAAAGTCAGCATAAAAAAAAGATGCTTTCAAGAACATTGAGAGAGTAGTGCAGCAGAAACTTCGGCACATGCGGGACTCCTGGCTGAGCAGCAAAGCTGATGAAATTCAGGGCTTTGCTGACAGACATGATATGAAAAACTTCTACGACTCACTGAAAGTGGTCTATGGTACTATATCACCAGGCATAGTTCCCCTCCTCAGTGCAGATGGGGGAACATTGGTCACCAATAAGAAAGAAATCCTTCAACGCTGGGCAGAGCATTTCAGCAAAATCTTAAATGCAACTTCCTTCTTCGATGATGAAACCATCAACTGCCTTCCTCAAGTTCCCACCAATGAGACACTTGATGACCTGCCAACCATAGTGGAAGTAAACAAAGCCATCCAGCAACTCTCCAGCGGCAAGGCACCTGGTCCTGACTCCATCCCAGCAGAGATATACAAGGCAGGTGGGCCGGTCCTAACAGAGCAGCTTCACCAAGTCTTTACAAACATATGGGTGAACGAGACCATGCCACAAGATTTCAAGGATGCGTCAATAGTCCACCTTTACAAACGTAAAGGAAACCACCAATCCTGTGACAACCACCGAGGCATCTCCTTGCTTTCAATTGCAGGGAAGATACTCGCCAGAATTCTTCTCAATCGCCTCACAGCCCATCTCGATCAAGGTCTTCTTCCTGAGAGTCAATGTGGCTTCAGAAAAGAACGTGGAACTGTTGACATGATTTTCGCTGCAAGGCAGCTGCAAGAGAAATGTCAGGAACAGAACTGCGAAATGTTCTCCACTTTCATTGACCTTACCAAGGCTTTTGATACAGTCAGCAGAGAAGGACTGTGGAAGATTATGGCAAAATATGGCTGTCCACGAAAGTTTGTCCAAATAGTGCGGCTATTTCATGACGGCATGCAGGCAAGAGTACAGGAAAATGGTGAACTGTCTGAACCCTTTCCTGTCACCAATGGAGTGAAGCAAGGATGTGTCCTGGCACCAACACTGTTCAGCCTCATGTTTTCAGCCATGTTGATGAATGCCTTCGAGAACGACGACATTGGAATAGACATCAACTACCGTATGGATGGAAAGTTATTCAATCTCAGAAGGCTGAAAGCTAAAACCAAAATTAACAGCGACACCGTCAGAGAGCTCCTGTTTGCTGATGATTGCGCTCTATACGCCAACTCAGAGGCGGACATGCAACATAATGTTTCAGCTTTCTCACAAGCCTGTGCCAACTTTGGGCTCAATATCAACTTGGAGAAGACTGTAGTTATGTACCAGCCAGCTCTAGGGAATAATCACACTGTGCCGAATATCAAAGTGAATGATCATAGACTAAGTGTTGTGGACAAATTCACCTATCTTGGCAGCACTGTGTCACAAGCTGCCACAATTGATGACGAAGTGAATGCAAGAATCTCCAAGGCCAGTGCGGCCTTTGGCAGACTGTACAAGAATGTATGGGACAGAACTGGAATAAGCCTGCAAACAAAGCTAAAAGTCTACAAAGCAGTTGTATTATCCACACTGCTATATGCTTGTGAAACCTGGACTGTTTATCAGCGACACGCTAGGAAATTAAACCACTTCCACACAGTCTGCCTAAGGAAGCTACTGAAGATTAAATGGCAAGACAAGATTCCAGACACTGAAGTCCTAGAAAGAGCATCCATGCCCAGTATCCACACTATACTGATGAAGAATCAGATTCGTTGGGCTGGTCACTTGACTCGCATGCCAGATCACAGGCTCCCTAAACGAATTTTTTACAGCGAACTGCGTTGTGGTAAACGCTCCCAAGGTGGCCAGAGGAAACGCTTTAAAGACACTCTGAAAATTTCACTGAATGCTTTTGGAATTCATCATGACACCTGGGAGGCTGCAGCCAGAGACCGAAATTCGTGGCGTGCATCATTACGCAAAGGTGCAGTCATATGTGAGGCAACCAGGACTGCAAGACCTGTGAAGAAAAGGCAGGACAGAAAAACCACTGCAGGAAATCCTCCTCCAGAGACGTCAAGCATTCTTTGCCCACATTGTCAAAGAACGCTTCGAGCCAAAATAGGCCTTATCAGCCATCTTAGAACCCACGGCTCCATACCTTCAACCCCACTGGATGCAATGAATGGTCATCATCATTCTTGATGGACAAACAACATCAACAACATCACATCAATTTTAGTGGACCAGGGACCTGCAACTGTTGCTACTGTCATATCAGTGTATTTAGTGGACCAGGGACCTGCAACTGTTGGTACCGTTATATCAGTGTATTTAGTGGACCAGGGACCTGCAACTGTTGCTACTGTCATATCAGTGTATTTAGTGGACCAGGGACCTGCAACTGTTGGTACCGTTATATCAGTGTATTTAGTGGACCAGGGACCTGCAACTGTTGCTACCGTTATATCAGTATATTTAGTGGACCAGGGACCTGCAACTGTTGCTACCGTTATATCAGTATATTTAGCTAGCGTGCATTACTTCAGTTTTGGTTGTATTTATGTCACGATTTCCCCCAAATATTTCAGACTTGGTAGAGCATTTTTTCCTGTTATTGTAATATCAAAGTTTGATGTTATCTTTTACTTTGATGTAATATTGTGTCTGTTTCCTTGATATTAAAGGAAAGTCTTCTTTTGCACTCTTTGTTATTACAGTGCCTTGCGCAGCGCAGATTATTTATAACTCCAACTCTTATTCCTGGCCTGTCTTTGATCTCTCGTTTTAATATCACTGTTGATAGAGAAGAGGCCCTGTGACATAGTACATGCATATCCTAATTACTTTCTTTATCTGTTAATAATTACCAATTTTATTTCCTATTTTCATTAATGCTACTTGTTTCCAGTAAAAATGTTTTATTATTCTAAGGTCTTTTCAATCAATTTTTATATCCTCTAACATTTTCATTTTTTCATAATGTGTCACTATCCTGATGTAATTAAAAATTACACGCCTAGGTCATTCTTTGTCTCATTTTATCTCTCTGTTAATGTTTGGAAAGTGTACTCCATTATTTGTTCCTTTCCTTTCCACAAATCCATACTGTTCTTCACCAATTTCTGTGTTTATTTTCCATCTTGTTCTTTGCATTGGGTATATGGTGTTAGACCAATATTTCTAAAAACCAATCATCACTATGTGGCTGATGTGGTCAGTGTCACACTGGTTGCCTTGTCTTCCCAAGACATTTCCTGGTGCCCATTTTAGGCTGGGTCGACCTGGGAGCTCAGGTGAATTTTAAAAATTCAAATCACCCAATGCAGATTAAACCCATGATCACTGGACAGGTAGACGAATGTTTAGCCACTGTGGTACCATGGCTACCTTTATTACATAGATATATTTGAAAGTTAATTTTCTTTTATTGAATTGTCTTGTTATGGCAGGAGTTTTGTTGACATGAATATTCTCATCTTATTTTCTGTTGCTTGGTTTTATATTGTAGTTTTTGGGAAGAGCAGCTGCAAATGTTCTAGTTATTAATTTATTATTTAAATTTTGTTTCATGTTAATGCTAAATCATTAGGTTCTTTTATTTTTCACATAGTTCTTAATTTAATTCTTATGATTGTATTTATTGTGGAGAATTGTGTTTTGACCAGCCTTTTTCAAATTATTAATGTAGCCATTGTTTTATATTTGAAATATACTACATTTTAAATAATAACCTGTTTTACTGTGTTAAGAAGATTTTTTTATGCTATGAATTTCGCAAATATGATGGCAAGTCAATAAGTAAGTCACACAGTTCTGTGGGATGGCAGGTAAATGTAGTTGGTGTTTTCTACAGGTATCATTAGGTGACAGCAACATCAGACTTTATATTCCCATTCGTCAGGTGGCGCTAGATGTCTCATGCACATGCGCAGTGCATAAACAAAATGGTGACTGTACTTATGGAGCGTTCAACCAAAGAGCAACGTGCTGTTGTGCATTTCTGTGGGCAAAAGGTCTGCCTGCAAAGGACATTCATAAGGAAATGCTTCCTGTTTATGCTGACAAATGTTTGTCCTGTAAAGCGGTGCTTCATGATGCAATTCTAAGAAAACATCTAGGACTGCTGACTAGAGGAGTGTTGCTTCTTCATGACAATGACAGACCACACACGGCTCGATTAACTCAGGTGAAAATTAACCAACTAAGGTGGGAAGTTCTGGAACATCCACATTATAGCCCCGACTTAGCCCCTAGCGATTTCCACCTTTTTGGTCCACTGAAAACCCACCTTGGACGGAGACATTTTGCGATGACGCCGAAGTTGAATGTGAAGTGAAAACGTGGTTTAGAAATCAGAACATGCTGTTCTATGCAGCTGGTTTGGGAGGACTGATAAAACGATGGGATATGTGCATCAATGTTGGTGGAAATTATGTTGAGAAATAAAGGGACAATGTATGTATAAAAATAAACTGGTTTCAAGTTGGTATCATATTTAGTTATTTTTCTACAACATTTGTGACTTATTATTGACTTCCGCCTCATATATCCTTGTTTAAAAAATATCTCTGGTTCCTTTAATTGTACAGCTGTTATTTTAATTGGTTTTTGTTAAACATTTTTTTCACTTGCAGTGCAACTTTTGTTATTCAATCCAGGTAGTATTTTAATGACATATTAAACAAGTTTCTTAAATTATTTTTGAATGTTGTGAAAAAACTTCTAAGCACAGACCACTGTGCTGTCTATCTGTTCAGATGACAAGAAGCTTTTTGGTTTTAATTCTTATTATACTGCAAGTTGATTTTCCTAGGTGAAAAAAGGCAAGTTGACGATTCAGACCTTGCAGCTTTCTTCACACCACATCATACTTCTTCTGGATGAGGCTCCTTTTATCGTTTTTGGTTCAGTTGTTTTTCTGTCTTCTTTAGATTTGTTCTTGGTTGGATTTTCCAGCTAAAGTTTTCTACGGAATGGTTAAGTCAGTCTCACGAGAACCTTCCTTAGTTGCCACTTAAGCATGCATGGTTCATTTCAGTGTTACTATTCTATTCTTCCTTAAGGCTCTGGTAACACCTTCTTTGATCTATCATTATTATTTTTCTATAGAAAGAGAAGGAAGAGATCCAGTGATATAACAAATCCTTGACATACCTCTTTCTTAATCTGTTCATAAGAAGTGTCCACTTTATTTCAATAGCTGTAACTTGTTTCCATTAAATATTAAGATCTTTCCCATCAGTTTGATTATCCTCCAACATTTTGATCATGTCATCATGTTTCACTTCATCAAATGCTTTATTGTAACCATTAAACACAAGTACAGGTCTTTTTTGTGTCTCAGTTGATCTCTTATTTAGTGGTTGGAATGTGTATGTTGCCTTTTTTGCTTTATTCCTTTCCACACATCCATACTGGTCGTCATGAATTTCAAGCGTTGCTTTCCTTATTGTTATTCTCATTATAATTCAGAGCAGATGTTTGATGACATGGTTTATGAAGTTGGTTGTATGCAATTTATCGCATTAGGTTGCACCTTTTCTTTAGGGTAATTATAAGTACACATTTCAATATATCAGTAGTTGTAGATAACATTCAAAATGGTATCAATAAAAGGCATTTGCTGCTGCCAAGTTAAAAAGGGGTCCATCTGTCAAGCTTCCCCCATCTGTCAAGCTTCCCGGTCATATTGTTTCTAAATAACATTTGACAGTTTAGTTAATATTTATATTCCAAACTCCAGTACATTTATTCCTCTACCATGATTTCATCTGACCTAACAGTATTTTTTTCTTGTGTGTGATAACATCAATGACTTCATTATTTAGTAAAAGTGGACCTTCTAACTTAACTTTCTTCTATTAATTCTGTTCTTTCTCCATCATATAACTCTTAAGTATTTATTTTATTTATTTTATCATACCATTTTCTTCCATTAATACCTTTCCTATGGTAACCTTATGCCTGTCAAATCACTGATCCACCTATTCATAATTTCCTTATCTTTAATATTTACTTCAGTTTAATTGCACTGCTTATTTAACCAATTTTCGTTTGTCTTTATGCATTTATCACAGAGGGTGGCTGGGTAGTTGTATCCCTTATCAAAGGAGATGTAAGGTGCCTCCTTCCCTCTGCTAGCCTACAGGACACCCTTGGGGAAGGTAGAGTACCCGTTTAGCCCCCCAATCAGGGTTACATGCTGTGATGTCGGTTCCTAGATCAATCAATCAATCAATCAATCAATCAGGGTTACATGAAGTCATGGATGCAGGTAGTGGATGAAGTTGAAGAGCAGCCGACAGATAGTTGTAGGTTGTGGTCTCCAATTTTACGATGGTAGGCAGAGGATCTCTTGGGGGGGGGGGGGGCAATGGCTATGGTCATCGACCAGTGTGTTCACTGCTAAGATGAAAAGCAATGGCAAACTACTTTCTTTACAGATGCCAAGAAAATCATGATTTGCAATTTCATTTAAAATCAGTTGTATTATATTAATTGTACCGTGTCAGACAGAATATTACTAGTAAAGTTGAGTGGAAGACCTTTCGATATCAACATCGTAAAATTTTATGCACCAACAACAGACAGCAGTGATGACAGCATCGATGAATTTTATAATGATTTGGAGAATGCTTTCAAGAAATGCAAGCATTCAGAATTGAATATCATAATGGGTGACTTTAATGCTAAAGTTGGAAATCAACAGGACGGATGCAAGTATGGACAAGGGGAACAGAATGTAAGAGTTTGTAGACTTGTACAGTGGAAAAAGAGCATGAGATGATTATTGGAAACACCTGGTATCAACATCACCCAAGGAGATTATGGACATGGAGGAGACATTCTCATCAACAGAAGATTTCAAAATGTCTTAAAAGTAACAACAACTATATTAAGTGCAGACTGCTACAGCGACCATAGACTAATCATAAGCAGTATACATATAAAATTAAAGAAACAAACAGTTTGATCTACATGCACTGAAGTGAGATAAATTCAACGTTGAGGTAAAGAACAGATGTGATGCATTGTCTGATATGGGAATATTTTTTTAAGATGTTAGCGACCAACTTTTTTTGGTCATGTGATGAGAAGAGAGGCATTGGAGAACATCATGACAACTGGAAAGATCGAGGGGAAGAGAGGCAGAGACAGACCAAGAGAAATTATGCTGGATGGATTGCGATGGTGGCATGGAGGAATATCAACGTTAGAGTTGATCCAGAAAATCAAAGACCGAGATCTGTGGGGAGTCTTGAACGACTACGCCAGTCGGCATGGCACTTAATGATGATGAGCGACCAATGGGAAATATTTAAAAAATCAGTCAACCAAGCTGCAGAAACAACTATACCAAAAATGAAGGTGATGGGATGTAAGAAATGGATGACAGAAGACATCTTAAAAGTCATGGAAATAAGAAATAACAAAAGTAACCATGAAATATATGAAGAGATTCACAGGAAAATTAGGAAACTATGCAAAGAGGTAAAAGAAGCATGGCTTGATGAAAATTGCAGGGAAATTGAAAACCATCATAACACCCAGGATACCAAATTAATGGATAAATGAATTAATTACATCACTAATAAAAGAACGCACACATCAACGGGCTGCCTAAAAAATCAAAGATGGCAAAATCTAAATAGACAACGATCAGATTTTACATGAATGGTCAGATTATGTGAAAGACCTTAATGTGACAGTTCAAGAGAAGAAAAGTATGATATTTGGAATAATAATGAAGGACCATCAATTTTGAAGATGGAAGTTCAGAGTGATCTTAACCAAATGAAAATTGGCAAGATCGCTGGCCCAGACAACATCACAACAGAAATGATCATTATCTTAGAAGAATATCGAATAGACCAGGTCACCAGAGTGCTGAACACAATATTTGATACTGGAGATATACCTCCTGAATTATGTAATTCTATATTTATTGCAATCCCAAAGAAATCAGGAGTCTTGGAATGTGATCAAAATCAAACAATTAGTATAATGAGCCACATCACGAAGATTTTGCTGAGAACATCATGCAAAGAGTTAGAAAGAAAAGACAATGCTTTGACTTGTTGACTACTTCATTGCTTTGCTATATACATTGTTTCAAAGTTATGAGTTGAGTTGAGTTGAGCTAAGAAGTTACATCACTGCACTCAGAACATTCCCATAAACGCTCTGTCCCCTCATTCAAAAGCCAGCGAATAGTCACACTACTAATTGTTCCCCTGCTATCTAATTGAAATGTCTCCTGGTTTTCCCTCTCAGTTTTTAGATTCTACCAGAACCCCTGCCAATCCCCAGCAATCTTATCCTTTCCACTTACGGGTTCTCAGTCTGTTCCCCCACCTTCTCCACCTGGTCCCACAGGTGCACGACCACCTCTTCCTTGTCCATAAGTAATCTACCATTAAAAGGTGCATTCCCTGCCAGCCTATCAGCCTGTTCATTCCCCCCGCACTTCAGCATGGCCAGGGCAAAATATCCATACAATTCTTACAATCTGTGATCTCTGAAGCAAGGTGAGCCATTCCACACGAAACCTTCCTTTCTCCACCTTACTAAGCATACTCCTTGAGTCTGTAATGAAGACAATGTGTGTTACAGTGGTCTCCTCTAACCAACGGAATGCCGATGTGACTGCTTCCACCTTCATTCTCATGCTGGATGTCGTAGCCTCATATACCAGACTCTCCTTTTTTAAGAATTGTCTATTAGCCTTCACAATGAAATCCCAACCACTCCGTCTGTTTCTCACCACTGACCCATCAGTATAGATCCCCTTGATGTGTGTTACTCTGGATCAGTTGTTACACCTCAAACTCTCTGCCCATTCTCTGCACTCACTACCCAGTATTACTATTACATTGTGCCAGTCCGTCCTGTCTGCTGATACTTTAACCCACTCATTTTCAAGATTGATGGTCTCTAGATCACAAACCTGACTGTGTAGATATTTCCGCCTTGCCATCCAGGATCTACCTCATCTTAGTCTATGACCCTTGACCATATCCATGGCTTCATGCAGGGAGTGATCCCTATCTGCAACAACTCTTACTTAGGTACTTCTTCTTCTTCTTCTTCTTCTTCTTCTTCTTCTTCTTCTTCTTCTTCTTCTTCTTCTTCTTCTTCTTCTTCTTCTTCTTCTTCTTCTTCTTCTTCTTCTTCTTCTTCTTCTTCTGCATTCAACTGGAGAGTTTTTTCGGACGTGATTGCTTTGTGCCTGTTTACAGCAGAGTTGCGTTCTTGCGCCGTTAGGCCGACACATTCGACTTCTGCGGGCATTTGTTGACCGGGTTAACCTTCCCGGGGAGTTTCTTAGGATGTTTTACTCACTGTTGTGGTGTTATCCCCTATCTCAGCTAGCCCATTGGAACAGCCGAAGACATCCTTGTCAGCCCTCAAGGGAAGGCAGGGGCAGACCATGAGAATTCTCTGCCATCCAAAGAGGCTTCCAAAATTGCAGAGCTGACACATAGCGTTCCGGTTCTGGGCTCACCTAAGGAATCATCATATCCTGCACATGGCTGCTTAGCCTCACTTCCATATATTGGGCCTTCCAGTCACCATAGGCTGTTTCTCCGGAAATCAGAAGAATGCAGTCTGCAGATGTCATCCACACAGTGAGCTTTCGATTCAGACTTTCCATGTAATGGATTTGCTATCCAAGCAACATTCAATTTTGTGCCACTAAGACACTTTTTCCACCTTTGATGACGCCCACACAGTGAGCTTTTGATTCGGACTTTCCACGTAATGGATTTGCTAGCCAAGCAATATTCCATGTCATGCCTCTGGGACGCTTTTGCTACTGACATACCTGTGGTATGAAGTGTGGCAGTCTTAAGATGTCAACCTGAATGTAGTTAAAGTAAGCTGCAGTCAACTTGAGCTTGTTGGATATCTCCATAGAGCTTGTCCTCAAATGAAGCAGGTGTGGGCCAAAATATCTTTCTCAGTTCTGCATATATTAGGTACTCCTGCAGCAAATGTTTAGCTGTCATTTTACCAGTTCCACAATTACATTGATCGGTATCTTCTATCTTTAGTTTATTTATCAAGTGGTATTTCAGCCTGTTATGTCCTGTGCAGAATCTGAAGATTTGCAACTTGTTCACTTCGATCGAGTTTGTAATATGCATCATCTTTCTGGTGGCCTGGATGCTCTGATTCCCATTTGGTTCTATAAGTGCTTTTTATAAACCTCTTTACCTCATTATTGGTTATGTCTGTGTCAGGCTGTGGTAGTCGTCCACCCTCTTTTACTAGTCTGTCAGCCTCTTCATTTCTAGGTATACTGCAGTGTGATGGGATCCACTGTATTACAACTTTTTTGGATTTCTGACATAGTCCATGGAATGCTGCTCTTAGGTCTGCTAGTTCTATGCTATTTTTGCTCTTTAGTATTGAGACAGCTGACTTTGCATCTGTGAAGATAGTGTATTTGCTTTTCTTTATTTTCCTCCATCAAGAGCATTTTTGCTGCAGTTTTCAAAGCCTCTACCTCTGCTTTGAAGTTACTTGAAAATTGTCCAGTTGCCATTGACTGTTTTTTTCCCCACTCCATTTTTTAAATTTAGGAGAATTCCTCCTCCTCCATTTTCTATTGAAATTTTGGCTTATCCATCTGTACATGCATGGGTTTAATTGCTACTTGGGTAATGATGTTCTTTTATGTAGTTTAGGGTTATTTTTCTTCTTTCGGTTTCATTCTGAGTGTTCTTTTTCTCAATACCAGGAATGTTTTCTATCATCTCAGGCAGTTGCTGCTGTCTCCAAGCTGGGAACTTGTGTGCATTGTAAATGGGTTTGACTGTTGATATGTTAAGTATAGGATCTGCCCTAATCTTTCGTTTTGCAGTTTCTACAAAGTTGCTACCAGTCTTCCCTTTCCAAAACCATTAAACCTTTTATTCACTGGGTGGTCTGTCAATATTCTAAATTCTTCTGCTTGTTGTTGGACTCTACTATCTCTTCTATCCAGCATTGGTTGCAATCAAGTGATCTTTTCTAGTTTGTTAATAGGCGTTGTCTTCAGGCTTCCAGTTATGATCCGCATTCCTTGATTTTGGACTTATTTTGTTAAAGTTTGACTTAGCTGTTGCCCAAGCTGCAGTGCCATATTCCGGTACTGGCCTCACCCGTCCAGTGTATAACTTCTTGAGAACGTTCTCATTTGCTCCCCACGTTGTACCAGCAAGCTTTTTCATGATTGCCATTCTTTGCCTTGCTCATGTTCGATTTTTCTCAACCTGTGTCTTCCATGTCAGCCGATGATCAAAGGTAACTCCTAGATAGTTTGGATTTTCTTCATGGCGCAGTATTTTTCCATTCAATACCAGTTTAGGTTGTTGAGTTTTATCTGAGAGGGAGAACACTTATGCATGTTGTTTTCTCCTCACTTATCTTCACTAGCCATGATTTTGACCAGTCCTCTAGTGCTAATAAGGCTTGCTGTATTCTGCTGTTAGCTGTAATAATATATTCTTCAGATGTCCATATGGCTAGGTCATCTGCAAAGGAGATGTGTGTACTCTGGCTGGAAAATTTTCCGTTATGTCTTTTATATATGCTAGGAATAATGTTGGTGAAACAACTCCTCCTTGGGGAACACCTTGCTCCAACAGCATCTTTTTGCTGCTTTGTCATTGTACTTTTGTCCTCGCAGTTCTGTTCTCAAGGTAGTGGCTGATCCATTTGTTCATTTTCCCACAAACATGCATTTTTTGCAATTTTACTTTCAGTCCTTCCTTCCATACTTTATCAAATGCTTTTTCTGAATCTATCCAGACCGCTAGTATGTGCTTTTTCTCTTGGAAGGCATCCTTTATTTCCTGAGCTATATAGGTTATTTGATCTTCAGTGGATCTCTACTTTCTGAATCCTTCTTGGTATGGTGTTAAGAGTTGGTTTTATTCCAGATGCCATGTTAGCCTGCCATTGATAATGCATTCCATTAATTTTCCTACACAGCTAAGTAGACTGATAGGTCGATAGCCATTTGGTTCTTCTAGGTCTTTTCTTTTCTTTTGGACTGGTATTAGTATAGTTTCCTTCTATGCCCGTGGGACTAATCCTCTACTTCAGCTGTAATTTAGGACTGCTAGTAGTTTTTTTTTTTGCTTTAGTGCCTAGTCCTATTAGCATTTCATGTGTGATTCCATCCTTTCCTGGTGATTTCTTCTTTTTTAGGGTATTCATTGCCTGTTCCATTTCTTCCATTTTTAGATTTGCCATCACATATTCTGCTGCTGTCTCTGTGTTACCATGATGTGTCTGTTTATCTTTGATTGTTTTCTTCTGTTTGGTTGTAATATCAATGTGGTTTGCACTAGCATAGTGTTCCATTAGTGTATTGCAGCCTTTTTTCCTGTAAGGAATGACTGAAAATAATTTTGAAGGCCAGTTTTCAGACCCATCTGTAAACCTGTAAGTAGTGTACTGTAAGGAGTACCTTTTCTCTTAGCAGCACAGCAGTACTTAATTATTTAAATTTTAATAAAATACTGTGAAATGAGTTGTGGTTTTGTAAAAAGTTAGTATTTAATTATTAATTGCTCACTTTTAGATACAGAACAGTGTAATTATAGAGCAGAAGTAGAAATCAATTATTAGCGAAAGTGACTACTTAATTTATGCAGCAGTTACAAACTTATTTACATACATTAATGCATGATATTTAATCAACAAAATAAAGCTGTTGCAATGCAGTGGGTACATTAAGACAGTGTGAGTACATTTTCATGAATTTGTCTTTCACTAACGACGAACATTTCACATGACATTTAATATTTAATTAATATAAATGGGCAGCTATTATTAACTGTTAATTAGGTCACAGCATATCCTATCAACAATTCTTAAAAGTCGAGTGCATTTTTCTCGGAGACTCTGAGACTCTCATGCTTTGTATGATGCTTTTGGCAAGCCACCCTGCGGATAGAGACCGAGCCATGTGGGGTAAATTTTGGTTCAGTGAAGTCAATCCTCTCATTCCTCTCGACATCCTATTGAAAGAGGAATGTGTCCTTTACTTTCCTTTTACCAAAATGCACAATAAAATATACATCTTGCCAGGTGTGCTAGCAATGCGACAGACATGTAATGAATAATAAACAACAGGTAGCCATTTTTAATTATTAATTAGGTCACGGTACATCCTATCGAAAAATAGATAATATGTCAAGTTAGGCCTTGTCACCCCGGACGCAATTATATATGGTACCATGTTGTCCGTTTAAAAATAAACAGGCCACAGTAATAGGAGGCAGAATTTCCCAGCTTCCAATTTATTGGGCCGTATAAAAACTCTTCCATTTCTTCAGATCACTTTACACTTCCTGGTTGTAGATCACAACACAAAAATATTCATAACTCCGCTTAGAATTAACGTACACTCTTCGTTGAGATACCGTTGGATTCGTCTTGTCAAGCTGTATCCAACTGTGATGATTTCATAAGCAGAAACCCCATTTTAAACTATTCTCTCTATATACTACCTTTATCATTATATCTGTCAAAAACTGTCATTTACCTCCTATAGTACCTTGCGGTGTAGGACAGGGTGGTCCTGAGCCTGAGGAATTAAGGCCGCATGGCTAATGCATTCGCCGCGAACTGTGCATGTTAGAGTTTTATTTGTTTGTATCATTATATCAACCTATAATTTCCATTTGGTTGTCAGAAGTCACAGATACTTCACTGCAATGTATCATGAATTGTGTAAGTATTAGAACTCTTCCTTTGTATCCTTCACGGTCGAAACGTGTGGCCTGATATCCTTTGACTGAGAATCTACAATTGACATTAGGGTGTGTCTCTTGAATACATGCCATATCTATTCTGCCTTTATGAAGACGATGTGTTAAGGGGACTTTCTTGTTAGAAACTCCTTCATCATTCCATTGTAGTATGTTGAGTGTCTGGGTGTTTGGTCAATAGTTCTTAATCTACTCCTCTGTGTCTTGACTCTAAAGCACAGGGGAAGATGACCACCAGTAGTAATGGGTGGACCCCCTTGAAGTGGGGGGCCCGGCACTATCACCGCCTGATGGGACTTCACTGGATTAGCACCATACTGAGTAATTTTAATCTATTGCATCATGAATTGATTAAGTTAACGTTGCACTGCTTTGTCAAGCCTGTGGCTCAGTACATCTGATTTCGACAATCATATTTCGGGTGTGCTTTCCCGAGCCTTTGGCTTTCCCCAGTCTACCTACAAGGCAGCAGGTGTTTGTGTGTGTCTTGGTCTGGTTCCTCTCCCTTGACCTGTCCGACATGGGTGACCCTACCAGTAGCTATGCTACCGTTGTCATAGCTCTTGGGGTAATTGGAACACGTAAGCCCCTCTACCTTGTCATGGTGGACACACGGCAGAGGGGACTCTCAGGTACCATTTGGCTTGGCGGACCCTATGCCTATCCACCATTGTTTGGTAGCACCAGGATATGCCTCATGCATCTAAGTGGTGTGTCCTTTGTGCACCCCAGGATCAACGGCATGGCTGCATTCTGTATGCGCTCCAACCTTTCAAGCTGGCTCTTCGATACTGTCAGCAGCCCCAAACCATACTCAGTGACAGATATTATTAACTGCTGAAAGAGCCTGTAAAGCATCCTCTGCTCTACCCCGGTTGCTGCCATCGCCCTCAATGCATTTAGTCCCCTACCAGCCTTCACCACCAAAGCCTTCACATGATCCTTAAAAGACATACATCTATCAAAGGTGATACCCAAGTACTTCAATTTACTCTCTCTATAAAGAGGGCATCCATTCAATGTAATACATGGGACATCTCCCTTCACGATCCGGTTATCCAGAGAGAACCATACATCCGATGCCTTATATAGGTTTATAATGGCCCCTGCGTCCCTGCACCATTCCACCACACTGTTTACTGTCATCTGTAAGTCTTTAGTCAAATTTTCCCTGTCCCTCCCTTAACCGTTACATCATCTGCAAATGTCAAGATTCTACCAGCTGCGACTTTGCTGGTGTAGGCATTAAAGAGCACTAGGGACATAGCAGATTCCTGTGGCAGCCCTAGGTGTAATAGTACAGGGTTCAGAAGTCCAGAAACCCATGCGAAGTGCAACTTTACACTCATAAAGGACTGGTGACCCATCTGACAAGGCAAGGGCAGACCTCCATGTCCAATAAAGTGTATATCAACTGATCGTACCTGTCCCTGTTATACGCATTCACAGTTATGAGTCAAATGAGCAGTGATAATGTTAATGCCTTTTTAAACATTCATTGTTTATTGTAATAGTTGTGACCAGTTTATCATATAGTCTACTTTTTCTTCTCCTTCTTCAGCGTTCCGAGCCATTGAGGTTCTTTGCTGCAGATACAATCCATCTCCATTCGTCTCTCTGGTTGCCAGTCGTTGATTCCAAGTGCATGTAGGTCTGTATATATATTATCTCTCCACCGTCTTCTTGGTCTACCTCGGGGTCTACGGTCATTTATTTCCTGAGTGTAAGTGAGTTTTGTTTCCCTATTATCTTCCATTCTTTCTATATGCCCCAGCCATTGTAGTCTATTAGCCTTCATGATACCAGTGATTAGCGGGCACTTAAACAGATAGTCTACTATCAGCAAGAAATTATACACAGTTTTAAGTTATTTTTAAACCAGTGAATTATGCAAACAGAAATCAACCATCATACAGTGACACAATGACCTCAATTAGTAGGGTTGTGTCAATGTTGTATTAGTATACATAGATATGGAATTCTTAATGTTGTTATTGTTGTTGTCTTCCACTATGCCATTAGACGTCATGGGGAGGGGTTATTGAAGTTTCAGCGCCTGTGACTAGCACCTTTCCTCAAATTTTCTCTGATTCATCAGCATGTTTCTGGGATCAAGTAAATTCCCTACAGGTTTGCTAGACCTGTCATAGGTTCCTTACCTACTTGACCCTAGGAAATGTTAATCTGCTTTAATGCAAGCATATTAATGTTTATAGAATGAGCTATTTCAATTTCTGCCTGTATTTGTATATATACATACATCTGTGTTGCAGTTAGGTAAAGTTAATACATTCTGACAAGCATGTTTCAATATCAGGGGCTGAGTGATGTGCCAACCCGTCAGTTAACATGGTCTTGAGGTTGCTTGTGTGAACCTGCTGATTGGAGTGCATCTATCTTTTTGCTCAGTATCGTATCTCTTTTACTGATGTTTGACACACTTTTCATACAAAATGTATTTTTCCTTTTATAATTGAATGAGGTACCATTGTATCTCATTTTATTAATTCTACTTGTAGAATTTAAAAAATATTTGTTGAAACATGAAATAGTTGTTATTACAGTACTTAGCATTGTCTATGATTTCAGAATCAGTGAAAGCTTCAAACTTCCAGTCAGCTCTAGTGAGAAAGGAGATATCACCACCCTCTGCAAATCCTTCATTACAGTTGCAGAAAGTTGACAAGTCCTCTATCCAAGCAGAAGATTTCTTGCCAGTAAGCTTACTGCTTTTTGTATGTGTATACTCTGAGATGCATGTATGTGTGTTTGTGTATTTGTCTGTTTGTTTAGTTTCTTTGCAAACTAGCATAGAGCTACATGCCTTTCACAATCCATCTCTGCTGCAGTTGCAACATTAATCTTGTTGGTTGCTCCTGTAAATTCCATCCATCCTTTACTTATGCTGAAAGTATCCATCCATCCATCATGTGCCATGCCGGTAAGCGTGGGCGGTCATGTTCTGCCATCTCACTCGATCACCAGAGTCGTGGATCAGCTCCGTGTTTCTGTCTCGACCATGCCACAAGGCCAAGCCATCCAGGTACTTGCTTCTAGGTCTTCCCCTTGGTCTGTTCCCCTCGATCTTGCCAGTTGTCACCAAATTCTCCAATCCATTTCTTCTCATAACATGCCCAAAAAATGTTGACTGTCTACGTCTAATTTCTCTAATCAATTTACGATCTTCATTTGTTTCTTGAAGGACTTGAAGGCTGAAAGTATGGAGACAGCTTTTTGATATTTTATTAAGCTTTATAGTTTCATTTGAGTTAGTCTTTTTAGAGCATTTATCTTGATCTTATTAGTTGGTCATTCATTCAATAGCATGTCCCTTGCAGAACCTCACTCCCATAACAACCTTCTGGAAAACCTCTCGATCATAAGCAAGATGTCTCGCATCTGATACACCCATCTGGAGACATTCCACTACATCTTGCACCCATCTTCTCTTTGGCCTTCCTCTTTCCCAGGCATATACTTTTCTTTATCCAAGATATTCTTAGAGCTCTTAACATTTATATTCAAAGGCATTTATGCGCTGTTCAGCTTGTTTAAAGTATCCAGGTCTCACAGGCGTATGTTACCATGGGAAAGATGCATGCTCATTAAAATCTAAATTTTTTAGTTATATCTGTCCCACTCCACAATTTATTCAGTTGTTTTTCAAAACACAGCGGTGCTGGTTTTTCGAAAAAGGTATAGGTGCTGGTCGTTCAGAAAGCAATGGCAAACTACTGAACGTAAAATTTGCCCAGGATTCACGAACAGCAAAAATGCTAGGGTTGACTGCTACGTCCTGTGAAGGACATGCAACTAAAATTTTTTTTTAGTCTTTAAAGAGCCATGGGGTATTTAATAATGTTATGTAATTTAAAGACTTTACCCAATGTTTTCTTTTTCCTGCTAGGCTTTGTGTGGTACTTTACAGCTGTTTCTTACTGATATAGATTTGTTGTAGGGATAATCTTTATTAAAGTGTTTAACATAATCTCTTGTCTGAGAGTTTTTGAGTTTGCTCATTTGTATTGCCCTAGTACTAGGTATTGAAATCAATGTAACTATTTCAATATTATGCTAGTAACTTATATATCTCGCCCTTTAATTTAACAGATATTTGTATTCACTAATCACTTAATCTAATAAAAGAAAGTTGGTTTTATATGAGCAAAAACATTGAATGAAATTTGATTAAAGATACAACAAGTATGAATATATAAATCAGTGAGTTCACAGGAAGAAAAATAAAACACTGGATGTTTGAAATCAAAAACAGGAAAGGTATTATTGAAGGAAGGTATTATAATGAAGAGGTGGAATGAGTATATAGCATAATTATATGATGAGGAAAGGGCAGAATTAACAGAAGAAAGTAACTTCTAAAAAGTCACCAGATGGAATCACAGTATCACAATTAGAAGTACTAAGTGAATGTGGTGTAGAAATATTTAAAAAAATATTGAATATACCTAGTAGTATGTTGAAATCTGTATTTATAGCTCTACCAAAAGAAAAAAATCAGGTGCAATTGAATGCAAAAATTTTTATACAATCAACCTCATAAACCCTGTTACCTCATAAACACTTAGCTTCTACTCAGGAATATAATTAAGAACAAAAAAGAAAACACAAATGGAAATTGGTGAAAAACAGTATGGATCTTTTGAAGGAAAAGATACAAACAATGCAGTATACACATTATGAATACTGATAGAAAGATCAATAGACACACATAAAGATATATACTTGTGCTTTATCATCATCCAGTGCTCTTCCAGCCTTGCCGGCTGGCGTGGGCGATCATGCCTCTCCACAAATTACAATTTCCGCCGGCATGGATCAGTTCGTGTGTTGACTCGCTTCCGTGCCATGACACAACACTATCAAGTCTTCTCCTGCTGTGTCTTCCTCTGTCTCTCTTTCCACAAATATTTCTGGTTGTCACATGTCCCAGTTTTTGTCTTCTCATAATGTGGCCAAAAACGATGACTGCCTCTTTCTGATGTTTGTGATAAGTTGTCTTTGCAACTCAGATTCCCTTAAAACGTCTTGGTTGCTTATTTTGTCTGTACAATTAATTTTCAGCATTCTACTATAAAACCACATCTCAAGGCTTCCAGGGATTTTTTTTTTAATTGTCCAGCTTTTGCAGGCATATGTTAAAACTGGTTTCATGTAACGTGCAAGAACTCTTTTTCTAACTTTCAAGGACAAGACTTATTGCACAAAACATTCTTCATGTGATAGAATGAAGTTTGTGCTTGTCCTATTCTGTTCTTTATCTCGGTGATGCATCTTCCATGTGATGTTATCCATGTGCCTGGATATCTGAATTTCTGCACTTGCCCCAAAATAATGTCCTGTACTTTAATTGCACATTTAGGCACAATCTTTGATATCACCATGGCTTCTATCTTTCTATTATTCAAACTAAGGCCAATTTTTCACTTTCTACAACCACTGTAACTATCATTTTCTGTAGATCCTTCTGACGTGTTGCTATTAAGATGTTGTCATCAGCATAACATAAGTTATTTATATTATGTCCACCAACCAGGTTCCCGGACATATTTTCTGTAGAACTCATTATACGAGGGTAAGTTAATAAGTAAATGGCTGTAGAAAAATAACTAAATATAACGACTTGAAACCAGTTTATTTTTATACATACATTGTTCCTTTATTTCTCAACATAATTTCCACCAATTGATGCACGTATCCCATCGTTTTATCAGTCCTCCCAAAACGGCTGCAAAAAAACTGTGTGCTTTGTTTTCTAAACCACGCTTTCACTTCTCATTCAACTTCAGCGTCATTTGCGACATGTCTCTCGCCAAGGTGGGATATCAGTGGACTTAGCCCCTAGCGATTTCCCATAAAGCGGTGCATAGTTGGGTAGAAAAAGTTACGAGGATGAGTCAGTAAGTAAGTCACACAGTTCTGTGGGATGGCAGGCAAATTAAAACAAGGAACGCAATTCTATGCAGCCGGTTTGGGAGGACTGATAAAACGATGAGATAAATGCATCAATGTTGGTGGAAACTATGTTGAGAAATAAAGGGACAATGTATGTATAAAAATAAACTGGTTTCAAGTTGTTATCGTAGTTAGTTATTTTTCTACAGCCGTTTGTGACTTACTTATTAACTTACCCTCGTATATTCACCGTACAATGAGAACACATCAGGAAACAAATACACAACCTTGTCTGACACCCTTCTTTTACCTGAAATGTTCCTACAAGGTGGGTGATTCTACGGCTGCTGTTATCTGTCAATATATGTTCATTATTTGCACATCTTTTTTGTCAATGTTTAGTTACTTTAGTAATTTTATTATTTCCTCATGTTTCACATTGTCAAATGCTTTTATATAGTCTATGAAGCATAAGTACAGATCTGTTTTTACTTCTACAGCTCTTTCTAATAGTGTCCTGAGAATAAATGTAGCATTGTTTTGCCCTTTCCCTCCACAAATCCACATTGTTCAACACTAATTTCTGGTTTAATGTTGTTTCGTGCTTTATAGATTATACAAAGGTATTTGATAAAGTAAAACATGATGAATTGATAAAAATCTTGGATGACATAAACATTAATGGTAAAGATCTCAGAATAATAAAGAATATTTACTGGCAACATGTAGCAGGAATTATGGGAAATAAAGAGGACAATTATGAACAAATAAAGCTAGGAGTATGGCAGGGATGTGTTTTGTCACTGGATCATTTCTCTCTCAATAGCAAATTAATAATGAAAGAGTTCAAATACCGGTCAGAAATTTTAATTGAATGTTATAGCTAGGTACTTTAGTAACATTTTTCTAAATTGCTTTTTAATTATATAACTGCATAGTTGGATACATCTTGAAAAAACAAATCCAACGACACCTTATTCAAGTCTGTACGTCAATTGTAAGCTGAGATATCAATTTTTGTATGTCAGTTATTATTTAACATTGACCCATCAGAATCCCACTATGGAAAGTGTGACCACAAAACACGTAAGCTAAGGGCAGATAACCGCTCTTGTTTTTTTTTTGCGCTAAGGGGGATAACTCAGCATTTTATTTTGAACGCAAAATTCAAATGAAAACCTCAAACTCCCTCTTCCTCCAGCCTCTTCCTCCACTCCTAAATACTAGAATGGGTGGTGAATGCAAACGTGCATCATTATAATCTCGTCGCTCTGAATAATCCATAAGAATATTAATTGATCATCGCTGTATTATGACACAGAAAACCGCTATATTCCCGCCATTGAAATTTAACATGACGCATCTTAGCATACGATGTTAATAATTTCTGTTTGGGATGACCCCGCCGACTAAAATATTTGAAAATTTTACAGTACGCGTAAAAATGGATGCTCAATTTAATTATTTATACTAAATCAAGCGGCAACGTCTAATATAACGAGTACTATATAATCCTTAATACCGGGGAACAATAACAAGAAAACGTAAATCGCCGTTTGAAACGTCGCCGGAAACGTTCGGTAACGGAAAATGTAGTACCTAGTTATAACATAAACAATCTACGCTGTGCAAATGATACAGTATTGATGACTGAAAATGCAAAAGATTGCAACAACTTTTGGGCATCGCAGTAACATAGAGTGCAAAAAAAGGAGTCTCCTTGAATATCAAGAAAAAGAAAGACTGGTTATATCAAAGAAAAAGGCGACACCTAAATGTGAGATAACAATAGAAGGGAAAAGTTGAGATAACAATGGAAGGGAAAAGTTTAACCAAGTTGATACAATTAAATGTCTATGGGAAATTATAACATCAAATGGAAGATGTACAACTGATATTTAAAGCAGAGCAGAGCAAGCAAAAGCTGCATTTCATAAAATGAAAAGTAGCCTATGCAACATGTCACTGTCTTTGAAAGTATGAGAGTGATGAAATGTTATGTATGAAGGGCGTTCAGAAAGTAATGCACCACATCGTTTTTCTCACCAATAATGAAGATAGAAGCTTGACATTTTGCACACTTCAAATTGGTATGTGCTGATTGTGTGCACCAAATTGCAACCCAACTGGCCAGATAATATGGCTGCCCTAAACTGTTGAAATGAAGCATGTTAGAAACTTGCGTTATAACCAGCAAATTGTGGTAGAATTTCTCGCTGCACAGAAGGAAACAGCTGTGAACATTCAAAAGCATTTATGCGATGTGTATGGAAGTTTTGCAGTTGACAGAATACAGTCAGTTGCTGGGTTCAGATAATCAAAGAATCAGGAAGTGGAAATACGGAGCTGCCAACGCAGAAATGTTTAAATATGCTGAGGGTATTATTCTTACTAATAGGCGGATCACTACTCAACAATTGGCCTTAAGCTGTCAGTCAGCAGTGATAGTGCAAATACAGTTATAAAATCTCTCAGATTTTCTCAGGTTTGCACAAGATGGGTTCCTCGAAGTCTCACAAATGACCACTGATTGCAAAGGAAAGAAATTTCTTCTGAATTGTTGGAGAGTTTCAATGCTGATGGAGAGTTTCAGTGCTGTTGGAGAGATTCAATGCTGATGGAGAGAACGTTTTGGCTAAAATCATTACAGGTGATGAAACTTGGGCACATCATTTTGAACCTGAGTCAAAAAAGACAGTCAGTGGAGTGGCATCATGCGCAATCACCACGAAGAAAGAAATTCAAGCCCACTCATTCAGCTAGAAAGGTCATGATCACTGTCTTTTGGGACATTGAGGGTGTAATTTTTGTGGATGCTATGCCAAGAGAAAAGACAATCAATTCGCAAGCTTACATTAAGACATTGAAAAAACTCAATCAGTGTTTTGGCAGAGTTCTGCCACAAAAGAATCCAGCAGACGTGCTTCTCCTTCACGAAAATGCGTGCCTTCATACAAGTCCAGCAACATGGGAAGCAATCACCGAAATGGGTTGGACTACTACCCCATCCACCCTGTAGTCCTGATTTGGCACCCTCTGATTTTCATCTACGTGGTCCACTTAAAGATGCACTCTGTGGGACAAGGTTTGAAGATAATGAAGGAGTGGTTCATGCAGTCAAGAAATGACATTATAATCAAGACAAAATCTGGTATGGGCAAGGAATACATACGCTTGTTTCATGCTGGCATAAAGCCATACAAGTTGATGTGACAACTTGAAAGATCAGTGGGAAAAGAGCCGGAGGCAGACAAAGAGAAATGATGTAGAATGGAATGGACTAAGATGTTGGCATGGAGGAATATCATCAACAGAGTTCATCAAGAACACCAAAGACAGGTCTGTGGAGAGACATGAATGTCTATGCCAACTTGCAGGGTATATATGATGATGATGATCTCTTTCTGTCTGTCTCTTTCTATCTCCCTTCCTCCCCCCTCTGTGTCTGTCCATCTCTCTCCCTTCCTCCCTGCCTACCCCTCTCCCTCTCTGCTGTTTAATGAATGAATGTGTGTTTTGACATATCATTATTTATATATTGGATATTGATACAATAGAAGCAAAAAGCTGTCGATGAATTGTCTGAGAAAGATGTTGTTGATGTGCTGGGCAATGGCCATACTACAATGATCACTGTACTAGAGCAGAGGACCAGAAATCTGCAGCTTGTCTTATCAATGTGGAGATCAGGAAGTACAAAGGTAATTTGAGCCGTCTTTTACAATAGGGAAGCTGTGTTGTAGTTAGTATGTTTGCTAACCAACACAGAGATATAGGGTTTAATCTCCAGTATTGGATATGTTTATTTCCTCTTGTCATTACTATGACTAAGGGTTCGACCCAGCATTGTTAAATAGATAGCATATAATATTTGACATTCTATGGGAGGGAAATGCAGTCAGTCAGGAATGGAGCTGGTCATGCCATCTTCTTGTGTCATCACCTAGTAAATGTCTGGGCCTAACACTTGCGTCAGTACCTGCCATGGACATTACCTCTAGTAAATGTCTGGGCCTAACACTTGCGTCAGTACCTGCCATGGAGATTACCTGTAGTAAATGTCTGGGCCTAACACTTGCGTCAGTACCTGCCATGGAGATTACCTCTAGTAAATGTCTGGGCCTAACACTTGCATCAGTACCTGCCATGGAGATTACCTCTAGTAAATGTCTGGGCCTAACACTTGCGTCAGTACCTGCCATGGAGATTACCTCTAGTAAATGTCTGGGCCTAACACTTGCATCAGTACCTGCCATGGAGATTACCTCTAGTAAATGTCTGGGCCTAACACTTGCATCAGTACCTGCCATGGAGATTACCTCTAGTAAATGTCTGGGCCTAACACTTGCGTCAGTACCTGCCATGGAGATTACCTCTAGTAAATGTCTGGGCCTAACACTTGCGTCAGTACCTGCCATGGACATTACCTCTAGTAAATGTCTGGGCCTAACACTTGCGTCAGTACCTGCCATGGAGATTACCTGTAGTAAATGTCTGGGCCTAACACTTGCGTCAGTACCTGCCATGGAGATTACCTCTAGTAAATGTCTGGGCCTAACACTTGCATCAGTACCTGCCATGGAGATTACCTCTAGTAAATGTCTGGGCCTAACACTTGTGGCTGTATTTGCCATGAACATGACCTTTGCAACAGGAGTGTTCCCAAACATTTGTTCTCTGAGTTGTATTGTCAGAATACAAATATGTTGACACCATTCTTGATTTATTGTTAATAAAGAATATCTTCAGACATAAGTTCACTTCTGTCAGTGATTGAACACAACACAGAACACAGTGACTTTTTAATATATGATCATGAGACATCCAGAAAGTATAAGATAATGTCATGTCATGATTTTGAGAGAGATCATTTGAAATCTGTTCATGCCACACCGCTCGTAATTGCGTACGTTGAACATGATCATGTCATACTCATGTGATAAATACTGACCAATGAATAAAAGAGCATGTGCTTATTGTCCCATGATGCATAGGTTCTGTTTCTGACCGTTGAGAAAATGGCCGCGTTGATCCAAAATTCGCCCAAAGAAGCTCAAAGAGCGGTGATTCAGTTTCTTTCATTTGAAGGATGTCGACCAGTCATTCATCGAAGAATGCAGGCAGCGTACGGTAACAAATGTGTGTCGAAGACAACAGTGACGGACTGGGTATGAATGTTTCAGAAAGGACGTCAGTTCACAACAGAAAAAAACATCGCCAAAATTGATGCAGCAGTACAGATGAACTGTTGTTGAAGCATACGTTCTCTAGCAAAAGAATTTGATGTGTCAATTCCAAAGGTCGTTCATAAGAAACTGCAGTATCGGAAGGTGTGTTCACAGTGGGTACCACGGATGTTGACCGACCACCAAAAAGAGGAACGCTTGAGGTGGTGTTTGGAGGTTTGGAGGGTGATGCATTTCTCTTCCACATAGTGGCAGGCAATGAATCATCGTGTCACCACTTTGAGCCAAGCAGCAAAAGCGAGAGCATGCAATGGAAGCATGCTGGATCACCAAAAGCCAAAAAATTCAAGTTACAGGTTTCCGCTGGTAAGGTTATGCTAAGCGTATTTTTTACCTTGAAGGGCTTTTGTTAGCCGACTGTAAAGAACCTGGTCTCAACATCAACTCTACCCACTACTTGGAAACACTAGACAAGCTGCAAAAAGCCATCAAGAATAAATGACCCGGCACACTTTCTCGTGGTGTGATTTGTTGCACGATAATGCTCGTTGGCATGTTGCAAAGATTGTGCAGGAAGCATTAGCTTGGGAAAAGTGGGAAATTCTGCAACATCCAGCCTATAGCCCTGATTTGTCACCATGTGATTTTCATTTGTTCGGACCTCTAAAAAAAGCTCTCAAGGGGCAACGATTTCACACAGATGCAGACGTAATGAACGCGGTAAACACTTGATTCAGTGAGCAACCACAATCCTTCTTTGTGGACGGCATTCGCCGCCAATCTAAGCAATGGGATGCTTGCCTGAATGCCTATGGCGACTTCCACTGACCAACCCATGGTGCATAATTCATTCTAAATTAATGCTTTGTTTTATTCTACCACACCTGTTAATGTTTCTTTGTCCATTGTGCATTGTGTTAGTTTTCCTAAAATGGTATGAGTGCCTTTCGTTCAGAAAGCAGTGGCAAAGTAATGAACTTAAACTTGCCAAAAAACCACAAACAGCCAAAAAATGCTGGTGTTGTCTGCGGCGTCCTGTAAAGGATATGCAGTTAACTTGTTTTAAGCGAAGCAAAGAATAGTAAGACCATAGCCTACACTGCATGGGGTAAGAGGTGACTAACGAGGGTTGGAGTGAGGATGACTAGCTCATCCTCTAGAAAACTGGAACTGCACAATCCAGTCACTCAATAATAAGTCTACTAAGACTTCGTGCCGAAACAGGGAAGGGGGACCACTTCTGATGATCAGAAGCCCCCTGCCGTGTTTATTCTGTGGCAGAGTTTTTATCACTATTTTTAACTTAAAATATTTTTAAAATGTTAAACATTTAATTAATTTGATATGTATGAATAAGCTTATTTTATGTATAGTAAACTTGAATATTCCCATCTTATCTAGCTTTCCACTACTATAAATGCAATCAGCAGCATCAAGTTCTTGGAATAGAACATGTTCATAGCTTCATCTTATTGAATTATATGTAGATTCTGTTATACACACATTGGGGTCTTCAGCTGAGACCTTCCAGGCATGAACTGAAGGAAGACTTTTCCCTTCTATATCTGCATCAGTTTACAGTTGCATGTATTGTTCAGCTAATCGCACACAGAGCATGCTGTTTAATATGTTGGACATAAGATTATGCAGGTGGATTATTCATTACACTGTAATATGTGAAGCTCGTATAGAGATCATGCAGACATATTAATGATTACACTGTAATATGGGGAGCTCAGATAAAGATCATGCAGACATATTAATGATTACACTGTAATATGTAGAACAGGTGAACAGAGATGGGTTGTGTCATTAACCCAGATAAGCTGTCTGTGTTTTGGTGCTCTCTGGACAATAGTATTGTTAAGGCCGAAGTCCCAAGTGTTACATTAAATGACAGAAATGTTAAGAGATAGAGAGCAAACTGAGATACTTGGGAATACCTTTTACAGAAGCCTGTCATTCAGAGATCATATGGAAGAAGCTGTCACAAGATTTAAGAAGGGATTAGGTGCGATGAAGCTCATGGCAGCAATGGACATGTAGCAAAGAATGTTGTTTATGCTATGGCAGCAGTGGACATGTAGCAAAGAATGTTGTTTATACTCTATCAACATCTGATTCTCTCAGTAATTGGGACTGCTCAGTGTCAAAGCGTCAGCTGGTGAAACTAGAGCCTATACAGAATGTAGCTATAAAGGTGATACTGAGGTGCACAAAGGGCATGCTTGTAGTGTGTATGCGACCAGGTGGTGTAATCATCTACATGGATGGTTCTGTGCTAAGAGGTAAAGGACATGCCTGGGGGTTTGTGGTGAAGGTTGGTGAGTGGTGTTTGGTGCAGGAGTTCTTGGCATATGATACCACAACATCTTATCTGAGAATGGAGGTGGAGGCAATCACATCAGCGTTTCACTAGTTAGAGGACAAACATAACACGCATGTCATGATTGTAGCTGACTCACAAAGTATGGTGAGGAAGATGAAGACAAGCATGCTTTGGGCAGAGTGGCAAGGCTTCAAATCAAAAATCAAAAATAGAGCGCATCTGCTGGTTTTTTCTAAAGGATATGGTGTGGTGGGAAATGAACAGGTGGACAAATTGGCTGGTTTTGCACTGCTCGGTGGAATATTGGTATGTGATAAGACAGATGTGGTTGGGACCCTTTTGATTTGTGTGTATAATGCAGAAGAACAGACAGATCATCACTGCTTGAAGAGAATGGTCCTGCAGGGAGTGACCAGTGGATCTGGTCTACACTCGGGGCTCTGAAGAAAGGCCACCCAGACACATGATCAGATGGCTGCTGGTACTATTAGTATTTTGACTGGCTGTTGAAGATGAGGACGAAGCACGTATGGGAATATCCCGATTGCTGTGATGTTGATTCTTGACTCAGCTCAACTCAACTCATGTAGAACATCAAATACAGATGTAGGAGATGTGTTGATTATTACCCTGTAATGTGTAACTCGGGCAGAAGATACCATCAGAAAAATGTGTACACTTGAGAAGATTGGCAGAGGGAACTAGTGGGTCAGAGTGTTGAATAGAAATTCAAACTTGTGTGGGGTTGTAATCACATTAGATCATGAGTGTAGGGAGTAGTAGCCAGCAGGTGCTGCGGAAGCTGAAATTCAGCAATTAATTCATGACTACTCTTGTCCTACCGGTCTCCTCGGTGAAGGAGTTATGGACGCGGTTCGTGATCCCGCATACCCGCGTTCGAAACACAGCTGCACAGCAGACCGCGTCACGCTAGTTTTTAATGAAATGGTATCCGTGCCAGTCGTTCAGAAAGCAATGGCAAACTACTGAATGTAAACTTGCCAAGACATTGACGGCAGCAAAAACTGCTGGTGTTGACTGCAAACGTCCTGTAAAGGATATGCATCTAACTTTAACTCTTGTCCTGGCAATGTGATTATCTATACCATTGGTTCTCCGGTGGGGAATTCTCCCCACCCCCACCCCCCACGGAGGTATTTTAGGGTATTGGGGGGGTGGGGGGGGGGGGGGGGGGGAATTAAGCATTATTGATTATTTCAAGATTGCATTAATACAAGAACAATTACTTGATATTGTTTTTCCCTCTAAATTTTACGGTTCTGTACTTCTCGCCTTAATGAAATTTGTTTTATAACGTAAATAGACTCGCAAATCACATTTTATGTAGATGTCTAGATTTGTTCTAGTATGTGTTATTAAATTTAGCTTCTATTTTTATGTATACTGTGCAAGGGTGGGGGGGGGGGGGGATTTATAGGGAGGAAATTCGAAAGGGGAGGGGGGGAATGACGTTCTGAACATATGGTAAAGGGGGAATGGGCCAAAAAAGGTTGAGAACCACTGATCTATACCAATGGTTCTGTGTTAAGAGGCCCCCCCCCCCCCCCCCCCCAAAAAAAAAAAAAATGGCCAATGTCTAGTAAAGGGTAGCTTGGCATATGACACCACAACCTCAAGTCTGAGAATGGAGGTGAAAGTGGTTACTGCAGCTCTCCGCTGGTTGGAGAACAAACTATATATACATGTGGTGATGGTAACTGATTCACAAAGTATGCTGCAGAGGTGAAGACTCACATGCTTCATGCAAAATGGCTTGCATCGATTCAGAGGTCGCAGGTTGGGAGCATTTGCTGGATCTTTTGTCCAGGACACTCTGGTGTGGTTAGAAATGAACAGGCAGACAGATTGGCTTGTGCCGCATCATTAAGGGGTGATTTAATGCATGATAAGGCAGATGTGATGAAGGCCTTGTTCGAGAATATCATTAATGCCGAACAGATGGACTATCATGGTCTAGAGAGAATGCAGCAGCAAGGGGTGGTCAGAGTGTCTGGTAGGCAGTCGTGACATAGAGGTAAAGCAAGACGGATGTATAATCAGATTGCAGCAGGCCCCCTTTAGTATTGGAACTCTACGCTGGCTGTTGAAGAAGAGAACTGAGTGCATATGGTAAAGCCCCGAGTGCAGTGATGTCAGTTCTCGACTCAACTCAACTGTAATGTGTAAAACATATACAGATCATGCAGATGGATTCATGATTACACTGTAATATGTAGAACATCAGATACAACCAGTTCATGCACTGACAGTCCAGTCATTGCCAAGCACTGTGTTAATTAGCATACTGTTAATTAGGGTCCCCAAAGAGCAAAGTACCTGGCTTCCAGATCTAGAGACACACATTCCAGTGTCCATTAAGACTGACACTGTTATTTTAGAGAAAACATTATAGACATAAATATAGCCTGCATGCTGTGCAGAGATCAACATGACAAACAGTTTGTATTACTGAACTCTCAACAGAATCTATCCAGCAGATACCAACAGTGGTGCAGGAATTTGTACTTGATGATAGTTAACTAGAGCTGATAATTTTGGTGTGCTTATCTTGACAAAGCTTGTGTGTGTGTTTCACAGACTGCAATTGATTCAGTTATCAGCATGAAAGATCCCGCAGTCATGGTAGATATCCTTAATATCATCAACACAAAATCGTAAGTCTTCTGTGTGAGAATCTCTGTAAATATGTGTGGTTGTGTTTCATTGTATATTAAACAGTTAATTATTTCGGTTCCAGATAGTTATTACTTTAACAAACTTAGTCCCAATTCTTTACCAGTCAGTGTTTATGTTCAGCTCCTCTGTACCAGTCAGTGTTTATGTTCAGCTCCTCTGTACCAGTCAGTGTTTATGTTCAACTTCTCTGTACCAGTCAGTGTTTATGTTCAGCTCCTCTGTACCAGTCAGTGTTTATGTTCAGCTCCTCTGTACCAGTGTTTATGTTCAACTTCTCTGTACCAGTCAGTGTTTATGTTCAACTCCTCTGTACCAGTCAGTGTTTATGTTCAACTCCTCTGTACCAGTCAGTGTTTATGTTCAACTTCTCTGTACCAGTCAGTGTTTATGTTCAGCTCCTCTATACCAGTCAGTGTTTATGTTCAGCTCCTCTGTACCAGTCAGTGTTTATGTTCAACTTCTCTGTACCAGTCAGTGTTTATGTTCAGCTCCTCTGTACCAGTCAGTGTTTATGTTCAGCTCCTCTGTACCAGTCAGTGTTTATGTTCAACTTCTCTGTACCAGTCAGTGTTTATGTTCAACTCCTCTGTACCAGTCAGTGTTTATGTTCAACTCCTCTGTACCAGTCAGTGTTTATGTTCAACTTCTCTGTACCAGTCAGTGTTTATGTTCAGCTCCTCTGTTCCAGTCAGTGTTTATGTTCAGCTCCTCTGTACCAGTCAGTGTTTATGTTCAGCTCCTCTGTACCAGTCAGTGTTTATGTTCAGCTCCTCTGTACCAGTCAGTGTTTATGTTCAGCTCCTCTGTACCAGTCTGTGGTTATGTTCAACTTCTCTGTACCAGTCAGTGTTTATGTTCAGCTCCTCTGTACCAGTCTGTGTTTATGTTCAGCTCCTCTGTACCAGTCAGTGTTTATGTTCAGCTCCTCTGTACCAGTCAGTGTTTATGTTCAGCTCCTCTGTACCAGTCAGTGTTTATGTTCAGCTCCTCTGTACCAGTCAGTGTTTATGTTCAGCTCCTCTGTACCTGTCTGTGGTTATGTTCAGCTCCTCTGTACCAGTCAGTGTTTATGTTCAACTTCTCTGTACCAGTCTGTGTTTATGTTCAACTTCTCTGTACCAGTCTGTGTTTATGTTCAACTTCTCTGTACCAGTCAGTGTTTATGTTCAACTCCTCTATACCAGTCTGTGTTTATGTTCAGCTCCTCTGTACCAGTCTGTGTTTATGTTCAACTTCTCTGTACCACTCAGTATTTATGTTCAGCTCCTCTGTACCACTCAGTGTTTATGTTCAGTTCAGCTCTGTACCACTCAGTGTTTATGTTCAACTCCTCTGTACCAGTCTGTGTTTATGTTCAACTCCTCTGATCTACACAAAACTACCAATGCCCGGGATAGAAAGATGTTAATGCAAGGAGATATAAATGTCTACACATGTTAGATTTAACCTCTACACCAGACAGCTGGACTAAAATGTTGACCTATCATCCTTGATTTGGTGACGTAAAATTACAAGTACCTCTGAAGTCTGAGTTGGTTCACCTGGTGGCTGAGGGACATTGTTAAAAGAAACAGCTAATCCACACACAAATTTCAGCCCAGCATTACTAGAAGTAGTGTGTATAGACTACGCTTGAGTTCAAAATGAGCGATCACAAAAATTAAAAAATTCAAACTAAAATATAGAAACATACAAACAAACAAGCATGCAAACAAACATACAACAAACCATACAAACAAACACGCATATAACCAAACATACACATGAACATACAAAAAACAAACAAACATACAGACAAACAAACAAGCACACAAAGTATACAAATAAATGCAAACATACAGACAAACCAAACAAACGGACATACAAACAAAATAAAGAATCAAGCAACAAAAAAAAAAAAACATCCAAATAAACATACAAAAAACACACAAAGAAATATACAAACAAACATACAAATATACGAACAGAAGTATAGCTACAAACAAAATGCATACACACATACAAACAAACAGAAAAACAAATATACATATACATACAAACACACACACATATACAAACATACAATTGTACATAAAACATAAACAAACATACATACAAACAAACACACATATAAACATTAAAACAAATATACATTCACAAACATTCAAACAATCATACAAACAAATATACAAGCAAACATACAAATATACAAGCAACATACATACATACAAATACTTATACAAACAAAGATACAAACATGCAAATACACAAGCAAACATATAGTCAAACATTCATACAAATAAACAATCATACAAAGAAACAAATATACACACATATAAACAATCACACATTCATTCATACAAACATACATACAAATGCGTGGTCTGCATGGTCTCGCGGTATGGTGTCAGCCTCAAGTGCTGGAGTTCCAGGTTCAAGCCCCGGTGATACCGGGATTTTTTTCACGTGGACTTCTAGTACTAAAATTTCCCCTAGTCTCTGGGTAGTGAGATTGGACGTCCGTGTGTATTGTTGCGCACGTAAAAAATCCCTTGGCAGTTGGAAATCGAACAAGACTAGCCAAAAGGCGCTGCCCGGGCAAAATTTTGAGTTAAAAATCTACCCAAAGTATTTTCAGGATCCTCCCCAGTGCTACGGAGTTTGTGCACTGAGCTGAGTTTCTCCAGACTCACAGTTGAGTTAGGAGGGGAACGGAGCACTTATGGGTTACAAACATATAATGAAACATATACGCAGTGAAACAATCATACACACACATAGAAGGAAACATACATACAAACAATAGATTGCATGATTTATTGCCTGGCATATTTCGCTGCATCTCGTCAGGTACATACTGCAGAAATCACACAACGTAAAGTGAATTAACTAGATAAATCCTTCAAACTGAAATATACACATGTTCGCACAGTAATGTCGATTGTCTACCACGGTAATTTTAAACTGACTAACATGTCTTTCTGCTTGCACAAGGACGGCTTACGAAGTTGATTATTATAGCTTCAGCAAACTTTAACAATCGACTACTTTGTGTGTTGAACAACACATGGAAGGCACTGTCTCTTTCAACCACGTGACCGCTCTCGAGCACATGTCTCGCGACCGATGAAGCAGGACTGTTCCGGTGTGTTGGCCTGCCTAGGCTACCATCTTCTGTGTGTAGTATCTTGTCCACCCAATTCGGAATGTGTTCCGATACCCTGCAATGTAACTGTCGCTCAGTTCTACCTATGTAGATGGCCTCGCATCTGCATGTAAATTGGTAAATACAATTTGATTTGGCATACAAAGCTACAGGTTCTTTTACTGCTGGGATAGGGATCGGTTTGGTTCTGTACCTGATGACTGGAGTTGCAGCACAGAATGTTCGCCCAACTGCTGTGATGAGCCGGTCCTGCAGACGTTGCATTACATCATCTCCTCGGAAGCTTAGCTGGATGAATACCTTGAGTTTAGGGACTGTAGTTACTTCTGGTTTCGGTTTGGGCTGTTGGCAGTGGCGCTTTATAAATCCTGTGGAGTACCCATTCAGGTTTAAGGCATTCTTCAGAGTTTCAAATTTCTCCGTCAGTGTGTCCTGGGTGCATATCTTCCTAGCACGATCAAACAGGGTCCGTACTAAACCCCGTTTGTACTGGACAGGTGCGAAGCTCTGAAAATTTTGTGTGTGATTTCTGCAGTATGTACCTGACGAGATGCAGCAAAATATGCCAGCCAATAAATCGTGCAATCTATTGTTTGTGTCTTCGTTATTCAAATTCATCACGGGAAAACATTGTTTTGAATACATAGAAACAAATGTACAAGCAAATAAACATTTAATCAAACATACAAGAATACAAATAAACATACCAAAAACATATAAACAAACACAAACAATTATACAAACAAAAAGATATACATACAAACAAACAAGCAAATAAACATGCACACCAGCATACAAACAAACATACACATATAACCTGCCATGGACCAAAATCAGCTAGAGAAGAATTAACGTAAGAATCAACAGTGATGAACTCTATTAATAGGGTCGGAGAGAGTTAACACACGAATTACGGGACAAACAGTGACCCTGCGACAACTCATGGAAGTGTTAACACTGTTGACGAGACGAACGATTGTCATTAACACGGGGACAGTGCACAGAGTCACGGGACGGGACAGAAAGTCAGACCGTGAATAGATAGTTAGAATCATTCAGCGGAGGACAGTTGAACAGGTAGCATCTAATAATTTAGCTGAGTAAGATCGACAGCAGTAACAGAATACCATCAACTGAAAGACCTAAGCAACATTGGTTCCCAGTACTGACAAAACTCAACTAGACTTTACAATCATCTAACATGGTTCATGAGTACCAACTATTATTATAAGGAAGATTTGTTGACACTGAACTGATCGACAGACCGTATTCATGAAGGACTAGCACAGTGTGTTGACAGCTGTGTATTCACAAGGGACGTAAGTTAATCAAGTTTCTAACCATGCTTGTCACTCAAGTATTGATTGTGTACTAGATGACAGCAATGACACCATGTGCTGTATGAAATTAAGTAACCTGGTGCCGGACTGTCACTCATGTTAACGATGTCTGGTAGTGTCACACATTGTATAGAGACCAGACCTGGTCAGTGAGGAAGCCGTGCACCGTGTGTTGCTAATAAAACTATCTGTGGCACTGTACTGAAGTGCAGTCATTTACTGGAAGTTGTTAATCTCAGTAAGAAGAGTCTTGTTACATTGTAACAGCGAGCCATCATTACTACTAGTAGCAACATGGTATAAACAAACATGTAAACTTACAAAGAAACATACAAAGATACATAAAACATACAAACAAACAAATATACAAACAAATATATAAACAAATATCTAAACAAACATACAAACAAACAAATGCAATAATAAACACACACATAAACATTCAAACAAACATGTATAAATAAACATACACACAAACATTCAAACAAACAGACAATTAAACATACA
This sequence comes from Cepaea nemoralis, assembly GCA_014155875.1. Lineage (NCBI taxonomy): Eukaryota > Metazoa > Mollusca > Gastropoda > Stylommatophora > Helicidae > Cepaea > Cepaea nemoralis. Next base: position 93,282 of record JACEFZ010006975.1, on the reverse strand, counting down.
AAGAAATATACAAACAAACATACAAACATATAGAGACTTACATACACACATACAAACAAACATACTTACAAATATACAAGCTTGCATACAAACATACGAACGAACAGTCAAACATACCAATAAACATACAATCAAAGAAACATACAAACATGAAGGCAAACATACAAATAAGCAAATAAACATACAAACAAACACATAATAGACACATGTACACTGTTACCTACACAGATACACCCACATACACAAATACTCACACCCACATACAAACACATACCCACTCACAATTTCATACTCTCTCTCTCTCTCTCTCTCTCTCTCTCTCTCTCTCTCTCTCTCTCTCTCTCTCTCTCTCTCTCTCTCTCTCTCTCTCTCTCTCTCTCTCTCTCTCTCTCTCTCTCTCTCTCTCTCTCTCTCTCTCATATCCATATTGCATTCTGCCTTTCAATGTATGTATGACAAGATGTTGATCCTACGGTCAGTCTGATAACATCATTTCTTAATCGGTCTCGGACAGTCAAGTTAGCAGCTTTTCTTTATTGCTGCATGTTGTCAATCATCTGGAAATATAGTATTACCAGGAACAAACAAGAAATTTACTTGGTGGTTCCATCTGCTCTCCACGTACATTATTATTATTTTGTCTCTGTGGCTAAGGGCTTGCGAACGCGGTTTGTGAGCCCGTATACCTGGGTTCGAAACACAGTTGTGCTGGTTTTTTCGAAAAAGGTATAGAAGCCAGTCGTTCAGAAAGCAATGGCAAACTACTGAACGTAAACTTTGCCCCAGGAATCATGAACAGCGAAAACTTAATTTTTGTTCACTCTACATGAGACCTCCTATATCCAGGGAAGTGTGTGAGTAGTAACACATTCTCAGTGGGTTTTTTAAAAATAAATTTCCTTTGGCTGGAAATCACTTTGGTGCTTTGTATTCAGAGATGGGCATTATAGATGTCGCCTCTCTTCCCAGCCTGTATGTTACCGAAGTCCTAGGACAAGTGACTATAAATATAACTGAAGAAGTAACTGAACTGAAAGTAGTTTTTAGATGTGCCAGTTGGACTTCGGAACCAACAACAATATATCCTGGCCTACCACAGGGATCACCATTATCTCCGGTACTGTTCAACACCTACACAATGAGAATCACCTGTGAGCAGATCACTGGACCTGGCAGGACATTGTCATATGCCGATGATGTTTTAGTGTATCGTCAGGGTAAGGATAGAGAGCAGTTTGCTGTGGAACTACAAACCGAACCCAATTGCATAAGTACTTGGTGTGATGAAGCTGGGGCAATGGTCAACCCAACAAAGGCATCAGTGACTTGGTTCTCATTGAATAATCATATTGTCAACACTCCAACACCAACTGTAAAGCTGTGTTCAGAGACGGTGGAAAGAACGCAGGCAATGAATTACCTGGGGATACGGTTTGATCGAAGCCTTGCTTATAATGAGAACATAGACCAGGTGATAACAAAGGCCAAGCGGGGTTTGGCTGCAATGCGGGTGATGGCGGCAGCAAACAGTGAGCAGCGCCATCTATGTCTTCTGTACGAGGGACTGGTCATGTCTGTTTTTAAGTATGCAATGGCAATCCTGACTCTCAGCCATAAGCAGATAGAAAGGATGGAAAGGCTACAGAATGAAGCTATGCGCATTATTCTTGGATGTACAAGAGATACAGCATGCAGGGCGATGCGCTACCTCCTTGACTTTCCAACCATTGAAGAGAGAATACAAGTTTGCAGAGCACGCGCCTACCTCAGAGTTAACGCAAACACACAACATCCACTGCATGTGAAATTATGAAGGTGAAGGGCAGCAGGTTAAAAAGAGGACGGTCATGGATGGGTCAAGCCGAAGACATTCTTCAACAGGTGTGTTCACTTGAGGACTTAGAATCTGGCTAGGAATGGGTACAAGTGCCAACAGATTTCTGCACATCCTTTTCAGTTTGCATCCAACTAGATAGGAAATTCAGACAAGAAAATCCGGCTGCTGTGGAGGCTGAAGTACAAGCTTTGATTTTCGAGAATTCGCTAGACGGTGGATGCTGTCATCTACACAGATGGGTCGGTCGTCCGACATGTGAGAAGCTCATGGGCCTTTACGGCTCGGGCCGGAGGGAGAATTGTGAAGGAGGACTCTGGTGCTTTCACTGAACCACAAGTAGCCTGACTATGGAAGTCATGGCAGTAAGTAAAGCAATAACATGGCTCGAGACACAGACATTCACTAGGGCATGTTTCCTTAGCGACTCAATGAACATGATCAAGAGGATAGAGGAGGGGTCGATCCGAAGAGAATGGTTGCTGCCTCTGGAGCGGTCTCGGCTAGCAAAGATTAGTTTCATCTTCATGCCAGGGCATGCGGGAGAACAAGGAAATGAGCGGGCTGACAAGCTCGCAGGTGAGGTTACGGTGAAGGGCGGATGCGCCATGGACCAGGCTGACATTCTGAATGCTCTACGAGAAGTAAGACTTTTGCGTGAACCAAGTGATGACTGTGAATCTACAACCATGGCCAGACTGCGAGAACAGCAAATTAAAAGAGGGGCGGCCAAACAAGAACACTAATCAGGAAGCCAAAGAAGATTGATAAACCAACACAGAACTGGTGTCGTTAGCCGCTACACGCTGCAGGATTTGCTGAGAAGGGGATTCGAGCACTTATGGACTGAATGGTTCGATGTGCAGTGAGGATGATCTTTCGACTAACTAACTATAACTGAAGTGCTGAGGGCAAACTGTTGTCATTTGTCATTGTTGTCATTCGCATTTGTGAGCGCTATCAAGACAAGTCACCTGAATAAGTCAAGAAGCCTGATACAGGGAGAAATGGACGTGGCAAGAACACCAAAAGACACGCAGTATCCAAGATGGGCAGTGTGGGAGCCGACAGAGCCGTAAAGAAGACGGGTGGAGAGAACTTTCATGTGAGCTGCAACAATGAACCTGAAACTACAGTTACTACTGCAACCACCATGAGGAAGATCGACAACAACCCACCATAGACAAGAGCCAACACAGCTGAGGAGGAGGAGAAAGACACCAGAGTCGGAGACACCAGAGTCAGAAACACTGACTCAACAACAGTCAGATGGGTTGTCAAGCGTATTCAAGTGGAGCTGTCAGAAGAACAAACCACGAAGCAGCTACAAGAAGAGAATCCCAACATCCAAATCTTGAAGGCAGAGTGGAACCTGAAGTACTCAAAGATCCCTACCACGCTGGCGGTAGTGACGACAGAGGACAGCGAGATGCCAACCACAGTATCAATCAACAAGAAAATACAATAGCCAGAGAGATTCATCTCAAGAATCAATCAATGTTCAAGATGTCAGAGGGCTGGCCACAACAGAGCAGAATGTCGCAGTAAGACAGAAATTTGCCGGTACTGCGCTGATCACCACGCCTTCAAGGCCAAGCTGGACATGGACTTCCGAGCACACAACAACAAGAGAAAGTACGCCAACTGCCTGGGTAAGCATGGAGCAAGATACTTGGGCTGCCCGTACCTCCAAAAACGCAGAGACATTCTAAAGATCGCCATTACCACAAAGACACCGTACAAGGAAGAAGTTGGAGGTGCGAGATAGCCATGGGTATATCACAAGCTGAAAGAGATCAATTGCAAAACCAGATAGACGAATTGAAGAAGCAAGTCAAGGCACTGCTGACGCCGACTCAGACCAGCAACAGTGAGAAACTGCTGGCTGAAGTACAGGAGATCCATCAAAACATCAAGCAAGAAGTGGAACATATGGCACTGATAAAGTAGGAGAACGAAGCAATCCTACAAACCATTAAATCAGAGCGAGAACTGCAAAAGCTAAAATGGAACATTTCCAAAACAAACCAACAAAAGGCATACAAGAAATCACAGAGAAACTGCAAGATGAAAACCAAGAGATCGAGCCTGAATCGCAAGCAAAAGCCAACAGCCCAACCACGACGCCCGAAACATTCAAAGGGAAGTCAATATCCCACCAGACAGCCAAAGAAAACCGAGATGAGCACCCTGATGATGGAAGAGAGGACGCCCCGATATCGCCAGTATTTACCGATGAAGAAATTGCAGAGATAAAGAAAATACATGAACTCAAGTGCAAGGAATACAGAAGGCGCATGGAAGAAAAAGCAAAGAAGCACAAGAAACTCAAGGGTAAACCAATGCCCTGCCATCACGCTGAAGAGCCAGATTTATGGCAGGTTGACGAACACCCATGGTAATACTATATAGATGACGGAGAGATCGTCCCATGGCTGACCACAGAGGAAGCAATCGAAAGACAGCAAGAACTCAAACGTGAAAGTGAAAAAAGGCGCAAGGAGGCAAATCACATCGAAAAGCTTCTACAGGCAATACACAAAAAAGGAGGCAAAAATACCAAATAAAAAGTCCTTATAAGGACTACAACCAATCAAGCCAGATGAGCCAGGAGCCTTCACTAACAAAAGAAACCATCAGAGGAGACACGAACAAAGGACAGCCGCTGACCAACACACACACTCCCCCCCCCCCCCCCCCCCCCCCCCCCCCAGCTGACATCACAGACACAAACACTTACATAACCAGTCCGAGATAGGACTTACTCGTAAGAGCACACAAGACAAGAAACAGGGTAAAAATACCCACAAAAACTACGGATCTCAACAATAACCAGAGCTGAAGAGGCAGGTTAGACGAGACCAAATTTGGAATTTTTTGGGGGGAAATTGGAACTGGAACTGGAGGGCAAACAAACTAGAGCATGCCAAAGATATCAAAGGGCCAACAACATCAAGATGTGGTAGAATGTACTACTAAAGCTTAGGACAGAGACTGCTGGAAATTTGTAACCACAATCCTTCATTGTGGAGTTGGGACTATGATAATACTAATGATGATGAAACAAAGTAATATGTCACAGGTGTATGGCTTTACTCTAACTATAGTTATCATAGAGCACTAAAATTGTGTAATGGAAGGCCCCGGTTAACGTCAGGGTTACATTCTTGGAAAACACGATGTTAAGTGAATCGACGTATAGCGAAACACTATTTCCCATAGAATTAAATGAAATAGTGTATTGTGTACTACAGTAATGTTTATTTTGATGGCTGTTGATATTTATTGGCTAAATAGAGGTGGGATGGAGGGCGAGTTGTAGAGTTATTGGCACGTAGAGGCATTAAATTCTGCCGCTTCATCTGAGGATGAAATTGTAACCTCTTCCTGCCACTTTTCCTGGCTCTTCTATGCTTGAACAAAATATTTGTCCAATGTCTGCTGCACAGTAACTGCCCTCCTCAATCATGGCCTTTAACTCTGCAGGGAAACGCTCTGTAGCTGCAGTATCAGCACTCGCCGCATCACATGTTGTCTGAATGTCGTGTGGATGTGAACACTTCTTAAAGCGCTCAAACTAACCACGACTCACTCCAAAACTATCATCAGCACACTAGTACTGATCTCACCCGCTTTCTTAGCTAGATCTTCATAGAGAGACTTTGCTTTCTCTTGGATAACCATCTTGCACACAGGTATTTTCCGTTGGTTCTGGTCTTCAATCCAGAGGGCCAATAGTGCTTCCATGTTCTTCATAAGAATACTTCTGGTACGAGTGATCTTGGAAGTACTCAAAGGGGTTACATTTTTAGCACCCTCTTTGATTTTGTCAGTACCTTTTTGAATTGTCCCAGCCTCAAAACGACGTTATGGCAAACGTAGCGATGTAAAGTGAAGTTAGTCCCCTGTGTGACAACGACGTTATAGCGAAAAGACGTATACTGAAGCGACGTATAGCGGGGCCTTCCAGTATAGTGTTTATTCATGTTCAGTATAGCTACCACTTGAACTGACAGACACAATTATGCCATCTTTACTTGGCCTAGAAAAGACCCTAGAAATAGCTCCCGTGTGTTGCCGTGGTCCAGAAGGGAAGCCAAGAATAATAACACTGTTGCCTGCCATGCATGTCGTATGAGGCGACTAAGGAGGCTTGATGGTTCCGTCGCCCTGCTACTGAGTGAGTGCGTGGCGCGACACTGTGAGCTGTGAGTTTCATGTGAAATGCTTTTGAATCTGCCTGAGGTTTTTTGGAACGTGACTGTATGTTCAGAGCAATGGCAGCTGGCTATGTCCCAGAGTTGACCAGTTTTTGCCTTATGCAGAAATGCGTGGCTGCTGGTCTTCTGGTTGACTGCCACTACCGTCGACGATGAACTGTATTTTCAAGGAGGAGCATTCTGGCGATGGCATTATCATTTTGTACAGTGAAATATTTTTACATCTGCCCGAGGAAACATCTAGAAACGGAACAAACATCTGGAAATGTCTAGAATGTGTAGGTGAAAATCTAGGAAAACACCCGGATGGGAAAATGGCTGCCGCTTCCACCGAAGATGGGCTGTATGGTTTCGTGGAGGACTTTTGTGTTGGCATTCTGGCGATGGCATTTTTAAACATCTGAAAACGGAACAGACAACATCTAGAGGTGTCTGGACTGTGTGGGTGAACATCTAGGAAACATCAATATGGGAAAATGACTGCTGATTCCATCAGAGATTAACTGTGTTTCGTGGGGGTCTATTGTGTTGACATTCTGGCGGCGGCATTATGCACAGTGTATGTGTGCGGGCTGTTTGTCGAGACTCCTGTCTTTTCCACTTTTCACATTGGGCAGTGGGGAGCACTTTGTGTGATATTCACTGGCACAGGAACGAAGCATAATGAGGATGACCCGTTGCTGTGAAGTTGGAACTGCGACTAGCTAACTAACTAGACCCTAGAAATAGAACATCGTAATTTTTAACCGTTGTTAAATCCCAGTATAATTTCTTAATATCTGTCAAAATGATTAAGATATAGGAAAAGAAAAAAGGTTTTATGGAAGTAGAACTAGTGAATAAGGCGTATATGGAAGAATCTCAGTATTCAATCCTTGACTGCAAAATTCACAAGCCATGCTTTATAAGAAGGCATTTTGTAACAAAATAGGTCTTGAAATGAAGATTTTGAGTGCACGCTTTCCCTATTTTATGGCCATATTTTAGTTTGGCAATGAGATTTGCAAGGTACTGTCTATTAATAATGTTTTCATGAGGCAGGAAACCTTTCAGTAAGATTTGGCATCTCAAAACAATAGTCGGCATCACTTTTCTGGCAGATTTCTGGGTTCAGCTTGGCAGGTGTTGGGGAGCCCGGGTTTTCCATTGCATGCTCAAAATTGTAAATTGAGGGGGTTCATAATGTTGAACATAGACCCATCTGCTGTCACCATGATTGCCAACAACTGTATGTTGTGTGAAATTCTGTAAACTGTCCTTTCATTCAGTTTTACTGTACTATCTTCACAATTATCTTTTTCAAATCTTGGTTATGGAGACTTCATGGTGAAGTATGTTCATTCACAAGGAAAATGTTTATGGGAGACATTTGAAGGTCATGAAGGTGTGTTTCTGTGGGTTTGTTCCCTGCTCATCTCATCTTTTTCCTTTTGTATCTTGCGGTGTTGAGGTGTAAAGTATGTGTAAAGTAAAGGTGTAAAGTAAAGTGTAAAGTATAAACAGTGGGAGAGTTTATGGGCTTCATGTATCAACACACACAAAACTTGTTACCTGCAACATCAGAAATGTTGTCATAGCCCTTGCTTCTGACTTGTCCACTATTAGGTCATATTGTTGGATCAGCAGTAACGATTAATGTGATATGTTGCACTTAACCCCATAACAGAAGAACCTGTTAAAAAACCAATGCATACTTCACACGTTCAGTGCAGATATAAGGAGCTTTCAATATGCATAATTTCTACTTTCTCCTGTTTCTTCTTCATGGCCTTATGGTCAGCTCCTTGTAAGCATGAAAAGATGTCTCCTTAATGAGCACTAGGACAGCCACCTGCAACAGTGAAGGTTCAAGGTTTAGTTTGCCCCTCGGGTGGCATATCTAAAGTGTGCATTTTTATATTAGTTAGTTAGTTAGTTAGTTAGTCGACAGATCATCCTCATTACACATCGAACCATTCAGTCCATAAGTGCTCAGATCCCCTCAGCAAATTCTGCAGTGTGTAGCGGATCACGACATCAGTTCTGTGTTGGTTTATTATTCTTCTTTGGCTTCCTGCTTAGTGTTCTTGTTTGGCCACACCTCTTTTAATGTGCTGTTCTCGCAACCTGACCATGGTTGTAGATTCACAGTCATCCCTTGGTTCTTGTAAACGACTTACTTCTCGTAGAGCATTCAGAATGTTTGCCTGGTCCATGGCTCGTCCGCCTTCCACAGTACCTGCAAGCCTGTCAGCCTGCTCATTTCCTTGTACACCCGCATGCCCTGGCATGAAAATTAAACTGATCTTTGCCAACCGAGATCACTCCAGAGACAGCAACCACTCTCTTCGGACCCACCCTATCTATCTTCCTGAGCATACTCATTGAGTCACTAAGGACACATGCCGGATTGAATGTCTGTGTCTCGAGCCATGTTATTGCTTTACTTATTGCCATGACTTCCATAGTCAGGCTACTTGTGGTCAGAGCAAAAGCACCAGACTCTTTCTTCACGATTTTCCCTCCGGCCTGAGCCGTAAAGGCCCATAACTTCTCACTCCTAGAATGATCGACCCATCCGTGTAAATGACAGCATCATCCTCTAAAGAAGTCTCGAAGATCAGAGCCTGTATCACAGCAGCTGGATTTTCTTGTCTGCATTTGTACCCACTCCTCACCAGGTTCTAAGTCCTCAAGTGAACACACCTGCTGAAGAATATCTTCGGTTTGACCCATCCATGACTTTCCTCTTTTTAACCTGCTGCCCTTTACCTTCTTAATGTTGCCATGCAGTGGATGTTGTGTGTTTGCGTTACTCTGAGGTAGGCACATGCTCGGCAAATTTGTATTCTAACCCTCATGATTGGAAAATCAAGAAGGTAACGCATCCCCTGCATGCTGTATCTCTTGTACATCCAAGAATAATACGCATAGCTTCGTTCTGTATCCTTTCTAATCTTTCCATCTGCTTATGGCTGAGAGTCAGGGTCGCCATCGCATACTCCAAAACAGAAAGGACCAGGCCCTCGTAAAGATGACATAGACGGCACTGCTCAGTTTTCCGCCGCCATCACCCGCATTGCAGCCAAACCCAGCTTGGCCTTTGTTAACACCTGGTCTGCATGCTCAGTATAAGCAAGGCTTCAATCACATCGTATCCCCAAGTAATTCATTGCCTGCTTTCTTTCCAGTCTCTGAACCCTGATTTACAGTTGGTGTTGGAGTGTTGACATTATGGTTATTCAAAGAGAACCATGTCACTGTTGCCTTTATTGGGTTGACCATTGCTCCAGCTTCAACACACCAAGTGCTTATGCGATTGAGTTCGTTTTGTAGTTCCACAGCAACCTGATCTCTATCCTTACCCTGACGATACACTAAAACATCGTCTGCATATGACAGTGTCCTCCCTGGTCCTATGATTTGTTCGCTGGGGATTCTCACAGTGTAGGTAATGGTGATCCCTGTGGTAGGCCGGGATATATTTTTGTTGGTTCTGAAGTCCAGCTGCCACATCGAAAAACTACTTTCCGTTGGAAGAGGGCTGCAGCGATACAACTAAAGAGGAAAGGACTTATCTTGAGTTCAAGAAGCTGAGGCATTAAAAAATCCAATGGTACTCTGTTGTACGCGTCCTCAAGATTAGTCGCTGCAGCAAATGTTTCAATGCCTAAGTGGAAAGCTTCATAGACATCATGGGAAAAAAATTGCTGCATTGGTCCAGGTTTCTCTGAATGTCTGTGTCTCTTTTTTTTTTTTTTTTGGATTAAAAAATCCAATGGTACTCTGTTGTACGCGTCCTCAAGATTAGTCGCTGCAGCAAATGTTTCAATGCCTAAGTGGAAAGCTTCATAGACATCATGGGAAAAAAATTGCTGCATTGGTCCAGGTTTCTCTTTTGGAACAGTACCCTCCCAAAACACCTTGCTTCTCTAGCTGGCTTGATATTTTTCTGGCAATTAACTTCTCCAGCAACTTGCCTATTGTATTCTGCATGGTTATTACCTGATATCCCTGAATGTTTGTGTTGTCTTTGCCAGGCTTCGGCAAGGGAATCAGATATATGTGTAACCACTCCTCCTTGATGCTACACGACTGCTAGTTCCTCTAGCTCATTGTTTTGTACACATATTGATGTCGTCATACCTTATGCCATCTAGCCCTGGAGCACTGTTTCTTGATCGTTGAAGCTGTCACTGTGTCTTCATCCAAAATGTTCTGGGCCTTACACCTATCTGAGGTAACCTCCTTGGCAAGATTTCAGCCTCTCATGTCTGTCTGGTTGCACTACTCTAGATAGCGTTCGAAGAGGGCTTTGCCCTTGTTCTTGTCAGTCCTCTGCCTGATGAGGTCAGCACCTTCCATCCATACATCATGTGCCATGCCGATAAGCGTGGGTGGTCATGTTTCACCATCTCACTCGATCACCAGAATCGTGAATCAGCTCTGTGTTCCTGTCTCAACCATGCCACGTGGCCGAGCCATCCAGGTATTTACTTCTTGGTCTTCCCCTTGGTCTCTTACCTTCGATCTTGCCAGTTGTCATTAAGTTCTCCAATTCATTTCTTCTCATTCTCATAACATGCCCAGAAATTTTTGACTGTCTACGTCTAATGTCTCTAATCAGTTTACGATCTTCATTTGTTTCTTGTAGGACTTGTTCATTGGTTTTTCTGTCTGTCCATTGTATTCTTTGCATTTTCCTCAGAAACCACATTTCCACAGCTATCAGATCTTTTTCAGCTTGGCTGCTCATTGTCCACACTTCACATCCATATAAAAGTGCAGGTTCTATGTAAGCACCTTGGAAGTCAGGAATACTCTTATTCTTGACTACCCCACTCATGCTTTTATGTAGTCATCAGAACAATTTCAGTGACTTGTCTGTGCTTACTCTTCGACATAACTCTGCCCATTTTTCACTTGTAACCACCATAACCAGTTTTTTTTTAAAATAGCTTACTATTGTGTGCATCTCTCTTTTTTAAGTGCATGCAAGGACTAGGATGGGCAACTCTGTTCTTCTTCTTGTTTTGCCATTTCTTAACAGAACTACGCTTATCCACCCAGGCCTTTTCCACCTCCAAATTCCACCAAGGTGGCTGCTCCCAGCTTTTTTTCCTTCCATGAAGCTTTCAGCGCTTGTCGCACCTTATTTTAATCACATCTTGCCCTGTACTGTTATACTGGAACATGTTGACCGTTGATTTGTGCTGCCTGGTTCTGCCTTTCTCTACCGATATGCTGCAAGGGTGGTGGTCACTGCCGTGGTACCCTAGGAACCCCATCCACACACTGTAGTGAGTGGAGAAACCAGAGCCAGGTCAATAACACTGTCCTCATCACTTGGACAACTTGCTATCCTGGTGACACACGCCACTGTTGATACAAACCAGGTCAATGGTTTCAAGTGCAGCCTCGAGCTCCCTCTGTGTGTTGTAGGAAATTTTTCCCTTTGATCTGCCTTTAGCGTTGAAATCCCCGCAGAAAAGAACATTCCTCCCGTGACCTAATATGTCACTTAAGCACTGCTACTTGTGGGAATCCACATTCATGTTACAGGCATAAACATTAACCAACACGAATGGTAGACCAGATTGAACTATAACCGCCTGTATTTTGTATGTTGCCATTCCCAGGTGTCGCCTGTTGTAGAAACATTTGAAGCCGGCATTATGGAATCCCTTAACACCCAGTCTCATCTCTTGAAGCGCTACAGTGTCGTTTCTGTATACTAGGTTTTTCAGAATAGGGCCTCGTTGTTTTGCGCTTGCACAATTCCAATATAGAATACAAGTATTCTTGAGGCCCAGGCGGTCGCATTTGAGTCTAAAACGCCTTTCTCCACCTCGTCTGCCTTGTCGCTTACGGTCTTCTCATCACCCCCTTCTCCTTGTTAGGCTGACTACCATCTGCACGGGGCACAAACGCTGTTCTGCCATGTTGAAAAACCAAACACCACAGAAACACACATGCTGCAAACAATTTGTGCAAGGAATGCTTCGCTCAGATGCACGAACTCTGTAGCATCAGTGAAGATGTTGAGAAGAAACTCCTGATTTATATCCTGGCACACAAATTACATGCAGGAGATAAAAATATCCATCTCCTACACGAAAAAAGGAGCGGTCACAATACAACACAACCGTCCGCTGCCATCTTGACCGAATCTCCTGCATTTTTTGGTTAGATATACAAGATTGCATTATTTTCTTTTTCATGTAGTTGCTACTAACAACCACACATTCCTTGTTCCATGTTTAGTCACATTTTCCTTGTCTGTATTGTTTGTTGAACTTTTCTGGTGATGTTTTACATTAATGTTTCTTGCAATCCTAACTTGACACTCCTTAATATAATATGCAAAGTAATATGCAAAGTAATATGCAAAGGAAATGGCAGACATAGAATAGTATTAAAGAGTAAAGAAACTATTTTGTGTGTGTTAAGTTATATTTGATTTACCCTTCACTCCGCAGGTCTCTCTGGGACTTGGATTTATGTAAACTGCTGTTGCCCCAACTTCGAGAGCTAATGAGTAGCAAATATGAAAGGTAAAGAGTCTGTAATCACCAGTTATTTACATAAATACTGTCAACCGATACCCTCCGACTGTGTATACATGGCTTTGTCATAGACTGCATAAACTAATTGTTCATCACAATAGGTAGTGACAGTTTCACTATATGACCTGGTCATACATTTATGTTTAGGGAGAATTTCTACCCTGTCTCAATATGAATAAAATTGGGTGGAACTGCAGTAAAGCTGTGAAAATGTAAACAATATAAAATGACACAAAGTAGTGCAGCTTTACATAACAGAATTACGACACATACAGGATGTTGCGGCGATTAGCCTTCATCAGCAAACACATTCACAAAACACAACATGTAGTCAAGGAGATCTCCTATGACTACATCAAAATGTGACGACAGGACGAGAAGAACAAAAAGATGAAAGCAATGAAGAGAAAATGAAAATTGGAAAACATGTTCATACTCACCTCAGAAACCCGAGCTGTGTATAACCCCAGGTATCACCGATGTCTTCTTTTTATACCCAACTGAGGGAATGGGATGTAGAATGATGACGGGGTGGTGGGTGTAACAGTTCAGTGAGCACATTGAAAGAGGGAGGGGGGCAGAGGCAGGAAGGTAGGATGGCAACCTATGATGGTAGTCTGAGGATGGTATCTAAGAAATCTCAGTGGATGCATTAACAAAGCATGTGTGGGTGCCAGTGGACGAATATTGAAGAGCAATGGAGTGTTTACCCAAGTATGATGGTGATACTAACCAAACTCACATTATGTACTCCTTTATGTTATTGTGAGGCGAGTTCTAAAGTCTGGGTGGACTGATATGCGTGAGCGCACATACACCACTCAACAGACATTCATACAATAGTGTACATGGACATGTGCAAGGTATATATGAGAAGAGAGTGAGAGAGAGAGGTTGGTATAGTTACTGCAATATGCCACATGGGGTATGCGGACAGAGAAGCAATTTTTGAGAGAGAGAGAGAGAGTGAAGATAGTATAGACAAATTTTATGACATGGAGTCTGCTTTGAAGAAATTTAAAAATTCAGAAATAAATATCATAAAAGGTAATTTCAATGCAAAAGTCGGAAATGAATGCGATGGTTGCACAGTAGGCAACCATGGTTTGGGAGAGCAAACCGAAAGAGGATACAGACTTGTTGAATGAGCAAAGGAGCAGGAAATGATCGTAGGAAACACCTGGTGTAAACAACATCCTAGAAGATTATGGACATGGAGGAGTCCTGACAGCAGGATTAGAAACCAGAATAATTACATCTTGATTAGCAGAAGGTTTTGAAATGTGTTTACAATCGCAAAAAAATATTCCCAATGCAGATGTTCAATGCATATGAAAGCTGGCAATGCCCCCGGTACAGATAACATCACAACAGAAATGATTAAAGCTTTAGAAGAATTTGGACTAGAGCAAGTCACCAGACTGATGAACACATTATGTGATACTGGAGATATACCTCCTGAATTATGTAACTCTGTATTTATTGCAATCCCAAAGAAATCAGGAACCTTGGAATGTGATCAACATAGAAAAATTAGTATAATGAGTCACATCACAAAAATTTTGCTAAGAATTATCATGCAAAGAGTGAGGAAGAAGATACAACCTGAAATAGGGGAAGAACAATGTGGGTTTGTAGAAGGAAAGGGTACAGTAAATGCTGTGTATATGCTGCGAACAATTATTGAACGTGCTATAGAAGTAAACAAGGATATACATCTTTGCTTTATTGACTATACAAAGGCTTTTGATAGAGTTAGACATGTCAACATGGTGGATATGCTTGCAGATCTACAAATTGATGGGAAAGACATTAGACTTATAAAAAACATATATTGGAAACAACAAGCTGCAAATAAGGATTGATAATGAAGTGGGACAGTATCAGCCAATTAAAAGAGGTGTTAGGCAGGGATGTGTGATGTCTCCAGATCTTTTTTCCCTATACAGTGAAAATATTTTCAGAAATGTAGAGGATATAAATGGAATCAGCATTGGAGGACGAAACATCAATAACATTAGATATGCAGATGATACAGTATTAATTGCAGACAATGCGCAGGACCTGCAACAATTAGTAGATGCGGTTGTTGTACACAGTGAGCAACTGGGGTTAGAATTAAATTGTAAAAAGACTCAGGTTATGGTCGTCACTAGGAAGGAAGAAGTGCCACAATGTAATATACAAGTAAATGGAAATATTCTTCAACAAGTGAATCGGTACAATTATCTTGGAACAGTCATAACATCTGATGGGAGATGCCTTGAAGAGATTACAACAAGAATCGCCATGGCGAAAGTAGCCTTTAGCAAGATGAAAAACATTCTGACCAATAAAAAGATGTCAATTGAAATGAGAAAAAGAGTGTTGAGGGGATACATAGAGCCTGTTATTTTGTATGGATGTGAAACTTGGACAATGGGCAGTCAAGCTGAAAAACATCTGATGGCTGCAGAAATGTGGTTTCTGAGGAAAATGCAAAGAATACCATGGACAGACAGAAAAACCAATGACCAAGTACTACAGGAGACAAATGAACATCGTAAACTGATTAGAGAAATTAGACGTAGGCATTCAAAATTTTTTGGACATGTTATGAGAAGAAATGGATTGGAGAACTTGGTGACAACTGGCAAGATCGACTAACCATTTTTGTTGATTAGTTTGTGAGATTCGGATATGTGCACACTAGGTCTGATGTAACTATCTTTTTGCCAACGACGCCTTCTTTGATAACTTTTTTAGTAAATAAATATGTTGGTTGTCTTTGTGTTTTGTGCATTGCACGCCACTCACCCAAGATTAACTTAGTTTTTCGTCTTTATTCCCTGAGCTTTCTTTCTGGCTTGCAAGTATTGTTAAAATTAGTTGCATATCCTTTACAAGATGTTTGCAGTCAACAACCATCATTGTTTTGCTTTTGTTGATGTCTTGGCAAGTTTATGTTCAGTTGTTTCTGAACGACCGGCACCCATATCATAGCGTAAAAAACCAGCGCAATGCAATCTGCTGCCAAATCGTGCGCAGCTGTGTTTCGAGCGTGGGTATACAGGATTACGAACCGCGTCCGTAAGACCATCGCTACAGAGACAGCACAAGTATTGTACAGAATGAGAATCCGACCCACGCTCGTAATTTTGTCAGTTATCCAGTCCGCTGTGAAAAAAGTTTGGTGACCCCTGCTCTAGAATAATATGGAATAGATCAAGTCACCAGACTGCTGAATACAATATACCTCATGAATTATGTAATTCTGTATTTATTGCAATCTCAAAGAAATCAGGAGTCTTGGAACATGATCAACATCGACCATTTAGTAAAATGAGTCACATCACAAAGAATTTGTTTAGAATTGTCATACAAAGAGTTAGGAAGAAAATACAACCTGAAATAGGTGAAGAACAATGTGGGTTTATAGAAGGCAAGGTTACAGTAAATGCTGTGTATATGCTGAGAACAGTAATTGAACATTATATAGAAGTAAACAAAGATCTACATATTTGCTTTATTGATTACACAAAGGCAAGACATATCAATGTGATAAAGATGCTTGAAGATCTACACATTGATAGGAAAGACCTTAGGCTTGTAAAAAAACATTGGAAAAAACAAGCTGCCATAAGAATTGATAATGAAGTAGGTCAATATCAGCCTATTAAGAGAGGTGTGAGACAGGGATGTGTAATGTCTCCAGAATATTTTTTTCCCTGTACAGTGAAAACATTTTCAGAAATGTTGAAGATATGAAAGGAATCATCATTGGGGGAACGAAACATCAATAACATTAGATATGCGGATGATACGTTATTGATTGCAGACAATGAACAGGATCTGCAAAATTTAGTAGATGTGGTTGTTGCACACAGTAAACAACTAGGGTTAGAATTGAGTTGTCAGAAGACACGGATTATGGTCGTCACTAGGACGAAGGAAATACCACAATGTGTGAATATTCAAGTGAATTGATACAATTATCTTGGAACGCTCATAACATCTGATGGGAGATGCATTGAAGAAGTTAGAACAAGAATCGCCATGGCGAAGGTAACCTTTTGCAAGATGAAAAACATGCTGACCAATAAAAAGATGTCAATTGCAACAAGAAAAAGAGTGTTGAGGTGCTACATAGAACTCTACTTTGGTATGGATGTGAAGCATGGACAATGAGCAGACAAGCTGAAAAACATCCGATGGCTGTGAAAATGTTGTATACTAGTTGATGTTTTGATATGTTGTATACGACAAAACATCTGGTGGCTGGAGA
Source organism: Cepaea nemoralis (assembly GCA_014155875.1). NCBI lineage: Eukaryota > Metazoa > Mollusca > Gastropoda > Stylommatophora > Helicidae > Cepaea > Cepaea nemoralis. Next base: position 76,419 of record JACEFZ010006975.1, on the reverse strand, counting down.
AATGTGGTTTCTGAGGAGAATGCAAAGAATACCATGGACAGACAGAAAAACCAATGACCAAGTACTACAGGAAACAAATGAAAATCATAAATTGATTAGAGAAATTAGACGTGGATAGTCAAAATTTTTTGGGCATGTTATGAGAAGAAATGAATTGGAGAACTTGATGACAACTGGCACGATCAAAGGGAACAGACCAAGGGGAAGACCTAGAAGTAAATACCTGGATGGCTTGGCCACATGGCATGGTTGAGACAGGAACACTGAGCTGATCCATGACTATGGTGATCGAGTGAAATGGTGAGTCATGACCACCCACGCTTTCTGGCATGGCACATGATTGATTGATTGATTGATACGATAAAAGAATGAGGTATGATCATATAGCACTTACATGATGTTACACAATTAAGAAAAACAAAATGCACGTTAATTTTCGAACAATTGGAAATTAAAGAAAACTTAGAGGTGAGGTTTCATCTTGAGATGCTTAACACATCCAGCTTGCAGGTCTCATACCATTGACATGTCCTTACCTGAGGATCAGCCACTCTGTTATGTTAGTGGGTTGCTGATTGTCCATGGCTTGTATAGAGCTGTAATGAGACAAGATGAGGATGTGTAGATTCTAATTGTCTACACATCTCAGAACATATATCTTCACATACACATATATACATAGTAAAACACAAAGGGGGCTTCAAATGAAAACCTTACAAGTGTGATAGAAATTACAAAAACCATGCCATTGTCTTGTAAATAAATAAATAAATGTTTTGCATATCCTTTACAGGACATCACTGTCAACATCAGCATCTTTCAGCTGATTGTTGATTTCTTGGCAAGATTACCCTCAGTAGTTTGCCATTGCTTTCTGAGCGGCCCGCTCACATACCCCCGTAAGTTACCAACGCGATCCGAACCACTGCTGATTCTCACGGTTGTCACGTTACTTACGAGTGTGTACGAGATTACGGAGAAAAGTCACTAACCTCTAGTCCAGGAAGCCAGCTCATTGCCTTGTAACTTGTCAATATTGTTGTTAAGGATATCAAGAGTGTTAAGGACATGACATCACAGTGCACACAAAAATGGAGATGTCATAAGGACAGTTTAAAGATGACTGCCCCACTTTTGACATGCACCAAAGAGGAGCAGCATTCTGTTATCCATAATTTGATCAGTGAAGGGGTGAAACCTACAGAAATTCATTGGTGAATGAAGGTCCAGTATGGCGATGTATGCCTGTCGGTGTAAGAGTAGAGTAGAAAGTTTCAAAACGGCGTGACTTCTGTGACAGACTGTTCATGACCGGGTCAGGCACACCGAGTAGTGATCCCACAGTGGTTACCCACGTGACGAAAAGAATTTTTTTCTACAGGAATCCAATACTTTATCGAAGCTGGAGGACGTGCATTGTGGAGAAATATTGGAAAATGATACATTTGTTGTTTACTTTTCAGAATTTATTCTCTCTCTCTCTCTCTCTCTCTCTCTCTCTCTCTCTCTCTCTCTCTCTCTCTCTCTCTCTCTCTCTCTCTCTCTCTCTCTCCCTCCCTCCCTCCCTCCCTCCCTCCCTCCCTCCCTCCCTCCCTCTCCTTCCTCCCCTTCTCTCCACATCTAGCTTAACATACACCATGGGCTAGATTTTGAAACCAGTGAAATCGAGTGTGTTAAACTTGAGGTTAAACTTCAGAATCGCATAGCTCTAGTAGTTGGCTATCTTTATCAAATCCCCAGCTCAGGAAACATATGGTATGAAAAATTTGCCATCATGATGGATGCTGTCTTTAGTAATGCGAGAGAAATCATACTGCTTATTGACTTCAACATAGACATTAACAAACCCAACAAAACATGGGAAAACATAATAGAGTCATATAACCTCCAACAGTTAGTCAAACAAGCCACTAGAATAACTAAAGTCATCTGCAACACTTATAGATCACACTTATAATACATGTGCTGACAATATCACAGATTGTATGTACCTCTTATTGCAATGAGTGATCACAGCCCGTTATTTTTCACGTGGAGGTACCAAAACTCAGAAACACAAACACATAAGTATAAAATATAGAAATTATAAAAATTTCAATCAAGATGTCTTTTTACAAGACTTGCTCAACTCATCTCTTGACTATGTTTACCAGCTTCCTGACTCACACAATGCTCTGGACCACTGGCTGAAGACCATTCTATGTGTATTTGATAAGCATGTTCCATTTAAGGGAGTTCAAGTTTTTTGTTTTTGTTTTTTTGCACTCGCTCGCTGTGAACTCAAGCGTATTCCATACACTCTATTTATAGTAGTGATTTATTGAATTTTTCATGTGGGTTAGCTTTCCCTATTAACAGTGTCCCTCGCCATCAGATGAACCCACTCCAACTTCATAGGTAATTGTAATTTATGTCCCCAAGTCAAGGATGACAGGTTAACATTTTAGTCCAGCTGTCCAGTGTAGGGGTTGAACCCCTTACCTCGGCCTCAGCACACTGGATGTTTAAGAACACTTGTTCTTACCCATTTTTGGCCTCAGCACACCGGATGTTTAAGAACATTCATTCTTACCCATTTGGCCATGCGGACCTGCAAGTTCGAGTTAAACATTACACTAAACCCCCGTGGATCACTCAGGATGTAGTTGAAATTATGAGAGACAGGGCGCATAAAAATAGAGACCTAACCACATACCATAGTCTCAAAAACAAAGTTTAGTATGTTGTCCGAAAGGAAAAGAAAAACTATTTTAAGAACTATTAAGTTTTATTAATCAATAAAACCAATACTAAACATATATGGAAAGCAATTAATACCTTGACAAACAAACAAACAATTCCTCACAATCATTACCATCAAATGAGGTTACATGTGATCAATTCAGTAGTTTCTTTCATTCTGACATAAACCAGTTGAAGGCTGCAATGCCAGATTCTCCTCATGACATATCTTAATTGTCATCATTTTGTGAGAATAAATGCTATAGAGACATTCCCTCCAACATACTGCTAATGGCGATCACTCATCTCAGTAACCTAAAAATCAGTAATTCATCAGGACTAGATGGAATCAGTAATCAGATTCTTCACTGCATTGCACCATTGATCTGTGAGTCTCTAACTTTTATATATAATCAGGTCACTTTCCATCATCCTTAAAATTGCTACAGTGTATCCTCATTTAAAAGCTGGTTCATTAGACGATGGCCTCATGAGTAACTATAGGCCCATTTGCATACTATCATCACTATCCAAACTGCTAGAAAAGCACATTCACAAAACAACACAAGAATACTTAGTTCACTACAAACTAATAGTTGACAGTCAGTCAGGGTTTTGGCCAAAATATTCTTGTCGTGCAGCCCTAACAAACATGATAGAAAACTGGCATCAAAATATTAACAACAATACTCTATGTGGAGCGGTGTTGATAGACTTTAGTAAAGCATTCAATATGATAGATCATACTATTTTAATTTAAAAAACTAGAAACAATGAAAGTAAGCATTATTATAGTGAAATTAATAAAATTCTTTTTATTTAACAGAAAACAAGTATCACACAATAAATCGTTATCTCAAACCATTACCTTTAATGTTGGAGTACCTCAGGAGTCTATACTTGGCTCTCTGTTATTTGCTATTTATATAAATGATCTTCCCTTATATAAAGCTTTCATCATCCTGCGATCTATTTGCAGATAACTGCACAGTATATAGAAATGCTATTGATTGTAATGTGCTAGAATCATCCTTGCAACAGGAATTAAGTAATGTAGTTAATTGGAGTTATGCAGACCGTATGCAAATTAACATTCCTAAAACAAAATCTATGTTAATAGCAACCAGGCAAAGACTTCACACTCTAAACTCACAGAGAACTCTTCAGCTGCACATTGGTAGCATGTCTGTAGAAATTGTAACAGAGCACAAAGCACTGGGTCTTATCATTAATAGAAATCTGCCTTTAATTCCCATGTTCACACTCTCGTTAAACAAATAGCAAAAAATATATATATATATATATATATATATACCAACTTGCCAAAATAAAACATTTCCTTGATGAAACCACAAGAAAGGTATTCTATACTTCCCACATACAAACACATATTGACTATTGCTCCACAATATGGGATGAATGCTCCAATTCAATAACAAAACACCCTTATTTACTCCAGAAAAGAACGGTGCATTTAATTAATGGTAAAAAGCTTACCGACAATTCTAACCTACATGACCGTCTTCCGTTACTGCCACTCCACAAATGCTTACTTTTTAATAATGCCAAACTAATTCACAAAATTCTATTTAAAAATGCTCCAAGTTACCTTTAGCCATTGTTTAAATATAACGCAAGACATAGCAAACGACTAAATATACTTCATGTCCCTAAACCTAGCATAGACATATAAAACAAGCTTAGCGTGTTCTGCCTCTCAGTTGTGGAACAATCTTCCACAAGAAATCAAAGACACCACCAATCACTATACACACTGTCTGGTGGATACATTTAGACTTTTTATGATGTCACACTGTCTCAAGATTGTTATCTACACCTTTAGTGCCCATTTACTGCTAAACTGGTGATAACTTAATGGCGTCAAATTGAGAATTTACAGTTATTGTAGAATCCAGGCAGTATTCGCTTTGTATGATAGCACATCTACTTGCACAATTTTATGTCATAGAATTATAAACACGATCAGTGGAGTGAAGTTTCATTTTTCTATCACCTCATTTATCACTGCTTTTATATCTTTGTTGGGGAATGAGAGATTAATTCTGATATTACCAGAAGCACTCTGTCACAGTTTCTTATTAGGTTACATGATAGAATATAATAATAATGGTATTTACCATTTTCAGAAATAAGGATGAGGATCTGAAAGTGTAAAAGGTGTAAACATGCAGCGGAGTGTTTTCCTTTGTTGATTTTAATGGTGTTTGCTTGCCAATAACCTGTTAATAAATCCAGATTTCTGCTATGTAGTGGCGCAGTGACTCAGTGACATACTGTTGGATTGCTGTTTTAAAGTTCTTTTCAACTATGCATGTCAAATAGTTCTTTTACATTTTGAAATTTTTAAAATACCTAGATCAGGCAATATTACATGCAAATATCCCAGTACAGAAGAATACTGATAGTATTAAATAAATTAGTGGAGGTTCTTTATGAACTAAAACAAAACATAGCAAGAGTATAAAAACTACTTAAAATTAATACAGAATTATTACATTATACTTGCCTGTGAAATGCCAGCTAGGGAGCCTCGATAGCATTGTAGCTTGACGCTTGCCTGCTGAATCGGTGGTCGTGGGTGAATTTGGAGTTTTAAAAATGTACCTGAGCTCCCAGGTCGACTCAGCCTACAATGGGTACCAAGAATGTCCCAGGTGGACCCAGCCTACAATGGGTACCAAGAATGTCCCAGGTGGCCCCAGCCTACAATGGGTACCAAGAATGTCCCAAGTGGACCCAGCCTACAGTGGGTACCAAGAATGTCCCAGGTGGACCCAGCCTACAGTGGGTACCAAGAATGTCCCAGGTGGACGCAGCCTACAGTGGGTACCAAAAATGTCCCAGGTGGACCCAGCCTACAATGGGTACCAAGAATGTCCCAGGTGGCCCCAGCCTACAATGGGTACCTAGAATGTCCCAGGTGGCCCCAGCCTACAGTGGGTATCAAGAATGTCCCGGGTGGCCCCAGCCTACAGTGGGTACCAAGAATGTCCCGGGTGGACCCAGCCTACAATCGGTACCAAGAATGTCCCAGGTGGACCCAGCCTACAATCGGTACCAAGAATGTCCTAGTTGGACCCAGCCTACAATGGATACCAAGAATGTCCCAGGTGGACCCAGTCTACAATGGGTACCAAGGATGTCCCAGGTGGACCCAGCCTACAATGGGTACCAAGAATGTCCCAGGTGGACCCAGCCTACAATAGGTACCAAGAATGTCCCAGGTGGACCCAGCCTACAATGGGTACCAAGAATGTCCCAGGTGGACCCAGCCTACAATAGGTACCAAGAATGTCCCAGGTGGACCCAGCCTACAATGGGTACCAAGAATTTCCCAGGTGGACCCAGCCTACAGTGGGTACCAAGAATGTCCCAGGTGGACCCAGCCTACAGTGGGTGCCTAGAATGTCCCAGGTGGACCCAGCCTACAATGGGTGCCAAGAATGTCCCAGGTGGACCCAGCCTACAATTGGTACCAAGAATGTCCCAGGTGGACCCAGCCTACAATGGGTACCAAGAATGTCCCAGGTGGACCCAGCCTACAATGGGTACCTAGAATGTCCCAGGTGGACCCAGCCTACAATAGGTACCAAGAATGTCCCAGGTGGACCCAGCCTACAATGGGTGCCAAGAATGTCCCAGGTGGACCCAGCCTACAATTGGTACCAAGAATGTCCCAGGTGGACCCAGCCTACAATGGGTACCAAGAATGTCCCAGGTGGACCCAGCCTACAATTGGTACCAAGAATGTCCCAGGTGGACCCAGCATCGGTAACTTACGGGGTATGTGAGCCAGCTGCTCAGAAAGCAATGGCAAACTACTGAGCGTAATCTTGCCAAGAAATCAACATACAGCTGAAAGATGCTGGTGTTGACAGCGATGTCCTGTAAAGGATATGCAACAACAACAAAAATATCACAGTTGCTTGAAAAACACTAATAAACCGGCAAACAATCCACCATTTTAATAACAATAAACAGTATCTATTTCTACTTTTACCTTGAATGGTTGAGTAACACATGACTATACAAAAGAAAACTACACTTTGTTGTGTTTTATTTGCCATGCACATTGTTGTCATGATTTGTTTATTTATACCCATTTCTCATTAAAATATGTTCACCGTTGTGGGCCCAAATGTTGGACTGACATTACAAAGTGATCATTAACAATGACCTATGATCAAAATATTTTCTTTTTCTTACAGTCATTTCGTCACAGCTGCTAGTTCTTTGAGATTGATATTGAGAAATTTTGGTGATGTTATTAAGGTCAATATGGAGGAACCACCTTCATCATATGTAGATATTACACGGGAAGAAAGGTAAGGGTTCTTGTACACTGTGGGCAAGTTGTTGAAAGATAAGAAAGCTCTGTGTGGCAGTAAATAAAGTTGTTGAAAGACAAGAAAGATATGTGTAACAGTCAATAGTCTAGTTGTTGAAAGACAAGAAAGATATGTGTTATAGTCAATAGTTTAGTTGTTGAAAGACAAGACAGATCTTTGTCAATAGTCTGTTTGATGAAAGACAAGGAAGATCTACCTGGAAGTCAGTAGTCTAATTAGTGAAGTGCAAGAAAGAGCTGTGTGACAATCCATAGTCAACATTTAAAAACGAAATAAAAAGAAAGAAAAGAAATTTTAAGTTTTACATATTATTGAGATTAAGATATTGTGTCAGGCCAGTAATGAATGAGAAGATATATTAGTTAAAGAGGTAGCACTGTTGAACCAAATTAGAATAGTCAATTGCCTTCCATGAGAAGGCAATTATCAAGTATATTAGAAAACTTAACCGACCACGGAGCAACTATTACTATCTTTATTGAGTAAAATAGGTGATAATGTTTGCAACCAGAACAGACACAACAGGCTGAACAGTCACTTACAAGCACAGTGCCTGAAATTGGTCTTGATACCCTTTTGCAAATGTAGACAATGTAGGCAAAACAGACAGTAGAGCAGAGCCTAACTTGACCCACAGAGACTGACATGTATACAAAGATATTTGGGAGTCTTTACAAACTCTCAATTATTGCAATATAACACCCAGAAAATTGGACTTCATTTATTATCCATTACCAGAACAATGGTGAGCGAGAAGAAGAAGATACTTGGTGTATTGTTGTTATTTCTTTAGTGTTCTGTAAAGTGTGACTTAGTTGTAAACTATCAGCAGTAGCCAGGGATGTCTTGACTCCAAGCTGACAAAACATTCTCCTGAATAAATGCAGCTTTAATAAAAAAAAAAAAAAAATAAATAAATAAAAGAAAATATCATCATCATCAAGTGCCCTGCCTGCTGGCGTAGGCATTGATGGCTCTCCACAGGTCTCGGTCTTTGGTCTTGTGGATCAACTCTGCTGACCATATTCCTCCATGCCACCATCTCAATCCATCCAGCATCATTTCTCTTGGTCTGCCTCTGTTCTCTTCCCCTCGATCTTTCCAGTTGTCACGATGTTCTCCAGTGCCTCTCTTCTCATCACATGACCAAAGAAAGCTGTCTATCTTTCTTATTGTTGTATATAGTGTTCTAGTTTCATTAGCCTCTTTCAGGCAATCGTTGTTTGTTACTCTGGCAGTCCAAGGAATTCGCAACATTCGTCTTAAAAACCACATTTCTGTTGCTTCTAAGTTCTTCCTAATTTGTTCATTTACATTCCAAGATTCACTGCCATACAACAAAACTGGTTCTATATAGCATTTCAGCACTCTCTTTCTTACATTCAGTGATGGTGACTGATTGCATAAGATACTCTTCATTTTCTGAAATGCAGCCTTTGCTTGCCCTATTCTGCTCTTAATCTATGTTGTATATCTTCCATCTGATGTTATAAATGCCCCTAGGTATTTAAAATTATCAACTTGGTGAAGAATTTTCCCTTCTATTTCTATGTCACATTATTGTGTCCACATTTTCTTTGATATCACCATTGTTACTGTTTTCTTTATAGTCAAGGAGGTCTGTTGCATTATCTGCCACCACTACTGTGTCATCTGCATAGCGTATATTATTTATATTATAACCTCTGATTAGTATTTCTGGCGTCTCTTTGATCTCTCTCATTATTATTTTGCTATATAGGGAGAGGAGATCTGGTGACAAGACAAACACACCCCTGTCATACTCCTAGCTTTATCTGTTCATAACTGCCCTCTTTATTTCCCATTTTAATTGCTGCTACTACAAGAAAATATACAAGTGATTATTTAGTTGACAATGTTTGTGTGGTTCAGTGAGCAAAGCTTGAATATTCATGCAACATGTGTGGTTGATCTGTTCACAGACACAAGAAGTGCCTTGACTGCTTCAATGTCCTCAGTTCCATCAAAGCCATGATCAGATCAGCACAGCCCATGGCCACAGCAAAACAAGCCAGCATCTTTAAAGAGATCATGTTGCTAATGGCACGTTTGGAATGATCACCTAGAACAATGCTACCTGGACTATACTGACTGGATGAACTTCAATGCACAGTATCATTTCTCATTGACAGAGCTAGCAGATATGCATGTTCTACAAGCTGTGCATCCAATTACTGACTGATGCAACCAGTTGTCTCTCATTTCATCTCCTATGTGAGCATTAATTCCTGCACGCAGTCTTTTGGCTGTTTATGCTAATTACTGTGTGATGCAGTCAGTTCCTCCCATTTTGTCAACATAGTTTCCTGGTTAGTTCGTGCTATGCTCGATAACTTTAGTAAGTTTACAACAGTGACCAGGACCAACCACTTTTAATTGTCTGAACTCATTCCATATGAAGCAACTCATCACCATATGTCCATTTGTTGCTGCGTACATCACATATGTTTCCGTACTCATATATGCTAGAAAACCACATTATGTTGGGGAATTTTGATTTTCAGTCTGAAATATGACCAACAGGCAGACCGTCTTTCATTGAAAACAATGTTTAAAACACTGGTTTTAACCCTTTACAGGGCAGACGCTTGTCCGTTTTTTAGCCCTGAATGGGCAAGATTTTTTCAGGTTCGCTAAAATTTCGGGTTGCGTTAGTAAAAACATCACAAATAAGGTGTTAGTCAACCGATTTTAGTTAAATAAACAACACAATGAAGGGAAAAGCATGCAGAATATGTTACTCATGTGATTGTTGTCGGTAATCCATATATGAACACAAATATTTATGAAATAAGGCATATTGTTTGTGATTTTTCGTCATCTATACGGCAATTTACAAACACATTTTCAGAACCATAATCACTTTCTTTAAAGTCCGACTCAGACTGCTAATGCAAAGTAACGCTTTGCACTGATATCTAGCCCCGATTAATAGTCAACTTCATGCCCTTTAATGTCACTTAAATTGAACCTAGCGAAATCTCAGCTATCACTTGAAGAATCGCCGAAATACGTTTTGAAAAACAGCGTAAAAACCCCGAAAACTATAAAAAAAAGTCCGTAAAAGTCCGTTCAAATTCATAGTAGTCGCTTTACAAATGGTGGCCACGTTGTCAAGCTATCGGCGAAAGCGAAAGTAGCCGTCGGAAGTATCGAAAAGCTGAGAGATTGCGTTTTTACAATGCATAACAGTATCGGACGCAATCGGCCGATTTACTCGTTAAAGGCATCGGACGGAAATGGACGTTCTGCCTTGTAAAGGGTTAAACAACATAATTAAATTTTGCTTTATTTTCAGCATAACACATTGTTGAACCATCTGAAGTGGCTTTCAGTGCTTTTAACCTTAATTACGTGTAATTTCAAGTAGCTGTTGTGTACAAAGGTTTGAGAAAATTGAGTATTTGCATTACATGATCAGCTTATGGTAATTTATTGATTGGAGGGTGAGTTAAGGCAACTCTTTGTAGACAATAAATGATCAGTACATTTTGTATGATCAGTACAAGGGTTTGTTTGCTCTAGAAGTAAATGATCAAAGTGTTTTGGCTTTTTTAATAGAATGAGATGAGTCCCACAGTTCTTGTCCTCTGCTGTATGTTGTAATGTTCATATATACCTTCATTATTCATACTGGGTGAATGTGAGCGACTGAAATGAAAGTAAAAATAATGAATTGTCCTTAGTGTGATCTATAACATGACACTTGAGTGCCGATCACTGGCTTGTATCTCCATGAAAATTTTGATTGGTTATCGAAAGTGGCAGTGTTTACATTTAAGGTTATTTTCTGTTTTGTCACAAGTGATCAAACATGTTTAATCAGTTGTCATATTAACCTATTCTGTCCTAGTTATTATTCTTCTGTACTATACTGTTGCTACTTAGATCCTTCTGTACTAGAAGTGCTGTTTAAGCTGTCTCTAGTGTTCATGATCCTATTCTTGGCTTACATGTGTGTCTTCTAGACTGGACACATTTATCAGAGAAGTGACATTTTTGATCCACTGTCCTTAGATTGATAAACACTTCAATTTCTGTGACTGAGCTCTCATGTTTCTGCTACACTGCAACGACTGACAAGTTTCGCCTGGTTAGTGAGTCCGTCAGCAAATGTTTTGTTTATACATGGTTTGCACTAAGTGATAAGACAGGCAGATTATATATATATATATATATATATTATATATATATATATATATATATATATATATGCTATCTGTTGAGACAAGACGACACATGTGAATGTGCCTGAATTGCAGTAACAGTTTACTTGTTTAGCAGTAACACTTGAAGTGCTAGATCAGTAACTCTTCTCTGTCCACTTGCTGTCTTATCAGGCAACCAGGTAGTGTTGACATGGTAGGATAACTGTGGGCAATACTCACTAATATATATATATATATATATATATATATATATATTTTTATATATATATATATATATATATATATATATATATATATATATATATATATATATATATATATATATATATATATATATATACATATACATACACACAGTGCAGGCAGGATATGTGGGTGAAATGAACTGCACATCTGTAAGTTTATTTCATGTTGAAAACTGAATTTTATGCTTTGATTAGACGACTCATCTTGTGTCTAGGTTGTTTTCTTTAAGTTTATTTTAGGATTGATCAAAATCTCTGAGCCATATACTGACCCCAAGAGTGCAGCTATTTGTTTCAGCAATAACGACAGTCTACCAGATATGTTATTCTGTTTACTTTGGTATTCATCTTTGAAGCGTATATTATTGTTGTTTTTATTTTAATCAGAACAAAATCACAGAACATAAACGTGTACTACAAAAAATTAAGCATACTTTCTGCATGTTGTTCACTGGAAATTATGTAATGAATCATGCAAATAGTATACCATTCGTATATGAAAATAAATAGTTACATTTAGTATAAATCAAATATGAATCAACACTTCCCCTTTCACATTTGATGATGACCTCTAGGCATATTAGAAGTGTATTATTGTTGGGTTTATGTTGTCAGTGGCCAAACAATACAACAGAGATCACTAAGTCAGTATTATTATCTTCTTTGCTTTCCCAGTTCTTTGTGTAATTATGGCCTTAGGTTTGTCAACACAGCAATGTATTGGTTACTAAAAGAAATACGAGTGACAGGTTTATGAGGTTTAATAAGAAACTGAAAGTTTTAAATCTTGTATATCAATACAGTATGTATTTCAGAAAGTAATGCACCACATCATTTTTCTCAGGAGCAATTTATTCAAAAAGAATGAAATTTATACACATTATACATGGATATGTCATGTAAACATTGGTATTATTTAACATAATACCCATCAACTTGTACAGTTTATGCCAGCATGAACCAAGTGCATGTATTCCTTGCCCGTACAAGATTTTGTCTTGATCATATAGCCATTTCATCACTGCATGAATCACTCCATCATCTTCAAACCTTGTCCCATGGACCAAATAGAGGGTGCCAGATAGGGACTATAGGTACAGTTCAACCCAATTTGGTGATTGTTTCCAGTGTTGTTAGACTTGTGTGAGGGTGCACATTTTCAGGAAGGAGAAGCAGGTCTGCTGGATTCTTATGCAGCCGAACTCTGCAAAAATGTTTTTTTCAGTGTCTTAATGTAAGTTTAAATACAGCTGCGACTGATTTGATAGCATTCCACGTTGGTTGGGTCTGAACGTGTTGATATGGGAGCTGGTCGTTCAAAAAGCAACGGCAAACATCAAAAACAGCAGTAAAATGCTGGTGTTGACAGCGATGTCCTGTAAATAGGATATGCAACACATACCCAAAAAAATTTAAGTTGTGAATTGATTGTCTCTCCTCTTTGCATAAAATCCACAAGAATCACACATTCAGTGTCCTAAAAGACAGTGATCATGACCTATCCAGCTGAAGGAGTTGTCTTGAATTTCTTTCTTCGTGGTGATTGCAGATTATGTCACTCCATTGACTGTCTTTTTGTCTCAGGTTCAAAATGATGTGCCCAGGTTTCGTCACCTGTAACAATCTTAGCCAAAAAGTTCCTCTCCATCAGCACTGAAACGCTCTAACAATTCAGAAGAAATGGCTTTCCTTTGCAATTGGTGGCAATTTGTGAGACTTCGAAGAATCCGTCTTGTGCAAACCTTAAAAATCTCAAGAGTTTGTATAACTGCTTTTGCACTACCATTGCTGACTGACAGCTGTGAGGCCAGTTGTTGAGTAGAGATCTGCCTATCAGTAAGAATAATGCCATCAGTGCATTTTAACATTTCTGCATTGGTGGCTGTGGCAGGACATCTACAGCAGGGCTGATCAAGCAGCTCTATATCTCCACTTCTTGATTCTTCGATCCTCTGAACCCAGCTACTGATTGTGCTTCTGTCGATTGCAAAACTTCCATATACATCACATAGATGCTTGTGAATGTTCAGTTTCCTTCTCTGCAATGAGAAATTCTATCAATTCACTGCTTATAATGCAAGTTGCTAGAATGCTCTATTTCAACAGTTTAGGGCAGTCATGTTATTTGACTGGTTGGACTGCAATTTGGTACACACAATACGCACATGCCATATTCGAAGTGTGCAAAATGTTATGCTTTTCTATCATCATTATTAACTGAGAAAACTTATGTGGTGCATTACTTTCTGAATGCCCCTCATAGATTGGTAACCATTTTAAAAAAAACATATATTTATAAACAAGACAAAATGGGACATGTGATTCACAGTGGTATAGTAGCAGATGACCTGTAAATATAGATAACCATTGATAAATGCATAGTTTATTATCGTGTGCTGTGTCAGCATCTTTCTCCACTTTTTGCCCATTGTTTGTGTTAGAGTGGGGGGAAAGAAGAGGGAGGTTAGGAAGAGACATATATGCCGACTGTCACACTGAATTCAACATTCATTTATTCACAAAAAGATAACTGTCAACACTATTCTCATTATACTTTCTACATTAACTTGAAACATTGTTTTCACTGATTGCCTTGAAAGGACCAGAAAAATGCATCTCTGTGTTAGCTGTTTGCTGTATGTTTCTTTTCTGTAAAAAAAAAAACATGATTTTGGAAGATTTATTGTTGTTATTGCTTTGGTCTAAGTTTTGAATAACACAGGCAAGTTACCTCACTTTCTTTTACTGCAGAGGTTGCTCATGCCCTCTATTTTATAGACATGTCTGCATTGCATAATTTGGTAATATGGTTTCTTTTTCCATGTCTTTACTAATTTGTCTGCTTTCTAAGCTAGAAACATTGTTTAAAACTATACAGTAATATATATGTCTTATGTAACTGTTCTTCATTTGCTGGTGGCACAATGTATCATCTCAGTAGCCAGGAGTTGTTGTATGCCCATTGACTTATTTTTCTATTGTGTTGGCTTTAATTAAATACTTCAGCATAGTTATTGCAGTTCACTCCTGTGGTCATGCTTCTGCAAATCCAAGCAATGCATGTTTCATGTTGAGTGCAGAGGACCTCAAGGGTAGAAACATGACAAAGAGAGACAGAAATGTAGGATAACCATTATTTGAGATAATAGTTATTATTATTATCTTCCATAACACATTAAAGATTGAGATAACCCTTATTATCTCCCATAACACATTTGGCAAGTATGAAGATTTCTGTTGTCCACTTTGTCGAGAGAAGCAGTCTCTTGAGCAGATGTTGTCTACATACAAGCTAGCCCTCAGGCCTCACATTCGACCACTATAAAGTGTTTTTTTAGTTGAGTGATGTGTGAATGTAGTGAGGCTTCAAAGCAAATAGAAGGACCAGAGTTAAGACCATAATAACCATGCCAATCTACCTCTTCAAAGGTGAGCAGAAGCAGAAAGACAGTAGCATGATGACAGTGTTTATGATATTTTAGCACGTGCAGCTGTGGAGGTTGCAACATAAGCTAATCAGTTAAATGTATGGGGAGAGGGGGGGGCTTTAACTCGGTCCTGTTTGACAGTTGCCATCAGAAGGATTAAATCACTATATACCAGGTGACAAACCTGAGGACAGGGTGTCAGTCAGAAGAGCACACACTGCAGCAGCATGGTGGGACATTAGCAAGAGGTTACACATTTATTTAATATTGAGAGTTCACCTCAGGGAGCTATTTCTCCCACAAGATTGTCAAAGAGATAAGGAGACCAAACCAGTCACAGAAGTATGGACACTTGTGGTGATTTGAAGCCTACCATTGTTCTTGTTCTACTGGAGTGTTTACTGCATGCTGATGGAGTATCCCAGTTGATGACTAACAAACACTTGTGTAACATCAGACTAACCATTATAAGCCTAGCATGTTCAGTAGTTTATCATGAGGTGATTATTTGTTAGCAGATATTTAGCAATATACAGATGTCTTTCCCTCAAGCAGATCTGATCCCATAATTGAATGTATGTTTGCTGTGATATAGCAGCATACAGACAGATTGTATAACACAATTGTTTATCAATGCTGCTGATTGTGCATGTTGGTGTTTGATCATTGCTGATACTATTGACTTCTGAGTTCAGTGTATTATGCCTGAATAGTGTCAAAGTCTAGTCTAACAGAGAATTAGTACTCAGAAAAGGGTTCATATTATTTTTGTCACAAAACATTTTGTGTAGCATTCGATGATCATATGCTTTTCTGTTGTATGTATTAGAAAACATTTACAAAATGTTTGCAGGAGAAAATAAGTGAGACTGAGTTTTTCCTTGTTTTTCTGCTAATTATGAAATTGAGAGAAAGAATAGATCTGATATAACAATGCTGTCTATCGTGTAAAATGTTGTGTATCAGCCATTATATATTACACTGTTATATGCTCTGTACCTCCAGATTTTTGAAATATTTGTAGATCTTTTAATTGCTTGCTGTTTCTTCTTTGATATTATTCACTATAGGCATGGATGCAAGCAGGAAGCAAAGGGTTGTCACAGACTATAACATCTAACATGGGTCTGTGTATTTAGGAATACAAGTGTTTTTAATCATTCAAGAAAACAGTCATCATTTATGAAGTTAATGTGGGTATTTGTGTTTGCTGCCATGGCTTTCTCTCCATTTTCTTGTAAAACATGTATTTCCCCAACAACTAATCATCTTCAGCTCTTATATTCGTATCATATTCTTTTCATTGTAAGGCAAACTTATTTTGGCAATAAGTTTCTTAATGCATGTCTTGAAAAACATTGGTGCCTGTATTTGTGGAGATCAATAGAGAAATGGACTTCAATTGTCCCTCCAAATTCTTCCACTTTTACATTTCTGGTTGTGATATTATTTAGTCATGTTGCCTTTTGTTGTGTTTATCTACTTATTATGGGAACACGCAAAGAGCTGCTTACAAAACAGAAACTGCAGCTGTTTGGATCAGTTTCAACAAATTCCTGTAGTTTTGTATTTAAATATGGGAGATAATAATTTTTGTAGACCAGAATTCTCCAACACATAAGTAATGGAAGTCACTAAGCTGTCACAATCATAAGTTTTCTGTTGTAGAAAGGAGATAATTTAGATACATGACAGCAGTGTGAGCATCAAAGTTTTAAGTATACCACAGTGGTTATATGTGCACAAACATCTCTCAGTTTAGATATAATTGTGTTATTTCATGATTAAGAATACATTAAAACCATCTTCAGTGGCAACTAGGCTTGTTGGCACACTGTATTCTTATGTAGTAGCTAGCTACCTTCCACTGTGTTGTTGTTGTTGTATTACAGTAGTTAGAAGCTGTGTTGACATAGTGCATTCATTTTTCAACTTCAGGCTCATTAAATGGTCACTGGGGATTTCTTTGTGCAGGTAAAGGTAGACCTTTCTGTGTATTGTTTGATTACTACAAAACATGAGCTGGCACAACATCCACAACACCTTAATGACATTTAAATGGGTTTATTATTTCCCTTATTATTATTTGTTTTATTTGTATAGTGTTTGCTTTTGTACCTTAGTTTGAAACATTTCCCACCATTTATCAGTGCCATGTATTTTTTGCTATAACATTGTTACTACGTGTTTGCTAGTTAGACATGACATCTTATTATGTCTGTTTCTAATCTCATAGTTAATACTAATTTTCTGTTGTTGTATGATTCCTCGCTTATGAACTAATTAATAATTAACATCACTGCTTCATTTGGCTGCAATTAAATTTAAAGTGTTAACACAAATTTAAAATATGCAAGTTGTGTATTCTGTATACAAGACTGTATTCTGTATTGCCTTATACTGTTGACACTTTCTTACACTAGCCCATGCATTCACATAGTGAATTGAAATGCTTTTTTTATGAAGAAGAAAATATTATTTCCATTAAGCATCCACAAAGTGTCGATGTTAATATTTTTTATCACAGATCTCATAGAATCAATGAGATTCCTGAGAAGAATACTTAATGTATCAAGAAGAGATAAGATCAGAAATGAAGAAATCAAGACTAAAGTGGGGGTTATAGCAGCGCTAGATTTTATTACAAGGCAGCAAGTAAAATGGCTTGGTCATGCAAGTAGATTACCAACTAACAGTATACCACAACAAGCAATGATGTACAGACCAAATGGAAGCAGAGGAAGAAATGATGGACGGAAGGAATAGGAGAGTCCAAGGGAATATCGATACATAAAGCCCATAAGCGAGCACTCTCCCGCTGTTGATACTTCACCTCGACACCTCAAGGTAGGAGAGAATCCTGATGAGATGAAATAATAGATCTCATTGCTTGTACTCACAGTGTGTGGTAATGTAATTCATGGTTATGTATTCCACCAGATTTTTTAAAAACATATTTTGGTTGATTTGCTTTGAATTGAGTTTTGTAATTACCATTGATATCAGATCATCTATTGCAAACAAAAAGGTTGACCTTGGGAACTAACACTTTTGCATACATAAAGTATTTGACTTAAATATACAGAAAAAGTTAGTTGCATATCCTTTACAGGACGTCACAGTCAACACCAACATTTTTGCTGTCGTGATCTCTTGGCAAGTTTACGTTCAGTAGCTTGCCATTACTTTCTGAACGACTGGCACTCATACTATTTCATAAAAATTCAGCGTAAGACGGCCTGCTGCCAAATGGCATACAGCTGTGTTTCGAATGCGGTGTGCAGGATTACGAACTGCATCTGTAACCCCTTGGCCACAGAGCCGGCTAAATATACAGAAAAGGGCAGAAAACACAGTTATCTCAATCTGTCTATTGGCTTAGTGTTTGTGTTTATGTTTATTTTCCCCATGCATTCACACACATTGTCAAGAATAAACATTCACACACATTGTCAAGAATAAACATTCACACACTTTGTTAAGAATAAACAGATGTAACAGTAGGGAAATTAGTGATGTGTAATCTTGTGTGATTTTGATAGCGTTGACATTAAATCATTACAGCTTGTTAATGGAAATTCACCTTTTACAATGATTTAATTTTCTCCGTAAATAGATACGAAAGTAAGTCATAAATTAGTATATATATTAAAAAAAAACTATATGAGATGTGAACTTGAAAACCATTTATTATTTTACTTGCATCTTATTACCTTACTGCTTAACATAATCTCCACGAACATTGATGCATTTATTGCATTGTTTTATCAGCCTTCCCCAGAACTTAACCATGTTCTTACCTGATGCTTAATTCCTTTGTCATCAGCAAATTGTTTGTCATGAAAGTGATTTGCTAACTTTCCATGACAAACGCTTGCCACAATAGACACTCACCATTTCATTATGAATATCCTAACTAGGCAGTAATTCCCCCCCCCCCCCCCCCCCCCCCTTTTCCCCCTTTCACAACCACCAACACACACATGCATGCACGCACACAACACAATCTTCATGTGTGGGTGACATTTTCAACACCACCTTCAAATGAAACTTTGAATGCACATAATAAGTATGTGACAATTATCATCTGAAACACATAAGACATCAAGTAAGATTGATATGTCACACTCGGTTAACTACCAACAATCATTTCTCAACTGTCTGTGATCATTTCAGTGACTGATTTACCTTCGTATAGGTGCTGTAGATTTGAGAATAATGTGGTGCTCATTTTAAGCAGATGCAGGTAACCTATAAGAATAAAAGCATATAGAACATTTTACATAAGTCCATAGGCTCCATCCCTGATTTGAAATTGAACATTGCCTACAGATATCACAATTATATATAGACCCATGTTCTTTCATTGTGGTGAAGTAATTGTTCTTACCATCATAGTTCTTGAAAAGTGAAGAACAGGAGATCTAAATAATCTTAATTCTATGTTCAGGTCAGTGTGCAAGAAACATCAATCAGACTTGCTGTCTTTAAATAAGAAATCAGGATAGATAAACAAGTATGATGGATTAAGTACACAAATCTGTCATGTTTTCCTACCACAAGCTGTCAGCTGTCTCCGTAGTTAAAAGTCACTACTGCAGCCAGCGGTGCAACACATTTCCTGCACAAGATTGTTGGATCAAGTGTTTGTCATTTATTCATGCATAATTTATAAGCATTCAAGCATGGTAGGCAAGAGTGTTTTTCATATATGGGAGTTACTGAAACAGATTTTTATTTCTTGATGTGAATGTATATCTTGATTGAAAACTGGTGTTAAAATATATTTGTGTCATAACATGTAGTTTACTATGTGCCACATGAAGTGGCTCACACCAGACCTAAATTTACCAAACTATATTTTGAATGATGCCAGCAGTTGAGCCTCTACAAGTCTAGATTAAGTATAATATGTGGCTTCTATTCCATTCCAATATTTCTACAAGTTATTTCTGGTAATGTGTGTGTTCACATGTGGTAGAAATATGAGTTACACATTGATCTGAAGCACTGATTACCCGTTTACTCCAAAACACAAGACTGCTGCATAAATTGGTGTTTTAGCACAAGGGCAAAACGTTAATATTGTCAGGAAAGTTGAAATATCTCAAAATATACAAACTGTAAGCCGTGTTATATCTATCTGTCGGTTTTCATGCTGTAGGCACATTCTAATCGTGTGAAACTACATTTAAATTATTTCATATCTAGTAGGCCATGGTTAATAGAAATACAGTAACTACCTCTGCACACTGCCGTTATCATAGTGCCTGTGTATGCCATCCAAGCTGAAATGATTAGGATGTGAGTTAATTTGCCATGAAGTCATGTACCAGTTCAGTCAGTCAGTATTCTTTGTTCCTCTGCAAAGTATATACTCCTAGACCTGCATGTATACTGTATAGCATTTTAATGAGTCACAGTCGTTATTTTGATTTTAGTGTTATGTATCATTTAATCATTTAGAAAGAAAGTGATATTTACAGTAGAAAAGACACATGAAAGCTTTCCTATTGACTAAAACTACACTTGCCTCGCTTGGCATTTCAGTACATTTTACTATGATGAAACATTTACATGCAGAAACTCCAGTAACATAGTTTGCTAGGAGTCATCTTTAACAAAAGCTGCAGCAACATTTAATTTCATGTAATGCAGTATCGGAAAATTTGGTTGGTTGAAATGTCTTATTTCATTAGTGAGATTGTTTACACATTAAGAACCTGTATTTTATTGGTTAAGAGTTATAAAGATCTACTCAATGAGTGTGCTGAGAAGATCGAGAGAGGCTGGGTTTGAACAAAAATCACCTTTTGTGCCAGGCTACGTGGTTGTAAGTGCATGAATAAGCTTGCGGCCTTGTGAGCCAAACTACTGTAAAAAGTGGATAAGCAATGGAGCATGTTGATATAGTGAATGCCCTCAGAGATGACAGAAATCAAGTCATGGATGTGAATCTGCAACCTTGACCAGACTGAAAGAAATCAAGTCCAAAGGGGTGAAGCCAGCTAAGAGCAGTATGCAGCAGGGCCAAACAAGAATAGTAAACCAGAACATACCACAGGTGTCATCAGCAACTACTTGCTGGGGGTGATACCGAGAAGGGGATACAAACACTTACAGGCTGAATTTGTTTGATGTGCAGGATGATAATCTGACAACTATCTTACTGAAAAATGAAGTCATATCAGAGTTGTGTGCTATTTCTGCCTAATATAGACAAGAACTGAGCCACAAGCTGATTATCACCATGCAAGATAACTGTCACATGCAATGATGTTTACCTGATTATAGTACACTATCCCGTCCACTTGGTAATGTGGCCTTATCAATGAATCTTCATGCAAAATTATTGATTAATTCAAGAACAGTTCTTTTTGTTACATTATTGTGTGAACATGGTTTACATATGTGAATTACAGCTTTGTAATCTTTGTTATCTACAACTCATAGGAGCTGCATTGGTATCCCAGTTAATGTACTTGCCTGCCAACATGGTCATGTGGGTTCAGTTCCCAGCAGCTGCAGGAATAATTGCTCCAACCAGTCCCGTTTTGTGGTCAACTTAGCCTCATAGATGGATACCATATTCTGGGAATTGTCTGGGAAAGAACAGCAGGAAGAAAATGAGCTAGCCACCCCAGCTCATGATGCCATGACCTAGAAAATGTGAAGGTCCAACACTTCACACCCCTGCAGCATATTAACATCTCATATCTTCTATATATCTCTAAATTTGCTCACTGTAGAATGGAAACAAATCAGGAGACATTACTCACCATTCTTTATGCACTGAAATGTGCCTAAATGGTTGTTGATTGTTATGGCTACTGTTTGCTGTTAATATATGTTCTTTATTATTAATCGCAGATCTCTGCCTTCAGTGTTTAATTGCTCGTGTAGATTGATTGTTTACTCGTGTTTCACATTGTCAGACACTTATGTTTAGTCAGTGACACAGGTATGTTTATACTTCTAAAGCTGTTTCTAATAGTGTCCTGAGAATGTGTATTGCATTATTTGTGCCTATTCCCTATACAAATTCACATTGTTCTTCACTAATTTCTGGTTTAGTCTTGTTTCTTACTGTTCTTATAATTAGTCTCACTAACAGCTTTGTCATATGACTCATAAGACTTATTGTGTGATGATCTTCACTTTCCAAAGCACTTTGTTTCATTGGCAAATGGATTGTAATAAGTCACTAGGAATGTACCCACTATTATAGATGTCATTTAGAAATTGTGTCATCATTTCAATTCAAGAACTACTAGGGCCTCAATTTTCTCCAACATCTTTGAATTAACACCAGTGAATATCTCACATGCACATCACTGACAGCCTTGGTCAGCAGAGTTTGTGCACACATGTCAGTGTCAGCAACATATGACATGCATTCATGTAACTGAGGTTCTTAAACTCGCACAGATGTCATCAGGATGTGTCAAATGTTTCTATTTACTTTCAGAATATGTTTGTATTTCTTTAAACTATATCGATAGGAAACAAGCCTTTTTAGTGTAACAGTCATTGAATAGTTTCTAACATACTGTTTATGACAAAAGCATGTTAATTGATTATTTGTTCTTTTTTTGTTTGTTCACATATCCTTTACAGGACATCGCTGTCAACATCAGCATCTTTCAGCCGATTGTTATTTCTTGGCAAGATTACGCTCAGTAGTTTGCTATTGCTTTCTGAGCGGCCGGCTCACATACCCTGTAAGTCACCAACGTGACGAGAACCGCTACCGATTCTCGCACAGGTTACGTTCCTCATGTGGATATATGGGATTACGGAGAAAGTCACTAACTCCTAGGTCAGGGAGTAGCTTGTGGAAATACCAGTACAGCTACTACATAACAGCCAAAGTATGTAATGATGTTTCACGTGAAGCTAAGACACATCTTGTTGCTGACATTAGAAGTAAACGGTCATGTAGAGGACAACTGTAACATAATAGGACAACTGGTAGCTTTGATAGGACAATCTAAGCAAGTGTCACAGAGAAAAGATACTAGACCATCTTGACAGGACATGAATTGACACATTGCACAAGTGGGTGTTGTAGACAGATGATATGAGTCACCAAACCATTCAACAAGGTATATGATGGTTATGCAGTAAAATTATTAGCCTTGTACTAGGTTTCAGGAGTCCTAATAGTTTATTCATGTAGAGGACAACTGCAACATAATAGAATAACTGGTAACTTTAATGGGAAAATCTAAGCAAGCGTCACAGAGAAAAGATACTAGGTTTTTGTGCACTTATTCAGCTAAACTGTAATGTTTACTACTCTCATACCAGAAGATCAGAATGTTTGCTATATGTGACATATAGTCTAATTCTTGTATGGAGTGTAAGCTGAACAAACAAATATTAAAAGCAGAAATTTGTTTGATTGCTATTGCTGGCTGAGTGACTAAGATCGCTGGTTTTTCCTTCAGGAGACCCACGTTCGAATCCTCGGTAAGGTGTGGATTTTTTTCTGTCGGGGACAAAAATAAAACTCTAACTTGCACAGTTCGTGGTGACTGCACTGCTGACCGAGTGACTAGAATGCCATATTCTCCTTTGGGAGACCTGGGTTCGAATCCTCTGTAAGGTGTGAAGTTTTTTTTTGTCGGAGGCAAAAAGAAAACTCTAACCTGCACAGTTCGTGGCGCCTGCACTAGCCAGGGGGCCTTAATTCCTCACGCTCAAGACCCCCTCGCCCTACACTGCAAGGTACTATAGGCAGGAGATAACAGTTTGTTTTTTTCCTTTTTCATGACAGTTATTTATAATGCCTGTGGAGCATGGGCACCACGAACACAGCGTCTTGCTGGGTTTTCCTTTTGAAAGTTACTTTTTAAAACATTGCAGTAATGAATATAATTATTGAACTAATAGTGAAAGAGAATAATGAGAAAGCCAACAGACTGATAGTCGCAGATAAACAAAAGCTTGTTATGGATTGATATGAGATTCAACATGCTTGTAGGAAAAACAAGGTTCTGAGCAAATTTTGTTTGTTTTTTGCATATCCTTTACAGGACATCGCTGTCAACACCAGCATCTTTCAGCTGTATGTTGATTTCTTGGCAAGATTACGCTCAGTAGTTTGCCATTGCTTTCTGAGCGCGCTAGGCATATGCTACCATGGGAGCGTCAAGTGATACCACACCATATATACACCTTGATGTTTCTTCCCGCAACAGTCCTTTTACACCCACAATATAATGACCCAGCTGGACAAAGAACATGAACTATGAACTCAACTGTTGGGCTGGTAAGCCAGTGCACTATCCGTGAAGCCACTTGGGCTTGTTTACACTCCTGTTATGCAAACTATCCAGACTCTGTTATTTCTGGACAGTCATGTCATGCAAACTATCCTGGCTGTATGGTGTGTGGACAGTGCTGTCTGGCAATATTGTCCTTGGTGAACATTTTCCAGTGTAGCTACAATTGTGCATCTCTAAGGGAGATCATTGTGTATTTGAGACCTGACATTATTTGGTATGCATGAAATTGGTTTATTGTGTTTGTGTGTGTGTGTGTACAAGTCGTGTGGTGTATATATTCTGGGTGCGTGAAGAACTGGACATGCTTATGTTGATTGATTATAAATTACATTGAATTAGAGTGAAGAATTTTAAATTATTTTGGAAATAAAATAGATGGCAAATATCAAGATGGTTATGATTTTATTTCACACAGTTGTTAAATAAATCTGGCTTTCTGGATTGTTCTTACATGCATATGAACACACACATATAAACACACATATAAACACAACTTTACAAAATATTGAAAGTTTCATTTATTTTTTTTAACAGAATATTGTGTTCCAATTACGAGTTTACACATTTTTTGTTTGTTGAGTAGTCTCCCCTTGTCAACCTAGGCGTAATGAGTGAACGGGCGGTTCCCGGAACTTTAGTTCAAGCAGCGGTCAATTTTAAATAGTTATGTAATTATTTATTTCCCCAGGACAAATATATGTAGGCAGAGATCCCTAAAAGTGCAGAAAGCTGGTTAAATCGACTTATGCAGTTTCGCAGGACAGTTATTGGGCCTTCTGGCAAGAGAAGACATAGTTGTCATCACTATTACTATTACATAAAATCATGAGGCTGTTGTTTGTCTCCACAAATTGCGTATGTTCAGCATGTGTTCATGTGGCAAGTTTCCACACACATGTGAGTGATGAATGTTTCTACCCAAGATCACAAAGTCAGTTTTGTATGTTCAGCATGTGTTCATGTGGCAAGTTTCCACACACATGTGAGTCATGAATGTTTCTACCCAAGATCACAAGTCAGTTTTGTATGTTCAGCATGTGTTCATGTGGCAAGTTTCCACACACATGTGAGTCATGAATGTTTCTACCCAAGATCACAAAGTCAGTTTTGTATGTTCAGCATGTGTTCATGTGGCAAGTTTCCACACACATGTGAGTGATGAATGTTTCTACCCAAGATCACAAAGTCAGTTTTGTATGTTCAGCATGTGTTCATGTGGCAAGTTTCCACACACATGTGAGTGATGAATGTTTCTACCCAAGATCACAAAGTCAGTTTTGTATGTTCAGCATGTGTTCATGTGGCAAGTTTCCACACACATGTGAGTGATGAATGTTTCTACCCAAGATCACAAAGTCAGTTTTGTATGTTCAGCATGTGTTCATGTGGCAAGTTTCCACACACATGTGAGTCATGAATGTTTCTACCCAAGATCACAAAGTCAGTTTTGTATGTTCAGCATGTGTTCATGTGGCAAGTTTCCACACACATGTGAGTGATGAATGTTTCTACCCAAGATCACAAAGTCAGTTTTGTATGTTCAGCATGTGTTCATGTGGCAAGTTTCCACACACATGTGAGTGATGAATGTTTCTACCCAAGATCACAAAGTCAGTTTTGTATGTTCAGCATGTGTTCATGTGGCAAGTTTCCACACACATGTGAGTGATGAATGTTTCTACCCAAGATCACAAAGTCAGTTTTGTATGTTCAGCATGTGTTTCATGTGGCAAGCTTCCACACACATGTGAGTCATGAATGTTTCTACCCAAGATCACAAAGTCAGTTTTGTATGTTCAGCATGTGTTCATGTGGCAAGCTTCCACACACATGTGAGTCATGAATGTTTCTACCCAAGATCACAAAGTCAGTTTTGTATGTTCAGCATGTGTTCATGTGGCAAGTTTCCACACACATGTGAGTCATGAATGTTTCTACCCAAGATCACAAAGTCAGTTTTGTATGTTCAGCATGTGTTCATGTGGCAAGTTTCCACACACATGTGAGTGATGAATGTTTCTACCCAAGATCACAAAGTCAGTTTTGTATGTTCAGCATGTGTTCATGTGGCAAGTTTCCACACACATGTGAGTGATGAATGTTTCTACCCAAGATCACAAAGTCAGTTTTGTATGTTCAGCATGTGTTCATGTGGCAAGTTTCCACACACATGTGAGTCATGAATGTTTCTACCAAGATCACAAGTCAGTTTTGTATGTTCAGCATGTGTTCATGTGGCAAGTTTCCACACACATGTGAGTGATGAATGTTTCTACCCAAGATCACAAAGTCAGTTTTGTATGTTCAGCATGTGTTCATGTGGCAAGCTTCCACACACATGTGAGTCATGAATGTTTCTACCCAAGATCACAAAGTCAGTTTTGTATGTTCAGCATGTGTTCATGTGGCAAGTTTCCACACACATGTGAGTCATGAATGTTTCTACCCAAGATCACAAAGTCAGTTTTGTATGTTCAGCATGTGTTCATGTGGCAAGTTTCCACACACATGTGAGTCATGAATGTTTCTACCCAAGATCACAAAGTCAGTTTTGTATGTTCAGCATGTGTTCATGTGGCAAGTTTCCACACACATGTGAGTGATGAATGTTTCTACCCAAGATCACAAGTCAGTTTGTATGTTCAGCATGTGTTCATGTGGCAAGTTTCCACACACATGTGAGTGATGAATGTTTCTACCCAAGATCACCAAGTCAGTTTTGTATGTTCAGCATGTGTTCATGTGGCAAGTTTCCACACACATGTGAGTGATGAATGTTTCTACCCAAGATCACAAAGTCAGTTTTGTATGTTCAGCATGTGTTCATGTGCAAGTTTCCACACACATGTGAGTCATGAATGTTTCTACCCAAGATCACAAAGTCAGTTTTGTATGTTCAGCATGTGTTCATGTGGCAAGTTTCCACACACATGTGAGTGATGAATGTTTCTAACCAAGATCACAAAGTCAGTTTTGTATGTTCAGCATGTGTTCATGTGGCAAGTTTCCACACACATGTGAGTGATGAATGTTTCTACCCAAGATCACAAAGTCAGTTTTGTATGTTCAGCATGTGTTCATGTGGCAAGTTTCCACACACATGTGAGTGATGAATGTTTCTACCCAAGATCACAAAGTCAGTTTTGTATGTTCAGCATGTGTTCATGTGGCAAGCTTCCACACACATGTGAGTCATGAATGTTTCTACCCAAGATCACAAAGTCAGTTTTGTATGTTCAGCATGTGTTCATGTGGCAAGCTTCCACACACATGTGAGTCATGAATGTTTCTACCCAAGATCACAAAGTCAGTTTTGTATGTTCAGCATGTGTTCATGTGGCAAGTTTCCACACACATGTGAGTCATGAATGTTTCTACCCAAGATCACAAAGTCAGTTTTGTATGTTCAGCATGTGTTCATGTGGCAAGTTTCCACACACATGTGAGTGATGAATGTTTCTACCCAAGATCACAAAGTCAGTTTTGTATGTTCAGCATGTGTTCATGTGGCAAGTTTCCACACACATGTGAGTGATGAATGTTTCTACCCAAGATCACAAAGTCAGTTTTGTATGTTCAGCATGTGTTCATGTGGCAAGTTTCCACACACATGTGAGTCATGAATGTTTCTACCCAAGATCACAAAGTCAGTTTGTATGTTCAGCATGTGTTCATGTGGCAAGCTTCCACACACATGTGAGTGATGAATGTTTCTACCCAAGATCACAAAGTCAGTTTTGTATGTTCAGCATGTGTTCATGTGGCAAGTTTCCACACACATGTGAGTGATGAATGTTTCTACCCAAGATCACAAAGTCAGTTTTGTATGTTCAGCATGTGTTCATGTGGCAAGCTTCCACACACATGTGAGTCATGAATGTTTCTACCCAAGATCACAAAGTCAGTTTTGTATGTTCAGCATGTGTTCATGTGGCAAGCTTCCACACACATGTGAGTGATGAATGTTCCTACCTAAGATCACAAAGTCATTTTTGAGTGATGAATGTTTGTACCCAAGATCACAGAGTCATTTCTGACTTGCATTCTGGTTGTCTACCATGGCTGGTATTTTGTAATTTCTCTATTGCTATCTTGATTGCCTCAATTTCAGCATCATAGTTATGGCAGTACTTTCCTGTTGGAACTCTGGCTGTGTCACTAGTATTATTTGGGTATTCTATGTACATTCCCGCTACTCCATTTAGAGCAGCTATTTTGTGCTGACCCATCTGTGTAGACTCAGATCCAGAGGTCCTGTGGGTATTCTTCAACAAGGTAGCTGAGAGTGGCTGTTCTGCACTGTACACGTCTCTGTTCTTCCTTGTCAAATATTCCTCTCACCTTTGTCTGGATTTGTAATGATAGTATATGTTCATCTTTCCATGGAGTTCGCTCTGGAATAGTTTTCAGGAGGATACCAACTGTGGGCAGATCGATGGTTCTCTGCAGAGTCGTTTGGCCTGGTGGATAAAACTGCTTCTTTTCAACCGTCCCATAGCTAAGTTTCCAAATCTGTTCTTCATAAGGTGATCTGGCAAGCTGAGGAACTTTTCTGCTTGTATTAGCATTTTCATATCTCTGCGCTCTCTCAGTGCTTGTGTCCTCCCCAGCTTCTCCATCTCCACTATAGGGGTTGATCTCATCCCTCCTATGGTGATTCTAAGTGCTTGATTTTGCACCTTGTCCAGCTCTTGTAGTGTGGTTTTTGATGCTGAACACCACGCAGTTTACCCGTATTCCAGGTGTGGTCTATGCTCTGTAGATAAACTTTGCTAAGTATTTTCCCACCGGCTCCCCATGTGGTTCCACTTAGTTTTCTTAGGATGGCTATTTTCCTTCTGGCTTTTGCTACTGCTTTGTTGATGTGCTTTCTCCATGTCAGCCTGCCATTAAATGTTACTCCAAGGTATTTTGGTTCTTTATCTTCTCTAAGGGGGTATTCCATTTATCTGGATGATTCCTGTCATTTGTTTTGGAGAGAGGGTAAATAGAGTGGCGTGCATCTCGCAAGCTGAAAAAGCACAACTACAAAGCCAGATTGACAAGTTTTAAAAAAAGCTGCTTGCCAAATTAAAGGAGATCCAGCAAAACATTAAACAAGAGGTTGAGCTCATGATCCAGACACCAAAGAAAAACGAAGAGATCCTGCAAGCAATAAAAGTCGAGAGAGAAATGTTACAAACTGAAAGGGAACCTACCCAAGTCAAACCAGCGGAAGCCAAGGAAAAGAATACATAGAAGCTGCAGGATGAAGATCAACAAAAAATAAAACGTCGAAAAGCTTCTAAAGACAATACACGAAACAGGAGGCAAAAAGATGCATGATTGAGCCAAATCAAAGACCAAACAGAAACCCCAAAGTATAGCCAGCAGTCCAGCAACGATGCCTAAGGAGCCCAAGGGGAAACCAGAATCCCGCCAGACATCGGAAGAAAGGCCGGAGGAGGACTCCGACGCACCTGCAAAAAATTGGAGCGCAGAAAAACCCAGCGAAAGAAAAAAAAAACTTCGAAGAGAAGAAGGCCATATATGTAGCTACCTGCGATGAGGAGGACAGACAGGTCTTACTACGACTGAAGGAGTTCGAAAACACCCCCACATGGGAAGATAAACTTCAAACAGAAATGGACATCGTCGGACGGAAAATGCACAAATTACGGGTACGACTATTCGAAGAATATACCAGCTCAGAGGAAGAGGATAGCTAAACAATAATCACACAAGGAGTCCAAGGACTACAATATCATACACAACGATCCAGAAGTCAACACTGACAACAACAACAACAACAAAACTTGCCGGCCAACGAACTCCCCATCTGACGTCACAGGCATAGACTTCCAACAGATAAACCAGCGAACAAAATAGACAAACTTATTCCGTACCATCAACCACCA
Source organism: Cepaea nemoralis (assembly GCA_014155875.1). Classification (NCBI taxonomy): domain Eukaryota; kingdom Metazoa; phylum Mollusca; class Gastropoda; order Stylommatophora; family Helicidae; genus Cepaea; species Cepaea nemoralis. The sequence goes on along the minus strand of JACEFZ010006975.1, from coordinate 46,278 downwards.
GTACATAACCGATGCCACATAGGCTGGTTGAAAAAAGGTGGAAAGTTCTTTTTTTTTCCCTCAAAATCGACTCGGACTGGAGTGGTGTTGCACTTGTCAGTGTTTAAGCTGACACACCATCTATTTCCCAATGCAAAAAATGCATCTACAACTCTTTGTAGCGATCTTGTGGCCACTGATGCATGTTCATTTGTGTTCCATAGAAGTTAGAACCAGGTCATCAGCGTACATTGCCGCTTTAATTCCATGCGGTACATTAGCAACAAGATCATTGATGAAGATTAGAAAAAGTGTGAGGGACAAGACTTCGCCCAGGAGAACATCGTGACGCAGTAGTACTTTCTTGTTCTTGAGTCCATCTATCTGTACTCGGGCTCTTCTGTTGTGCAAGTATGCTTTCACCCATGTGTACATTCTTCCATTCACTTTATAGTTTCTCAGTTTTTTCATCAGACCTTATTTCCAGACTTTGTCAAAGGCTTTCTTCAGATCTATACATGCAGCAAGCACCAGCTAATTGGTCTATAGCTAGAGGCAATGGAACTATCTTTCCTGATTTTAGGAGAGGTATCATGATTGCTTCTCTTCAGACTTATGGAACACAGTCTAAGGTTCAGCTATTATTGAAGGTCTGCACCAGCTTTGCTTTGGCCTCTGTTCCTAGGTTCCTGACCATTTCATAGGAGATACCATCAGCTTCTGGTGACTTTCATTTTCAGTTTTGATATGGCTAGCTCCAGTTCGTTGATTGTGATAGGTGTCTCAGGAACCTCGTGTACTATTTCATTCTGTCCTGTATGATGCCATTTCTCTCGAATCTCTTGTTGTTTCTCTGGACTAATTTCGAAATTGTTATCTTGTGCGAATGAGTCTGCAGAATGGTCGGCTGCTTGCTTTCCTGTTAAGATGTTTCCGTCTTTATGTAGTGCAATTTTTGAGTTTTTCGCTGTGCTCTCATCGTTAAGTTGTTTTATTAGCTTCTACAACTTCCTTGTGTCTCTTTCAAAATTCAGTGACTCTGTTTTCTCCTGCCAGCATTTCCGTCTAGCCTGCAGCTTGGACCTTTGAAATTTGGCTTTTGCGTGCTGGTGTTTTGTTTGTATTTATGGATACCACACATCCGGAAGATCAGCTGTATTATGTAGACTTTTGTGATGATCAAATCAAGGACTCCGACCAAAACCAACAATTGTAATCAACCAGTCTTCTATAACAGATCATAATAAGATGAAATTCGTATAATCTTCAAGCCGATGTCAAGTTATACTTCAACCAGATGCAAAAAAAAAAAAAAGGATTATGTAACAACAAGATAATTGGACCGCTCTGCAGCTGGGCAGAGAAGGGCACCCACTTGTCCTGACAGTCGGATTGGGCTGTCAAAGGCTGAAGTAACAGAACTCCATGTGGATGTGGAAGGCAAGGGGAAACCACCACATTATTTTCCCAAGTCTTCATGACTAAACACACTTCAATGTCAGTAAACGACGTCAAAGACTGTTTTAGGACATCCTCGTCCGGTCGGGAAAGTCAAGTGCCACGAGTGCCACCAAATCGTCATCCAAAGACTGAAGGCAGCATCTTAATTAAACTAAATAAGTTTAAAATAGGTTCATGGAATGTTAGAACGTTAAGTGAGCTTGGAAAGTTACACAATGTTATAAGTGAAATGGAAAGTATGAAATTAAATATTCTGGTGTAAGTGAGATGAGATGGAAGGGATCAGGCATAACTTATAAACGAAAAACACACAATAATTTATTCTGGAGGGGACACACACGAAAAAGGATTAGGGCTAATATTTGATTAACAAACAGCCAAATCAATTAATGGTTACTGGTGTATTTCAGGCAGAGTTATTATGGTCACGTTGAAAGGCAAGCCAATAGATATAAATATTGTACAAGTATACGCACCAGCAACAAGCAGTAGAGATGAAGAAATACAACATTGTTTCGATGAAGTAGACATGGCAATGTCTCAAATTAAATCACAAGATATAAAAATAATACTAGGTGATTTTAATGCTAAAGTAGGAAAAGGAAAAATGCCGGATGTAGTGGGGAATTATCCCAATTTGGAAAAACAAAGGCAGCAAAAGAGATTGCACACAATACAGAGGCATTTCACTGTTGAGTCATACTGGGAAAATATTTTGCAAAATTCTTGAAAAAAGATTACGAACTACTTTAGAACCCCAGCTAAGCGAAACGCAGCTTGGATTTAGGAAAAACAAAGGATGCACAGACGCCATTTTTGCTCTTAGACAACTTATAGAAAAATCAATTGAATTCAATGAAACACTCTACTTAGCCTTTGTCGACCAAGAAAAGGCATTTGATAGGGTAGATAGAAACAAGCTGTGGGAAATCCTTAAACAATATGGAGTGAGTACACATCTAACAAACCTATGCAGAAGTTTATACAACAACAGTGAATGCATAGTGAGAGCAACTGGAGAACACTCAGAACCCTTCCCCATAAGATCTGGAGTACGACAAGGTTGTGTCCTGTCCCCTCTCTTGTTCATAACATATATAGACAACATATGTAAAGAAACCAGCCAAGCAGAGACAGCAAGAATACCGCATGACGAGAACACAGAAGAAGAACCATCTGCAAATCTAACCATTAGAGAACTCCTGTTTGCGGACGACCAAGCACTAATAGCAAAATCAGAAGCTGAATTACAAGACCACATGAATAGTCTAAACGAAATGTGTAGGGAACATAACATGAAAAATTAGCACAAGCAAAACAGAGGTAATGACTATAACTAAAGAAGAACAAACAGCAACAATTCACCTAAACGAACATCCCTTGAAACAAGTAAAGAGCTTCAAGTACCTAGGAAGTATAATATCATCAAATGGCAGATCAGAAGACGAGATCGAAAATAGGTGCAATAAGGCAAATCAACTCATTGGACAAATGGCACCAATACTAAAGAACAAACATGTATCAATAACTACTAAGAAAGCACTTTACAACACAATCTTCCTACCAACTCTGTGCTACCAATGCCAAACCTGGACAATGACAGAAAAAGAGAAAAGAAAAATCACAACAACAGAAATGAGGTTTCTGAGAAGAATACTCAACGTATCAAGAAGAGATAAGATCAGAAATGAAGAAATCAGGACTAAAGTAGGGGTTAAAGCTGCTCTAGATTTTATTAGAAAGCTTAAAGCTGCTCTAGATTTTATTAGAAAGCAGCAAGTCAAATGGTTTGGCCATGCAAGTAGGCTACCAGTCAACAGCATGCCACAACAAGCAATGATGTACAGACCAGATGGAAACAGAGGAAGAGGCCGACCACGTAAACGTTGGACGGAGGGAATAACAGAATCCATGGGAATGTCGATATACGAAGCCCATAACCGGGCACTCTCACGAAGTTTATACTTCACCTCGACACCGCAAGGTACAAGAGGAACATGATGAGTGAGAGAGAGAGAGAGAGAGTGGGGAATTATGGTTTAGGTACAAAAAATTAACGAGGAGAACAACTAATAGAATGGGCAAATATCAATGATATGATAATTGGAAACACCTGGTTTAAACATCATAAAAGACGATTTTACACATGGAAAAGCCCTGATAAGAAAATACTCAACCAAACTGACTACATACTTATTATACTTATTAATAAAAGGTTTCGAAATGCGTTAATTAATGTAAAGACAATGCCGGGTGCTGACTGTAATAGTGATCATGTACCACTATGTGGTCCCTAATAAAAGACTGAATAGAAGAAAAAAAGTGGTTAGGAACATGAGACTTAATAAAGAGGTTTTGAAGGTAGATAAAAAAATTCAAGAACAATACAGAGTGCTTGTGAAAAATAGGTATAATGCAATAGCTAAAATACAGAATGGGAAATGTTAAGGGATTCCATTCATTAAACGAGCAAAGAAATATTACCGGAAAGAAGCCAAGAGGCTAAGAAAAAATGGCACTCTTCCGAATTGCGGTCCCAAATAGATCCGCAGTGAATAGGTCAGGGGTAAGGGTTAGGGTCAGTGTTTAGTTAACAACTAACCCTAACCCTTAACCCCTGACCTATTCACTGCGGAACTATTTGGGACCGGAATTCGGAAGAGTGCCGAAAAAATGAATGACTGAAGAAATATTAAAGTTGATGGCCATAAGAAAACAGAGTAAAAATGATAAGCATGCATATAATGAGATAAATAAAGAAGTAAGAAATAATTGTGTGAAGGCAAAAGAAAGCTGCTTAAATGAACAGTGCAAGAAAATTGAATTAAATTCTATTAAAGATACAAAAAATATGCACAAACAAATCAATGAGATTACAGGAATAAATATAAGAATAAATACAGGTTGTTTAAAATCAAAAACAGGAAATATAATATTGGAGGAAGATGCTATAATGACGAGGTGGAATTAGTATATAAGAGACTTATATGATGAAGAAAGGGCAGAATTAACAGAAGAAAGTAACTTAGAAGGTCCACCTATTCTAAAAGAAGAAGTTGATGACGATATCAAGCATATGAAGAAAGGAAAATCAGCTGGGCCATATGGAATCACAATTGAAGAATTAGGAGTAATGGGAGAATTTGGAGTAGATATATTAACCAAAATGTTGAATGATATTTATGGCAGTGGATATATACCAAGTGATACCTTGAAGTCTATATTTATGGCTATACCAAAAAGACCTAGAGCAATTGAATGCGAAGATGTTCGTACAATTAACTTCATGAATCATGTCACTAAGCTTCTACTCAGAATTATAATGAGAAGAACAAGGAAGAAAATAAAAATGGAAATTGGTGAAGAACAGTATGGATTTGTGGAAGGAAAAGGTACAAACAATGCAATATACACATTACGAACACTATTAGAAAGATCAGTAGAGACAAAGAAAGACATATATGTGTGCTTCATAGATTATACTAAGGCATTTGATAAAGTAAAACATGATGAACTGATTAAAATGTTGGAAGATATTAACATTGATGGGAAAGATCTCAGAATTAAAAAAAAAACTATTTACTGGAACCAAACAGCAGCAATTAAAATGGGAAATAAAGAAGGAAATTATGAACACATAAGTTGGGAGTAAGACAGGGCTGTGTTTTGTCACCGGATCTCTTCTCCCTCTATAGCGAAGTAATAATGAGAGAGATCAAAGAAAAGCCAGGAATAATATTTGGAGGTTATAATATAAATAATATACGCTATGCAGGTGACACCGTATTGATAGCGGATAATACAACAGATCTACAACAATTGTTGGACATTGTAGTAACAGAGAGTGCAAAGAAAGGGCTCTCCTTGAATATCAAGAAAACAGTAACAATAGTGGTATTAAAGAAACAGGTGACACCCAAATGTGAAATAGAGATAGAAGGGAAAATTCTTCACTAAGTGGATAGTTTTAAATATCTAGGGACATTTATAACATCAGATGGAAGATGCACAACAGAGATCAAGAGCAGAATAGGGCAAGCAAAGGCTGCATTTAAAAAAATTAAGAATATCTTATGCAATAAGTCGCTATTATTGAATGTAAGAAAGTTAGTGCTGAGGTGCTATATAGAACCTGTTTTTCTGTATGGCTGTGAATCTTGGAATATAAATGAACACATTAGGAAGAGATTGGAAGCAACAGAGATGTGGTTCCTTAGACGAATGTTGCGAATTCCTTAGACTGCCAAAGTAACTAACGACGAATGCCTTAAAGAGTCTGGCGAAACGAGAACATTATATACGACAATAAGAAAGAGACAAACAGCTTTTTTTGATCATGTGATGAGAAGAGAGGCACTGGAGAACATCGTGACAACTGGAAAGATTGAGGGGAAGAGAGGCAGAGGCAGACCACGAGAAATGATGTTGGATAGATTGCGACGGGTGGCATGGAGGAATATCAACGACAGAGTTGATCCAGAAAACCAAGGACAGAGATTTGTGGAGAGTCATGAACGCCTACGCCATTCTGCACGGCCCTTGGTGAGATGATGATGATGTGCTGGTATTTATTGTGGTGCTCTTGGTTGGGTTTGGCCTCTGCTTGCTTTCTTCACACTTTCACATCATTATGCAACTGTTCCAGTTCACTACTCTAGTAGGGTTTAATAATGTTTACGGGCTCCTCTTGGTACTGTTTCTCGTACTTCCTGTAGTATGCATTTCCCAAACTCTTCAACTACTTTATTTATGTCTTTCTCAGTGTCCAGGTTTCAAACCAGTATGCTGGTACGATGCTTGTACATTGCCCAGTCTGCTTTCTTGTAGTTCCACCTCGAGAGGGTGCTGCTTTCACTTACAAGCTCATTTTCTACAGTTAGAAAGACTAGTCGATGGTCACTGCCACCAAGTTTAGTTTAGTTTAGTTTAGTCCAGGGGTGGGCAAACTACGGCCCGCGGGCCGCATGCGGCCCGCCGAGTGATTTTATGCGGCCCGCGAGGGAATTCAGAAATAAAAATTTTTAATTCGTTTTAAAGTTATTTTGTTGAGTTTTACAGAATTTCATGTACCGTTATGATGAGTGTCAATAACAAACGTAAGATTGAAGATGAATGCCGTGTTTTTAATGATGAATGGACAACTAAGTACTGTTTTATAAAAGTTGGTAGCAAATCAGTTTGCTTCTTTGTCGTGAGTCAGTGGCTGTCTTCAAGGAGTACAATTTAAAGAGACATTATCAAACAAAACATTCCAATTTCGGATACAATTTAACGACCGAAGAGAAGGAAAGGAAATGCCTTGAGTTGGTGAAAAATTTGGAGAAACAGCAAACTGTTTTCACTAAACAGTCTTCAATTCAAGATGCTGCAACTAAAGCTAGTCTTATGCTGTCACACAGAATTGTAAAACAGAACAAGCTATTTTCTGATGGCGAGTTCATCAAGGAATGTTTGCTAAATGCAGCAAACATTATGTGTCCAGAACAAAAAAAAAAAAAAAACAGATTTGACAACATTACTGTATCAAGGAGAACTGTGGTCAGATGTGTTGACAAGATCAGTGACAATTTAATGCATGAACTTCAAGATGCAAGTAAACAATTTTTGTGGTACTCTCTTGCATTGGATGAGAGTACCGATGTACATGATACTGTGGTATAATAAAAACGTCCCTACCCTTTCCTATTTATGGACTCCCTTAAAAATAAACAAACCCTTACAATTACTGTTTAAGTAACTTACTTAATGTAGGAGAAAATAAAACAGCGATAGACTGACCGTGGCACAGCTAAATTTAGTTTGGCTTGTTTTCTCTCCCTTATCTGGCCAATCCTGGCGAGGGGGAAAACAAAGACTGAAGCGGCCATTTCTAGTCAAGAGAACTGACAAGAAAGTCGACCTTTCCCTTCGGGGAGAAGGTAGTTTGTTTTAAAACCATGATTCTCTTCAAGCTATTGGTATGTTATCTACATCATTAAGATATATTTATGTATTACCTAGACCAGTATGTTTAATTAAGAATTAGTTACAATTCTCTTAAACCAGGCTGGATGATGTTTACTAAGGAAACACAGGTGGGCGCCACGCTGTAATTTTTCCTATGTCTTACAATTTCAAATCCATATGTTAATATCTTGTATAGGCATTATGAACTTATATCTCACTAGTAGTGCTATAATCTATGAATATTATGTGTACTGTAAAGTATCAACTCTCATGTCTGAAACACATTCTAGAGATTTTCTCAATGTAGGAGCATACCCCTGATTCATGCTTCATAGTAAAGAACTAGTGTCTGTCAATTTCATATTCCTATGTTAAAACTTCTAGGCACTGTGAACAATATCTCACTATTTATGCTTAGAAATCTGCAAATAATCTATGTACTATAGAAAGGTGTTTTATCCATGCGGGGACATACAAATGATTACGCATATTCCTGACTCGTACTTAGTCAGGGGATAAAATATTTTGCCACATTATAATCTGTAACTTGGAAATATAGTGCTAAATTTTAGTACCATTCTTTTGTTAACAGATTAGTAACCACTCCATATGAGGGTGAACATATAATCATTTCATAAAATAGTGTTAGGGACAGGCCATGTTTGAATATAAATTCATGAACAATTAAACGCGTGATGTAAATGTATGTTCGGATAGGATTCACTCCGCATCGCCTCACCGTAGTAGAAACAGAAGCGAAGATTGATGTGAATAAATTGCTTGCAATATTCAGAAGACTGGACCATGCGGCATAAGTTATTCTTATAAATACCCTCCGAATAATAGCAGTCATTGGCAAAACATATCACAGCGATTACTATCCCATGTGCTGTACGCAGTGGGGGAAACAATGGATGTTTTAGTTCATGAAGATAATTCAAAAACCTAGGCTCCCTGCATCATCATTATGATTATTATGTATGATTATCATGTACTTAATATCAGAGAAATGTACATGTATGTTTTTTTTTTTGGTATGAGAATTTTCTCTGTTCTGATTGTTACTTTTTACTGTGGGAATATACATTTTAATGTTGCACCTTGGGACATGAGGATGTTGATAGAAGAATTCATGTGTATGTCAGTACTTAAAAAGCCAATGGTGAATAGTCTTGACCTAGTGATGATTATAGTGCCGAAATGAAGATGCGGCATTAGAAACCACAGGGATTCTGTATAGGCTATTCTCTTCAAGTAATGAGAGAGACAATATCAACAGGTTGGATGGACAGAATGACTTCACCCATCCAATAGTCCCAGTAACAACAGAACAAAATATAAGTGAGAAAATACCTTACTCACTATGAAGAGTCAGAATGGCTCTACTCAGCAATGAGGGACAGTGGAACATGGACACCCACTCCTTTCCCCTTCTCCCCTTGTTGTTTTGTATTTGTGTTTGTAATTGTGTTGTAAACCTGTTACCATAACACAGTAGGTTAATGCTAGTGTTGTATTCTTGTCATCCCTTTTCTATAGAAGAGAAGCAGGTGGTGGTTGAATTTGGTGGGACTATATCACTAACACTGGATCCTGGGTCAACAGACATAAAGTGAATGTCCAAACCATAGTCTGGATCTAGCAATACCTCAATGTTTACTGCGGCGCTCAATAGCTCCATAGCGAGCAACAGAAAAGTTGAAGATAACTGATTGGGTGAGTGATTAAGTCCTATTTTAGGAGGAAGATCCAGGATGGACTTCAAGATCTAATAATCTACAAAGATGAAGATCAACAGAGTAACTGACCACAGTGTATCGTCTGCTTTACGTCTGAGAAGTATCACCTATAAGCCTTATCACTCAGCAAAATCAGTGAAACTATGGGACAATCCTACAAGTTACTAAAACTAGCAACAGTGAAAGCCCTTCAACTGTTGGTTGGATTACCAAGTTAATATCCACAATGGATAAGTCTTCGAAAGAACATCTCACAGCTGCCACAGTCAAATATAAGGTTCCAGCCATGCAACCCCAAGTTCTAGCTATGAACACCAACTCAAAATGGGAGAAGACACTGAACCACATAAGCCAATACAACCAAGGTACAAACTGAATATCATCTGAAACATAACTACGAAACCAGATTACCTCAAGGTTCCAAACCCTGAACACCATCAGATAAAAGACCATATGAAAGCAGTTAAATGTCTCTATATCTGCAACAATAGGAATCATCCAATTGTTTGCAAACCTGTTACTGTGCTGGATTTATTCACCTGCGGATATATGTAGGTATAGATCAAGTGTGGCCATAGTCACAGATACTACCATGAGATGCCTCTCAGTCAATTAAAGTTCTACACTGGACTAGATAACAACGACTAATTCCTTGCCGGTCCAATGTCAGCCTAAATGCCATGGGTTATAGACTCGCGACTAGGTGGGTGAAACCTTAGTGTAAGCCAATTTGGTAGTCGGATATTATAAGCCGAGAAGCTGAATGGACGTCAACTTTTCATCAGACCTGATGATAAAGGGAATTACCTTCTGCAAAGGTACCTTCCTGAAGTATGACCAACCGGAGGCACCAAATTTCACAAACAGGGCACCGAGCCTAAGGCAACAGAATATTCGTGATTCTAGCCCCAAACGGAGGGGATATATGGTGTGTGATTTTTCAATTCCTGGGTTATGGAGTATAAAATAGTCACCAGCCAATTACCAGTGGATAAATATTAGGAACATAACTGAGTGCATTAATTCGGTACCCAGATAATGGGAAAAGGATCTAATCGACAGCAAAGGTGAACCCTTAACCGCACACCAGGAGAAAATTGACTCTATTAATTAATTTAATTAGTAGTACAAAATGCTGTTTATATGTTGGTATTTTTTTTTCTGAAGGTAACAGGTCAGTAGTTTTTTTTTTTCCAATGGTATATAGATGGTATAGTATTTTGACACCAACTCATTATTTTTAACAATGAGAGAATGGTAAAAGGTGTCAGAAACATGTTATTTTGGGTTCTATTTAATATCTTTATTTGCCTTAATTATGAGGGAAAATGAAAGTAGACCCAATTTGTGGTTGTTATGTTGTTTGTAATAACCTGGTTTTTTTCTGGGGTCACTGGGTACTATGTTGTAATACTGCATATCATTCCCATGCCTGTCTGAAAATGCATAGTGTTTATTACACCTATATATATATATGTAACTGCAGATCTTGAGTTAATACCTGAACTGTGTGTCCAAAAGTGTTGTGTACATCAAGTAAATGTGGTGTCCAACAAGTGGTTGTTTATATGTTGTGAGCAATCAATATCCTTCTAGCATCTATAGTTAATTTAAAGGGTGATGAAGTGGGAAGGGAAACCTACACACAGATGCCATTGTTTCAAGGATGGAACTCTTTCCTCCTGGGATTTGTGGTAAATATCCCTGATCACCCTGCATTCTTACCAGTGACAGAGAATCAATAATACCCCCTAGACATTTTAACGAATTATTCTCAGGAATTAAAATCCACATCCCACATGTGTGGTCCCGCCCGGTACGGACTTCACCTAGTAGTGTAGTCCGTGAATTTAAAACTCATGGTAAACATCACAATTGGTGTATTATTGTGGGTACATGAATTCAGGGAAAACCTCTCGCAGGTAAACCAAGTCACTTCAGAATGTTATAGTGTTAGTAACAGACCTAATCACTCATTAGTATGAGCTGAGTCAAGTGTTATATGAACCCATAATGGCTCAGATAAATATAGGTTTTTTTTTTTGGTACAAAACTGGTCACAGGTAATATCTTGATTCTGGCAGATGCATCAGGTAGTTGGTTGTTGGGTATGAGATTTTTTTTAAAAACTCATATTTTATATCTTATTGATGAGAAACTAAGTCCAGTAATGAACCTCCAGTAGTAAGGTCTCTGGGATGGTAAACTCACATAAGATAGGTAATTCAGTGAATGTTTAGAATTCATAGTCATTCCCATTTGATGTTTGAGGTATGGTTCGGCTACTCTGATATTCTCTTTAAATGGTTCAAGAGTGGTGTAGTCATGAACACACTACTATATTATGTATCCATAAGGTTTATGTTTCTAATTATGAATCATGTGTTAATTAACTATTTTGTCATTGATTATCATTGTATTTTCATGCTTGATCTGCTTGTATAATTCATGTAATATTGAAAAGTTACCAAGGCAGCAGAGAGTGATAGACAATTTTATAGATAATTAGGACAGATAAGTTAAAAATCCAATAAATTTTTTTTTAAGGGAAAAATTTAATCAACAAATGATGATTCAGTAGGAAAGTAAATAATACCTGAGAGATAAATTAAACCAGGGGAAAATAGCAGTAACTAAAGTAAATGAACTAATGGTAAGGACAAAACCACCACTTGCAAAAATGTAGACATAGTTAATGGAAGGGAAGGAATATTGTAAGAATTTGCAGTATTTAGGGGCACCCTAATTTAATTCTCTTTCATATAACATAACATGTTCTACAACACCGGTAGTAAAGTAAAGTGAATAAATGATGGATACTTAGGAAGAAAAGCCATACCGACACTTATTCTACTCCACCGGTGATAGGAGTAGTATTATTAACTAACTCAGATGGCCCATATGTTAATAAATAGGGTCAACCAAAATATTCACTTGGTGATGTAAGTGAAACTGATCAACTCACTTACTGACCCAACAGAATATAAGGTATTTCTTTAAATTATCCACCCCGATTCCATTATTAATGGTAGCGGAAACAGACCGTATAGGCATGTAGGAGGTATAATTAAAGAATTAACTTAAGAAATTGGAATTTCAAATAAACTTCAGGAGATACCGGGAAAAAATCTGTGCCAATCTCTAGTAAGAGACTGAACATTTCAGATAGTGGCTCCTTAACTTTGAAATTTACAGTTTAACCTCATTAAGTGAAATGTTCACTATGAGTAGTCCTCATCAAAAAGAGGAGTGAAACAGCTTTTAGTTAGCGATTAGCTTACGTAAAGTTATTTCAATAATTGCCTAACTAACATTAATATTCTCATAAGGGAAGAATTAAGAAGGGCAAAAATAAGTGGTACAATAGAGGCGCGCGACTCAATTGTATTTTCTTTAAAACTAACCGAGTAACTAAATTCTAGATAATGCTCGAAGTCTACTAATAGGTAGATGAATCAGAAATCAATCGCAAGGCGAAACAGATTTCTACATCTCAGTTCTGACAAGGATTATATGCCAGCATTAAATATGTGAAAGCAGATCCAGACTAACAGAGATTAGCTTAAATAACTGATACGAATCAGTAAAAAAAAAGCAACAATTAAATAAACAACTCTTAAAATAGATGCTGTTTATAGATAGGACGAACCCTTTGACATAAAGACAGAGGAAACGCCTAAAACTTATAAAGTGAACCCATGCTAGAAAAATGGAATATAGCTGTGTAAAAACCAAGCAAATGGGAGCATATAGCTGAAGAACTGCTTGATATGTACTAGACTAGGAATTTCAATCAGGAATCCAGCTAGTAAATTATATAACAGTTCAAAGATAGACCTTAGTCAATCTAAATAAATCCAGAGTTTCCACGTATTAAACGGATGAAAACAAAACTGGAGAGAAACATTAAGAGTACCGTACCTGTTATCCTGAGGACACAACTCAGGAGACGCCAGTATGAGAGGGAGATACAGATGTAACAGTAATTTTACTAAGACTAGCAATCCACATCCATAACTGGAAAGTGAACCAGCAACTTGATTGTCTGGAAGACTATCACAGGAAACATAAAAGGGGCTTTTAACTTCTCACTGAACTGATTATATATGGTAGGAGACATTACGTCTGAACCTACATACAAATGTATGTTGCTAAGTTGAAAATAGTCTAAAAACCGGGAGGGAAGCAGACGACGATCAATGTACGCCAAGCGACGCAAAATTGCTCGTAATTCAACACCAAAGCAACAAATACAGAGTGAAACTCAAACACATCAGCTTAGAATTACTAATAAGGATTCTAGCGTAAAATAGATCTAGGTTAGAAGGAAAAGCAGAGAGTAAGCTAAGAATTACTTCATTTCTGATAGATTCATGTTCCCCGTAATATTCGGTTCAGAGCGGAAATCTAGAAAAGTTGGACCTTGTTTACATGTTAGACGAGATTCTCCGGGAAAACCCACAAGAGAAAGGGACACCACTCTAATCAGTAGTTATCAAAACTGATCGGAAAATCCCATAACTCGACTAAATACCCAAACACATGATGTGTTGGATGAAAATGTATACAACAGGAACCATATTTAGCTTCCTTTAAATATCAGATCTATAGTTAAAACAAACGTCTAACTTACAGGGAGACGTTCGAGTTTAATATGCTATCAGTGGACGCAGAATTAACCGTCGGTTTTAACATAATCTCAAGATTGATAATCTAATGAGAGAGAAATCAAGCTTATTGATGTGATGATATCTCAATTGCTTCAAAAAGTCGGTTTGATGCAGACAAACCAGTACTGGAAAGTAACAAATTATCAGATAACCACTCATATTTCAAACAATAGCTGACAACAGTGGAGAGGGTGCTACACTCTTTCACTAAAAGAGAAATAATCCTTGAAGGTTATGCCAGTTGTCGTGACTAAAAGAAAATGGGCGTGGCTCTGATTATATAACATAGGGAAGTAATGCAAGAAATTAATAAGGAATGGATACTAGGTGAGTCAATGTAAAGACGGAAATTGTAGAGTACTATTTGACCATTTATTTTCTGAAAGAAATAAATGGCTTAAATTGGGGAGGCGTGTGGTATAATAAAAACGTCCCTACCCTTTCCTATTTATGGACTCCCTTAAAAATAAACAAACCCTTACAATTACTGTTTAAGTAACTTACTTAATGTAGGAGAAAATAAAACAGCGATAGACTGACCGTGGCACATCTAAATTTAGTTTGGCTTGTTTTCTCTCCCTTATCTGGCCAATCCTGGCGAGGGGGAAAACAAAGACTGAAGCGGCCATTTCTAGTCAAGAGAACTGACAAGAAAGTCGACCTTTCCCTTCGGGGAGAAGGCAGTTTGTTTTAAAACCATGATTCTCTTCAAGCTATTGGTATGTTATCTACATCATTAAGATATATTTGTGTATTACCTAGACCAGTATGTTTAATTAAGAATTAGTTACAATTCTCTTAAACCAGGCTGGATGATGTTTACTAAGGAAACACAGGTGGGCGCCACGCTGTAATTTTTCCTATGTCTTACAATTTCAAATCCATATGTTAATATCTTGTATAGGCATTATGAACTTATATCTCACTAGTAGTGCTATAATCTATGAATATTATGTGTACTGTAAAGTATCAACTCTCATGTCTGAAACACATTCTAGAGATTTTCTCAATGTAGGAGCAGACCCCTGATTCATGCTTCATAGTAAAGAACTAGTGTCTGTCAATTTCATATTCCTATGTTAAAACTTCTAGGCACTGTGAACAATATCTCACTGTTTATGCTTAGAAATCTGCTGTCACATGCCTGTGTTCAGTGGCATTAAGGTGAGTGGCCGTACAAGATAAACAGTTCACGAGATAAAATGGGGCGGATGGTGGGTCCCCCAGAGGGCGTAAATGAGAGGACAGTAATTGAAGGGGGAGCTGGGAAGAGGTCAGCTGGTGAGGCAGACAGTTGGAGCAGTGAGGTTGTGTGGTGTGTGTGAGGCAATGTGGGGCATAGAATTGTTGAGAAGAGAGGGACAAAGACTGACGGGGGGCAGTTGATGTTTGGACCCCGAGCTGAGAGGGGGTTGAGTGTAGACCAGACCAGGAGAAGGTCGTGGTCTGATAAAGTGAAGAATTGTGACGGAGTTTGGAAGATAACTCCGCACTGTGGGTTCCAGGGATAGTGAGTGGAATTCGAGACCCATAGTGGGTTACTTTGAGTCGGGCCTAGAGAGAGGCTAGTATACCTGTCGTGTGGGACGATATTTTAGTAGCCTTGAGAGGCAGTGCTATTCGACGTGTTCCATTGGGATGGAGATATATTCTTAGAGAATTATTGTTCCTGGATTTATATGTTACATGTGTTTGTGTTAATTCAGAATTAAAGGAATATTATGTGCGCAAATTAACGCTTGTTCACTGACTGGTGTTTGGTGGTGATGCATCTTGATTAATCTGTTGTTCAACATCACATTGTTACAAGGACATACCCTAGACACAACCATAGCCACTCTATCTGTCACTTAGTCAACATTCACTTTGTGACAGAGAAGATTTCTGGGAGGCTTCGTCGATTAGAGAGAACACTAACATCAGAGACATTAGTCGGATGCCCAATTACAACAACAATAATGAGAGCTCTCCTGTCAAGAATAAACACCATTTTCAGTAGACAGCGCATTTCAAAAGTGTCGGAGAATTAATACAGAGGCCACGAGAAACCAGGTAAAAATATCATTTCTCACTCGGAGTGGGGAGAGGAGACGGGGAAAGTGTGTCCACGATATAAACACTGGGGTTTCTTCCGTGCGGGAACTGGGTAGCACATAGGTCACGAGAAGGTCAGGACAGGTAAACTGGATACCAGGCAGTATTTCTTCGGCTATCAGGGACGTCAGAAAATTACCGCAAACAGGCGCGTGTGTTTATAGGTCAGGTGAACTTGTGGACAGCGAGTGTGTGTGTACGGCATCTTCAGAGTTCGGTGCAGATAATAAGACGGAAAGGGGCGCCAGAGGAGTTACGAGGGTAATTCATGGTTAAAAACTCGCCAGGAGGAGGGGAGTTATAGGAGGAAAGTGTGGGGAACACACAAAGGTGACAATCGTTGCTCCACAGAAAAGTAAGCGTTTCTACACGGATTATTGTGATAAAGAGAAACAGAGATGACCTTGTGAGTCAAGGCCGAGAACCAGGGAATTTGACGGAAAAATTTCCACGGAGAATAACACGTTGTGTTTCTACTGAAACTACGATTCACGTTTAACGTCTTTGTGTGTGTGTGTGTCATCATCGGCAAACAAACCACAACAGTCATTCAGGTGCCGTCTTCGCAAATATGAGCGCATTTTTTCACCAAAAAAGACTTGCGAAGCGGATTTAAAGCGCGTGATCATTTTCTGCTATTCGTTGGTGTAACCGGGTCAGCAACAGTGAAACCATACCATCACTTCAAAGCGACAGTGACTACGCAGATAAACATTCATTGATTTTAAAGGTATTTTCGGCTCCCCAAAACGCAACGAAAACCCAATATTTCTGGCAAAACAAGAGCGTTCACATACATTATACAATCACAGGCCATCCCTACAGGGAGGGTTACAAAAACATTACGGTCTGTGAAGATCCAAGGCGTTGGGATAATTATCATCATCTTCAACTTTTACGACAGTCGAAAATCGTGTCACCACGTCAAAAAAAAAAGTGACAACGCATCAGAACTTTAATTCATTGTGGGAAGCTAACGTCGTAATTTTTTCAAAACAGTAACCGACAAACATTTCCAGGCGATTTTCGGAGACTATTGAAAACAAATTAAGGACTTTTAAAAGATTCTACCATCGCATTGGTGTCGGCAACCCTTGTTTGCTTCTGTTGTTCTCATCGTCCTAAGTATTGTTGTTGTTGTGCGTTACGTAAATATTTGTATGTGGTCCAGTGGTCGTAATAAGTAGGATATTTTTGCTTTATTTCTCGAAATGCGGGAGACAGAGCAAAGGTGAAGTTTCTAGGTGCACATTGTATTGGTTGAGAGACAGCTGACGAGTCAGTTTGTTTTGTGCTGTGGCATTGGGTCGTCTCGACATTATACATGGTGTCCAAGTGTCTACGTCAGATCTATGTACATTATTCATTTTATATTTGTTCTTTTTACTGTTTTCTCTTTACTGTTACATATAATATTTGAGTTCTTTGGATATATGGTATTGTTGTAATGCTTATGTTAATACATCTTCTATC
The DNA here is from genome assembly GCA_014155875.1 of Cepaea nemoralis. Classification (NCBI taxonomy): domain Eukaryota; kingdom Metazoa; phylum Mollusca; class Gastropoda; order Stylommatophora; family Helicidae; genus Cepaea; species Cepaea nemoralis. Next base: position 28,916 of record JACEFZ010006975.1, on the reverse strand, counting down.
TAGATGGTATTTGTCAGTTTATATTATGCGCACGGTATGGTCTTTCATGGGCATGTTTATGTCAGTGGTTTTTATTTCTATGTAATCATCCGTCTGCGTTTCACCGGCCTATGCGTATAGCGTTTAATAGTTCGCAGTTAGTGTGTATCATCCATTTGTGTATGTATATGTATGTTTACAACTATTTCCAGGAATTGTTCTACAGTTATTTGATATATATATATATATATATATATATATATATATATATATATATATATATATATATATATATATATATATATATATATATATATATATATATATATATATAAGGGAGTATAGGTGATACTTCCCCCTCACTACCTAGTGCTTATAGAGTGACTGGGTGAGTACAGAGTGATATTGTAGCACTACGAATTTACGTACACAAGGAGTAGTGGTGTACTTAGGGAGGGCACACAAAGACTAGTAGCAGAGTCTTTACATTTATAATTGCCTGACAGACAGCAACGTGTCCACAAGTACAAGATGCCTACATTAATGGAATATATTGAAGCAGGTGAACGAATAGGCCTGAAGGGTAAAGAGTTACAAGAGTATGCCGAAGCAAAAGAACAACAACAGATTGAAAGAGACCAGAGACAAGCCGAAAGAGAACAGAGACAGGCAGAACTCGAGGCCAACCGCCTACAGGAAGTAAAACTAGCTGAAATGGAAAACAAGCGTCTACAGGAAGAGAAAGAGACGCAAGTAAAACTAGCTGAAATGGAAAACAAACGTCTACAGGAAGTAAAGTTAGCTGAAATAGAAAACAAGCGTCTAAAGGAAGCGACACAAGTAAAACTAGCTGAAATAGAAAACAAGCGTCTACAGGAAGAGACACAAGTAAAACTAGCTGAAATCGAGTTAAGAAAACTAGAACTATCTTCGAAAAGTCAAAGAAAGGTAGATGGTGCTTCGAGAGGAAGAACAATGTTCTCACTCGCCGCTTTTCAGATGGCGGAACTGCATGTGGGCAAGTAGCAGTACCTTTAGCACACAGACACCGATATACTAGAACAGCTCAGGATAGTGCATGTGCAGGGCACATAGGCATAAGGCGTATGCAGCAGAAAGAAAGGTGCCAGATATATGGGCCAAGATTGAATAAAGAGTTCAGACTAAACAGAGACTCAAGTGTAACGGTGCAATATACAGATAGGAAAGTTGAGTCAGGTCAAAAGAGTTGTCGCGACATTACTGACCCAGGGCTAGGGATAACAAACAGATGTTGTAATTGTAGAGGTACCATGAGTGATGGGTACATGAAAGGTAGACACATCATCGACAGGAATCAGAGGTGGGTTAATGCAAGAACAGAACCACCTGATATAGGGTCGGTACACAAATAGTATTGTGTGGTAGTGAAGTAGTAAGAGACCTGTGGGTACATAAGTATAATGCTTTTCTATGATGTATTATTATTATTATGTGATGTATTAGTTCATGCATGGATACAAAAGATAGAAAGATGGTTGTATTTATGTGTGGAGAATATGGGAGTTTACTATGAGTATTTGATATATTATTAAGTGTGGTAGCTAGAGTAAGTTGGATTTATACTAACGACTACCCAGGCAATGTGTCTGGGTCACATATTTGATAAGTATGAGTCTCCCAACATTTGAAAACGATGTTTTCTTTTGAGGGTGGGGTAGTGTCACATGCCTGTGTTCAGTGGCATTAAGGTGAGTGGCCGTACAAGATAAACAGTTCACGAGATAAAATGGGGCGGATGGTGGGTCCCCCAGAGGGCGTAAATGAGAGGACAGTAATTGAAGGGGGAGCTGGGAAGAGGTCAGCTGGTGAGGCAGACAGTTGGAGCAGTGAGGTTGTGTGGTGTGTGTGAGGCAATGTGGGGCATAAAATTGTTGAGAAGAGAGGGACAAAGACTGACGGGGGGCAGTTGATGTTTGGACCCCGAGCTGAGAGGGGGTTGAGTGTAGACCAGACCAGGAGAAGGTCGTGGTCTGATAAAGTGAAGAATTGTGACGGAGTTTGGAAGATAACTCCGCACTGTGGGTTCCAGGGATAGTGAGTGGAATTCGAGACCCATAGTGGGTTACTTTGAGTCGGGCCTAGAGAGAGGCTAGTATACCTGTCGTGTGGGACGATATTTTAGTAGCCTTGAGAGGCAGTGCTATTCGACGTGTTCCATTGGGATGGAGATATATTCTTAGAGAATTATTGTTCCTGGATTTATATGTTACATGTGTTTGTGTTAATTCAGAATTAAAGGAATATTATGTGCGCAAATTAACGCTTGTTCACTGACTGGTGTTTGGTGGTGATGCATCTTGATTAATCTGTTGTTCAACATCACATTGTTACAAGGACATACCCTAGACACAACCATAGCCACTCTATCTGTCACTTAGTCAACATTCACTTTGTGACATCTGCAAATAATCTATGTACTATAGAAAAGTGTTTTATCCATGCGGGGACATACAAATGATTACGCATATTCCTGACTCGTACTTAGTCAGGGGATAAAATATTTTGCCACATTATAATCTGTAACTTGGAAATATAGTGCTAAATTTTAGTACCATTCTTTTGTTAACAGATTAGTAACCACTCCATATGAGGGTGAACATATAATCATTTCATAAAATAGTGTTAGGGACAGGCCATGTTTGAATATAAATTCATGAACAATTAAACGCGTGATGTAAATGTATGTTCGGATAGGATTCACTCCGCATCGCCTCACCGTAGTAGAAACAGAAGCGAAGATTGATGTGAATAAATTGCTTGCAATATTCAGAAGACTGGACCATGCGGCATAAGTTATTCTTATAAATACCCTCCGAATAATAGCAGTCATTGGCAAAACATATCACAGCGATTACTATCCTCATGTGCTGTACGCAGTGGGGGAAAACAATGGATGTTTTAGTTCATGAAGATAATTCAAAAACCTAGGCTCCCTGCATCATCATTATGATTATTATGTATGATTATCATGTACTTAATATCAGAGAAATGTACATGTATGTTTTTTTTTGGTATGAGAATTTTCTCTGTTCTGATTGTTACTTTTTACTGTGGGAATATACATTTTAATGTTGCACCTTGGGACATGAGGATGTTGATAGAAGAATTCATGTGTATGTCAGTACTTAAAAAGCCAATGGTGAATAGTCTTGACCTAGTGATGATTATAGTGCCGAAGTGAAGATGCGGCATTAGAAACCACAGGGATTCTGTATAGGCTATTCTCTTCAAGTAATGAGAGAGACAATATCAACAGGTTGGATGGACAGAATGACTTCACCCATCCAATAGTCCCAGTAACAACAGAACAAAATATAAGTGAGAAAATACCTTACTCACTATGAAGAGTCAGAATGGCTCTACTCAGCAATGAGGGACAGTGGAACATGGACACCCACTCCTTTCCCCTTCTCCCCTTGTTGTTTTGTATTTGTGTTTGTAATTGTGTTGTAAACCTGTTACCATAACACAGTAGGTTAATGCTAGTGTTGTATTCTTGTCATCCCTTTTCTATAGAAGAGAAGCAGGTGGTGGTTGAATTTGGTGGGACTATATCACTAACACTGGATCCTGGGTCAACAGACATAAAGTGAATGTCCAAACCATAGTCTGGATCTAGCAATACCTCAATGTTTACTGCGGCGCTCAATAGCTCCATAGCGAGCAACAGAAAAGTTGAAGATAACTGATTGGGTGAGTGATTAAGTCCTATTTTAGGAGGAAGATCCAGGATGGACTTCAAGATCTAATAATCTACAAAGATGAAGATCAACAGAGTAACTGACCACAGTGTATCGTCTGCTTTACGTCTGAGAAGTATCACCTATAAGCCTTATCACTCAGCAAAATCAGTGAAACTATGGGACAATCCTACAAGTTACTAAAACTAGCAACAGTGAAAGCCCTTCAACTGTTGGTTGGATTACCAAGTTAATATCCAAAATGGATAAGTCTTCGAAAGAACATCTCACAGCTGCCACAGTCAAATATAAGGTTCCAGCCATGCAATCCCAAGTTCTAGCTATGAACACCAACTCAAAATGGGAGAAGACACTGAACCACATAAGCCAATACAACCAAGGTACAAACTGAATATCATCTGAAACATAACTACGAAACCAGATTACCTCAAGGTTCCAAACCCTGAACACCATTAGATAAAAGACCATATGAAAGCAGCTAAATGTCTCTATATCTGCAACAATAGGAATCATCCAATTGTTTGCAAACCTGTTACTGTGCTGGATTTATTCATCTGCGGATATATGTAGGTATAGATCAAGTGTGGCCATAGTCACAGATACTACCATGAGATGCCTCTCAGTCAATTAAAGTTCTACACTGGACTAGATAACAACGACTAATTCCTTGCCGGTCCAATGTCAGCCTAAATGCCATGGGTTATAGACTCGCGACTAGGTGGGTGAAACCTTAGTGTAAGCCAATTTGGTAGTCGGATATTATAAGCCGAGAAGCTGAATGGACGTCAACTTTTCATCAGACCTGATGATAAAGGGAATTACCTTCTGCAAAGCTTAAGTGGAACTCCTGAAGTATGACCAACCGGAGGCACCAAATTTCACAAACAGGGCACCGAGCCTAAGGCAACAGAATATTCGTGATTCTAGCCCCAAACGGAGGGGATATATGGTGTGTGATTTTTCAATTCCTGGGTTATGGAGTATAAAATAGTCACCAGCCAATTACCAGTGGATAAATATTAGGAACATAACTGAGTGCATTAATTCGGTACCCAGATAATGGGAAAAGGATCTAATCGACAGCAAAGGTGAACCCTTAACCGCACACCAGGAGAAAATTGACTCTATTAATTAATTTAATTAGTAGTACAAAATTCTGTTTATATGTTGGTATTTTTTTTCTGAAGGTAACAGGTCAGTAGTTTTTTTTTCCCAATGGTATATAGATGGTATAGTATTTTGACACCAACTCATTATTTTTATCAATGAGAGAATGGTAAAAGGTGTCAGAAACATGTTATTTTGGGTTCTATTTAATATCTTTATTTGCCTTAATTATGAGGGAAAATGAAAGTAGACCCAATTTGTGGTTGTTATGTTGTTTGTAATAACCTGGTTTTTTTCTGGGGTCACTGGGTACTATGTTGTAATACTGCATATCATTCCCATGCCTGTCTGAAAATGCATAGTGTTTATTACACCTATATATATATGTAACTGCAGATCTTGAGTTAATACCTGAACTGTGTGTCCAAAAGTGTTGTGTACATCAAGTAAATGTGGTGTCCAACAAGTGGTTGTTTATATGTTGTGAGCAATCAATATCCTTCTAGCATCTATAGTTAATTTAAAGGGTGATGAAGTGGGAAGGGAAACCTACACACAGATGCCATTGTTTCAAGGATGGAACTCTTTCCTCCTGGGATTTGTGGTAAATATCCCTGATCACCCTGCATTCTTACCAGTGACAGAGAATCAATAATACCCCCTAGACATTTTAACGAATTATTCTCAGGAATTAAAATCCACATCCCACAGATACTGCCCATTTATTGATATTTATACGTGGAATAAACACTTCTTTCAAAATCATGAAGAGTTACTGAGTGTTGAGTCACTCAAAGACACAACCACAGGCCATGATATATTCAATGCTGTTACTAACTGTATTGAAAGAACTGGGTTGGTTTGGAATAAGATGGCAAGTTTTACAACTGACGGAGCTCGTGCTTTGACTGGAAAAAATGTAGGTCTGGTAAAGTTGATAAGTGATAAGATTAAAGCAGAATATCCAGACTACAAATTATTACTACTTCACTGTGTGATTCATCAAGAAAGTCTGTGTAAAACTGTTTTGAATATCAAGCATGTTATTGACCCAGTTGTCAGTGTCATCAACCTCATCAGATCGAGAGGACTTAATCACAGACAGTTCAAGGTATTACTTGACGATTTGGAAACTGAACATTCCGATGTCCTGAACCACACCAATGTTCGATGGCTGAGTCTCGGCAAGGTGTTGAGGCGAGTGTGGGAACTCAGAGAAGAAATAGTGATGTTCGTAGAGATGAAGGGCATTGCATGTAACTTTAATACTAACATTGTCAATAAAGAGTGACAGTTAGACTTTATGTTTGCCATTGAAATTATGGAAAAGTTAAATGAACTGAATGTCAAACTTCAGGGCAATGGTATGTTTGCACATGAATCGTATGTACATGTAAAATCATTTCAGGCAAAGCTCTCACTGTTCTCCAGACAAGCAAGTGAAAAAAGGTTTTGTCACTTCCCTTTGCTGAAACAAGAAACCATTTCTGGTGAAATGACTGAAAAATACAAAGCCAAATTAGATGCATTGATTGAAGAATTTGGATGGAGACTCTAAGATTTCAAGAATTTAGAGCCACAGTTCAATATTCTCAGTTCCCCTTTTAGTGTAGTAGCTGATACAGCCACAGAGGACATACAATTGGAGCTGCTTGACTTACAAACAGATCATGACCTGACAGAGAAATTCAAGACAGATGGTTTGCTGGATTTCTATGGATCTTTATCACAAGAATCATTTCCCAACTTGAAAAACTTTGCAGCTAAACTTTTATCATTGTTTGGATCACCATACATTTGCGAACAAGCATTCTCTTGCTTGAAGATCAACAAATCTAAGAATAGGTCTTTATTGTCGGACTGCAACTTGCATGCTGTCAGGCGAATTTCAACAAGTAAACTTGCTCCAGATTTCAAGAATATTGTGAAAAATTGCAAGCAGTTACATACATCTCATTAGAAATCAACAACTGTAGTGACAATGTAGTTGCTGTGTGTCTAAATTAAAGCCATTGATAGATAATAAAGAATATTTGTTGTAATAACAAGTTGTAAAATCGTGTTAACAAATTAGTAAAAGTTTTTGTCCATATTGTCAAATATAATGTATAAGTGTATAAGTAAAATAAAATTGCAATAATTAGTTATTTATACTGCTTAATAACCTATAAATAATTGTGATAGGTTGCTGTAAACAAAATGGATATATATATATATATATATATATATATATATATATATATATATATATATATATATATATATATATATTTATATATATATGTATGTATGTATGTATATATGCGGCCCGCCAATAGCTTTACATTTAAATATTGAGCACAACCCACTACTGGCAACGCCGATCGCATTCTGATATGAACCTAAGGCCTATCCACGTCAATATGGAAGCACTATACTCGAGTTTCGCCCTCATTTGAGCTCGTCAGTAGTGCATATCCCTGACCGGATCCGGAAACAGTCCCGGATCACGCGTGTGAAGCGGGTGTGTAACCACACGGCACACACTGGACACACCAAATTATCACAACAGAATATCACAACGCTACTCATCGTAGGCTATGCTCTTTACATTTGTCAATGCGGCCCTCCGCACGAAAAGTTTGGCCACCCCTGGTTTAGTCGATGGCTCAACATCACGGCACACGGGTGCAACCCATAAGTGCTCCGTTCTCCTCCTAACTCAAACCTGAGTCTGGAGAAACTCAGCTCAGTGCACGAACTCCGTAGCACCGACGAGGATCCTGAAATACTTTGGGTAGATTTTTAACTCGAAATGTTGCCCAGGCAGCGTCGTTAGGCTACTCTTTTTCGATTTCCAACTGCCAAGGGAATTTTTACGTGCGCAACAATACACACGGGCGTCCGATCTCACTACCCAGAGACCAGGGGAAATTATATTACTAGAAGTCCACGAGAAAAAAATCCCGGTCATCACGGAGGCTTGATCCCGGGACCTCTAGCACTCGACGCGGACACCATACCTCGAGACCACGCAAGGTGTTTCCCAACAATTTGTTTAATGTTCCACTCCAGGTCTGGTGAATGAAAAGCCAGGTCAGGTGTAGTTGTAATCTACCATGATCTCGAGTAGAAGGTATGTGGGTCAGACGGCTTGTTAATCGAGATGAGTCTATTCTCATCTTGTCAGTCTTCCAGCCTCTCTCCTCTCTGGTCCATGTGATCATAGCCCCAGCTCTGCGAGTGGCTGTTGAAATCGTCACACACAATCATTTTTTTTTTCTTTTAATGGCAGTGTGTCCAGTACCTGTGGGTGGTCACTTTCTTCTTCTTCTGTGCGTTCATCCGGAGTGTTTTTTTTTCCAGATGTGATTGCGGTGTGTCTGGTTAGGCACCCTTGGGTCAAAACCATTAGGCCAACACATCCGACTTTTAGCGTACATTTTTGACCAGGTTAGCATTCCTGGGAGACTCTCACTTTTGTGGTACTGTCCACCTCCCAGCTGGTCAAGTTGGAACAGTCGAAGACTGCACGGTCCTCCCTCAAATGAAGGCAGGGACAGTCCATAGCATTTTCCGCCATCCTGGGTGGCTTCCATAATTGCAGAGCCGACACATAACGCTCTGGTGCTCGGCTCACCGAGGGAATCGTCACGTTCTGCTCATGGCTGCTTTGATTCCTCACTTCAATATATTGGGTATTTCGTTCGCCCCGTGCCGTTCCCGCACAAACCAGACAGGTCTGCAGACGGTATCCACTCAGCGAGTTTTCGGACATGTGCTTGTCATTGCGCCCGTCAGAGCTGTTCCAGGCACGACAGACATTCGGAAAACTACCTAGTCAGAGCTGTTCCGAACAAGAACGGCATTCGGAAACTAGGTAGTCAGAGCTGTTCCTAGCACGAGAGACATTCGGACGAGACATTACACTCGGACGTAAATGCGTAGTGCCAATTTTTAGTTTGCCACCCGTAGGACGGCACTTCCGACTTCAGCAGGCATTTTTTAATGAGGTTAGCTTCTTCGGGTTTCGAGGCACGTTAGACTTATTGTTGTGATGTCGCCCACATCTCAGCTGGTCAAGATAGAACGATCATCGACATCACGGTTAACCCTCAAGGGAAGGCAAGGGCAGACCATGGGCATATCCAAGGCTATCCAAGGAGGCTTCCATAATTGCAGAGCCGGCACATATTGCTCTGAGACTGGGTTCACCCAAGGAGTTGCGACGTCCTGCTCATGGCTGCTTTAATTCCTCACTTCCATGTGTTGGGCATCTCGCTTGCCACTGGTCGCTCAAACACACACCAGGAACGGTCAGACTGCGGGCGACATCCACTCGGTAAGCTTTTGCTTTTGACTTCGGACCACGCAATGGATTCGCTAGCCGTGCGTTCCATTTCGTGTTATTGAGACGTTTTTTCACTTTTGTCTACACTATGTGTTAGATACAGACAGTTTTCGTAGCCATTTCATTCGACTGGGACACTTTCTGCATTTTTTATTCTCGCTCACGAGGTAGGCTACATGTGCTGCCGGCTCAGCACCTTATCTCCGTGTAGCAGTGAGCGAGAAACGGCCAGGCCCTCTCATCCGGGAATCCGTCATATCCCCCAGCTGAGAGCCTTCAACCACACAGTATCAGAACTGGGCATGTAGAGTGCTCAGTATCTACCTCTATTTATCGGTAGGTGTGTATCGGCCCGGCTCTCAGATCCGCGGGTTTGTGGCTTAGAGGCGTTCAGCCACAGCCCTCGACAGAGAGCCTTAGAGTATTGTCCAGACCAAGGTCTTCTGCCTTCGTGTACCTGATTTAATCTTTTGACTGTTATCTTCAGTCTACCTGCAGAGCAGCAGGTTGTGTCTCTCTTAGTCTGGCCCCTATCCCATAAGCTGTCCGATATGTAGTTTTCATCCATCGACAAGCAGATGGGGTCAATGGGATACGCAAGCACCCCCACCACAGCAAGGTGGAGACACATCGGGGGAGGGGTGGTCACTTTGACAGTAGTAATTGATCAGATGAAGGTCTGTATTGCCTGTCTTAAGTTTAAGAGTCTGATACTCAGCCCCTTCCATGTAAACTTCAATTTGAGAAGCAGTGATGTTATTTTTTTTTATACAAGGGTCAGTTATCAGTTGGGTTATCTTCATTGCACTCCGGTCAGGTCCATGGGTGCTCAGATCCTCAGGTCCTCAGATGCTCAGCATAAGCATCAGCGTTCGGTGGCTAATAGTGCCAGTTCTGTGTTTGTTAACGAGGCACCTCGTTTTCCCGATGTACCTCTCGTGTCTGGCCGTGCCAATTCTTACTCCCAAGTCTTTCATCCTGGACAGCGATGTGAATTTATTGATGTCAAAGTCTTCTGTTCTCGAGATGTCTTTAAGGACGTTAATAACATCGGCACGATCCACGGGCTGGCCATCTGCAGGGTGTGAAGAGCCAGCCAGTTTATCAGCTAGTTCATTTCCCTCGACTCACGCATGTCCCGGGACAAAGATGAAGGTAACTTTACGGACAAAAGACTTCCTCAGCGTCTCAGTCCACTGTCTACGTACAGATCCAGCTTCGACCTTCCGAATCATGCTAATTGAATCACTTAGTACATACACGTTGGTATAATGCTGTGCTTCTAGCCATAGGAAAGCCTGTGTTCCTGCCATCACCTCCATCGTCATGCTGCTTGTGGGCAGTATCCCACCCTTTCGCCTGTCCTTTCGGTCAGATGGGTAACACTGATAGCCTCTGATATTGAAGGCTATATTTTAGTTTAGGTGAGTTTCTTGCAAACAACATACGCTTACCTTTTTTTTTGGTCCAAGATGTTTTCTAGTTCTATTTTTGTTGTTGTTGTTGTTGTTGTTTCCCTCCGTATTCCAGTGCAGTGCATTATTTTTAGTCTTTGTTTGGCATGGCCAGATGCTCTATTCTAAGGTCCCCCAGCTCCACAGGACATCTGAGAAGGACCTCCAATAGCTGTGGTTGGACCCTTTCGAGGCATAGGGCCCGGCACTGCACCTGCCTGGAGGTCCAAAGCAGACTGAGCACCATAATATGTAGCAGTAGTCGACATATTTCATTACGCGTGATTGCGTGGCATCCTGATTTCTGTGGTGCATCTCCTGGCTAGTTACCTCCGTCTTCAGCACCTTTCCTTTGCTAGAGCAGACTGTGGTCTTACTCGAGTTAAGATGTGTAGGTGCACACACACGTGTCTGCGCATGCATGTACGTGCATACACATCTAGAGCGTACTGGTTATTTTTCGGCGCCAGAGACTCGCCGCCGCCCCTTCTCCTGTTAGTTAAAACAGTTCCGCCACGTGAAGGCCAGAAGTTGGACTTTTGCTGCAGAGGTGATGATTGCACGAGCTATTGGGGTATTTATGCAAGGTTGGATGCTCATTCCCAACTCTGCTCCCCGGCTACATACAGCAACATTTGGAACCGGTTTCTCATATAATCTGGCCATGTATGTAAAATCTCATGGTTTTCAATTATGATTTTTACATCTTTTTTTTTTTTAATCAGGCAGCCTGTTGAAGTGGGTATTCTTTTATTAGTAAGCTCCTGAATTATGTTGTGCATTAATGTGGTAATGTTACTGTTGTGTTGTTTTTTCAATTTGTTTGCAATTATTTTCAAGCCATGCTTCTTTTACTTCTTTACATTATGTTCTGACTATCCTGTGAATCTCTTTATATTTGTCAGGATTATTTTTGTTGTGTCTTCTTGTTTCCATTAGTTGTAAAATTTCTTCAGTCATCCATTTATTACGACCTCATTCATTCATTCATTCATTCAGTAGCATGTCCTTTGCAGATCCTCTCTCCCATAACAACCTTCCGGGAAACCTCTCGATCATAAGAAAGATGTCCCGCGTCCGATACACCCATCTGGAGATCATCCGCCACATTCTGCACCCATCTTCTCTTTGGCCTTCCTCTTCCTCTCTTCCCAGGCATGTACCCCTCCATTATTGTTCTCTCTAAACTTTCGTGACATTTCAAGTGATCTTACGACATACTTTCTTTAATTTTGGGATAGTTGTTTCTGCAGCCAAATTGATTGAATTATTCATCATTTCCCATTGATCATCCACATCTTGAAATAAAAATCTCTTGACAGACAAATACATCAAATCTGTCCTTTACTTCTATGTTAAAAGATGTTAGAACTTCTATGTTCTATTGTCTTGTATTTCCTTGTCATTTGTTAATGCACACAGTTCATATTTAGTGTTTCCTGGTTTATACTTGACTTTCTTTAACTTTACCTTCAATGTGCCTGTAATAAAATTGTGATCACTGTAACAGTCTGCATTTGGAAGTGTTTTTGCGAGTTATTCAACCCATGGCGGTAGCAAAAATGACTGATCAGTTCGATTCGTGCGGTATTTTGTTGTCCACAATGAATGCATGTGAAAACATGGTCATCTCCACCATCATGCTCCATCTGATTTCTTACTTGCTCAGTGTGTGACCTATCTGCAATCATTTTCTCCTTTGTCTTTGTTCCAGTACTTATCGTTTTCCTCCATGTAACACAATCAGAAGTGACTTGCTCCTAAGGTGCAATATCAGTACCTGTACCAATTATGCCCCGCTTACACACATCTTTGTTTCGTAATAGAGGCCGACCCGGAGATATTTTATCCATCTGTAATTCACACACAAACACAAAGATAGCCTTTGGCTACCATCGTCCACCCTCCTAATGTGCCTTGTCTATCTAAGTCTACAAAGCTGAGAATGGAATAAACCGTCACACAACATGATCTCTCCAATACTTCGGTATTCGTGATTTTATCCTACCACTTAATACCAAGTTTCTTTGCAGACACTGCACATGAAAGCTGTTTAAACTGTTCTCTTGGTGTGGGTAAGCTGACCAGGTTTCACTGCCAGAAGAGTCCTAAGGACACAGACCCGATAGATCAGGACTGTTGTTTTGGCAGTAGGCTAAGCTTTCTCTTCCCCCAGACTCTCGTTGTTAACCTGTTCATTAATGTTGCTTCCTTACCAATCTTGATGTCGATAGTCTGATCTATGAATAACTTAATCGTTGACCTTCGATCCTATATAAGTGATATGGTCAATATCTCCAGCTCTGTGTCGTCAACAAAGATTGATAGCACCACATTTGCACCTTGCGTCATAATGTTTCTTCCTTGTTCAACCATATTCATAACAAGCGTTGGAGAATGCAGATACTAGGCGTTGTAATTCTTCTTCCTAGTAGGTCATAATTGCCACATAGCGATTGCGAAAATATAGGACACAGAGACAGGATAAAGGGGATTTCTCCTAAGGATGCACCAAAGTGGATAGTGCGGCAAAAGCCAGGGAGACGAGATACGTAATACGGACGAAAATCCTAACAACGAGGATACGCTATGAAGACATATTAAGAACCGGTCGTGTTTTCATTTTGTGGCACAAGTGGATATTTGGATGCGGTGATTCAAGGATCTTCAAGTGAAGAACAAGTGGAAGGAATTGTTGATAACAAGCCATGGATGGATAGAAGAACAGGGAAACGAACCTAGACGAATCTGGAACGAACGAGACAGCAAGGATCTAAATGAACTGTGGAATGGAGGATAGACCGTCAGGGCAAATGAGACAGATTTAGATAGGATGATTCCTGGTTAATTTTTAGTAGATGTTGTCCCTGCGGCAAGGGAGCTCTATGAGACCACTGGAAATTTATCTTATGATTCTGCAAGGCCGAAATTAAAGGACGTGAATCGTTTGCTGGGCTGTGTGTTTTATTTTCCTGTTTACCAGTTCATAAGGTGAGACTTTTAGATCTTGCTATCGTTACGTGTTGACGAGTATTACTGCTTCGTTGTAGATCTTCATTTGTTATTTATTGTTCAAAAGAACGGGATTTACGTCAAGGCAATAATGGCAGTGCAATCTGCAAGAAAGCAACTCTCTTATTAGTACCCGCCTAATTTTGGTCTTGGACTTGGCTCTGAGCATTGTAGAGACCGCCACCTGGACGTGAATATGTGTGAATGTATATTTGTGGAGGAATTTATGAAAAAAGAGATAGAAGAAGACAACGTGAGAAAATTCTTGACAGTCTTAAGCCATGGCACGGAAGGGAGTCAAAATAGGAATTGATCCGTGCCGTCGGAGATCGAAATTTGTGGAGAAGAATGGTCGTCCAACGCCAGCCAGCCGGCAAGGCACTGGGTTATGACGATATACCACTATTCCTAATCAGGAAAGGCATATTTCAGTACAAGTGACAAGTATATTCCAACGAGGGTAGAGAAAAGTACGGACTGGCACGTTGCCGTCTTTATAGTTTGTAAAATTGAGGTATACCTAGGTTGCCAGACACGTGAGCACCAAACGGAGGACAAAATAAGACAAAACGGAGGACATCATAAGACAAAAAGGAGGACAAAGGAGGACATATTGGATGTTTCATTTAAATTGTTCCAGATTAAACCCACAATCAGTACAATTTTATTACAATAGCTGCCAATAAATTTTTTTATCATAGCAGGTGGTTGGTTTACATAAAGAAAATATTCTTTCAAAGCTGTAAACAGCCTCAACAGCTGGAAACAAACTGAGCCATCTAGTTTTAGAGTGATAGAGTAGTTGCTGATAGTTAATGTTGACTAGTCACAAAAATCCTTTAAAGTTTCTGTTCTGACAGTGTATATAGAAAAGTAATTGAATATCTTCAAGACAATAGATGCAACGTCAATCTGCATTAAATCTTCGTCGTGTTGGATGCAGTTGTGCAGAACATGAGCAGAATATCCAACGCCTACACATTTCTATCTTCTCTTCTGTTAATGCCTCAAAATTTACATTGCATTGTCACCAGCAAAAGCAACACATTTGGAGTATAAATCATGTTTTTGGGGTGTTCTCAAAATATACTGTGATATAGTTTCTGAGGTTTCATTTGGTGTGTTGTCTAATTCGAGAATCTTAGTTTGGATTTCACCTGCTTTCCAGTCAAAGTACTGAACAACGATCGGAAATATTTTCTGCGAACCGTGATTGCTAGCATCTGTCGAAAGACCGAAACATGAAATACCACTTAAAGATGTATCCAATTCATCAACAGTGTGGAAAGGGGGGGGGGGGGGGGGGGAGCAATCATCTGGTTTATTATTGCTTCAGTCTTTGTTTTTGCACAAGCAATATTTTTAGCAATTTTTGAATCTTCAGATGATGTGTGCATCAAAGCAACTTAGCAGGTCATCGAGTTGTAAGACTGAGGATGACAAACTGTATGAAATGCCAAAGTTGCTTCAGCCGCATGCGCTTTCAGCAACACATTTGAGTACTTACGCTGGAAAAAAAAAGAAGACGTCAATGTGCTAGATGACTCGGACACTTTGATTAGGTTTCTATGTCTCTAACTGTCAACATAGCGCCCCAAGTCAGTAGGACGTTTGTTGGCAACGGACAGTTACTATCGCAAATCGTACAATTTGACTTTGCCTTATTCTCGTTGCGTCCTTCAATGAAGCATGCAAACTTATTTTTCATAGTGTTGGAGAATTTGCATTTTCTCTTTTTAAAAGCCATTTTCATAAATATAGACGGCAAAAATTACAAATTAAAAATAAAAAACAATTTTAAGTGGCGTCTCTGCTACCAGAAAGGGAAATATCATTAACATTTTGACCATAGAGACCACAGCATTGTTAGTGTTGCCGAATAGAACAACAGTTAGATTCAAATTATCAGAAAGCAATGGCAAACTACTGAGCGTAATCTTGCCAAGAGATCAACATACAGCTGAAAGATGCTGGTGTTGACAGCAAAGTCCTGTAAAAGGATATGCTTAAAAAAAAAAAAAAAAATTGGTGTTTCACATTTGGTATAAATAGGAACATTAAATAAATATTATTAAGGAATGAGTTTTAATAAAGAATGTAAACACACGGTAGAGTGTAGATACATTGTAAGTTATAACAACAATACATAAAAAATTATAACATAAAATATTAAAAATGCCGGACATTTTAAAGGCAAGATTTGCCTGCCGGACGGAGGACATTAGGCTAAAAAGAAGGACATGTCCTCTCTTTGCTGGACGTCTGGCAACCCTAGGTATACCTCTCCTTAGCACAAAGAATCACTGGATTTAGAGACCATGTGTTGCGCATGCAGTGTGATACCTCTCTCGGCCTGCGTAGTTTACTCCAGTCGAAAGGTATAGATAGTCTGTTTACTTTTGTCTGCTCCTATATAAAATGACATATCTCAGTAACCAACTGAGAGAAAATGATGAGATTTAGCTTATAACCTTATCATTATGTCCACCCAACAAAAATATGCTTGGTCTGGAGATTGTACAGCAGATTTCAAAGTTTGTTTATATGCGGCATATAATTTACGGGACAGAGATGAAGTCCATGTTATTAAAGGTATTACCTCTTCAAATGGAAACATTAGCGCTGAATAGTTAATTTTCTCGTGAGACATAGGATTTTTCTTATGTTAAGTGCCTCGCGTAGAGCCTTGTGTCGTCATCCGAACTGGCGGAAAATTACTGTAAAACAAGTTTGTTAGCGAGAAATCACTAGTTTTTCACCAAAACATCAAAGAAATGTCGCCGCTGTCCAT